>QRFJ01000201.1:1857683-2186866 GCA_006176705.1 Cocos nucifera | reverse complement strand
ATCTCACTATTTATGACTTGAAAGTTAGTTATGAAATTTGTTGGGACCAACATGATGAGGGCAGGCCACAACAAGGCAATCAACATAATGGAGGAGTGAAACAAATGGTTTATGATATTTTTTTATTTGTTGGCCGCAATGACGATGCATCTATGTCCATACCTGATCCTGTGGTTGGTGGAATGATAAATGGTGAGGATATGGAGAAGATCCGCAAGTTGATGGAGGATGCTAATATTTTGTTGTATCTCGATTGTGAAAAGATGGCGAAGTTGGAGTTTTTAATCTAGTTGTATTATGTGAAATGCTCTAATGGGTTCAGTAATAATGGAGTGAATTGCATACTAGAGCTTTTGGGGGACATTCTTTCAAATAATGCACAAATTCTGAAGAATAATTATGAGGCATCAAAGATTATTGAACAACTGGACTTTATTTATACCAAGATATATGCATGTCCTAATGATTGCATGCTCTATTGAAAGGGAGATCGGATGTCAACCAAAATGAATGCATGAGGTGTGGTGTATCAAGATGGAAAGCACATCGACCCATGTATCACAAAAATTGATGTGGCACTTTTCTTTGATTCCAATACTATAAAAGTTATTTATGTCGGCAAAGACATCAAAGAACATGAGATGGTATGAAGAGGATCGAATAAAAGATGATGCATGGAGGCATCCAGTCGATGGAGAGGCATGGCAGAAGTTTAATGAATTACATTCTGACTTCGCACAAGAAATATGTAATATGAGGTTGGGCTTGTCATGCGATGGTTTTAACCTATTCAAGCATATGAATACTGTCCACAGTGTATGGCCATTATTTATTCATATTTACAACCTTCCACCATGGATGTGTATGAAAAAATTTTTTACTTTCATGACAGTGCTCATCCCTGGACTGATGGAGATAGGTAATAACATTGATGTTTATTTGCAGCCTCTTATTATCGAGCTAAAATAGTTATGGAGCATTCAAGGTATTCCAACTTTTGATGCTTTACTGAATGAGTCATTCTCCATGCGTGCAGCACTTTTATGGGTAATAAATGACATTCTAGCTTATGCCTTAATATCAGGTTGGAGCACCAAAGATGAGCTAGCATGCCCGATTTGCAGAAAAAACATCCAGTCTAGAAGGTTGATACATCGGAGGAGCTTTAGCTATATAGGGCATCGATGTTTTCTCCATCAAAACCATTTATATAGAAAGGATGCATGCTCCTTCGATGGCATTGTTGAAGAATGTGAGGTGCTTAGCCGGATGTTTGGGAGTGATGTACTGAAAGAGTTGAATGGTCTCAGTGTTGAATTTAGAAAAGATGATCCGATTGATGGTAAGAAGAGGAAGCATTGATTAAAGAAAGATGACATACACTTTAATTAGATGAAAAAAATTATCTTCTTTGACTTGCCATATTGGGAGACAAACTTATTATGCCACTGCTTAGATATAATGCATATTGAAAAGAATGTGTGTAAGCTCTTATTAGCAGCAATCTTGAATATCAAAGATAAGACTAAGGATGACTTGAATTTTTTATTTGATTTGAAAAAATAGGATATTAGGAGATCACTCCATCCAGAGCCGGTAGGGGGAGAATAGTGGAGGCTCCCTCATGTATGCTATGTTATGAATGCCTTCAAATGATCCATATTTCTTTATGTGTTGGAGAACATAAAGATCCCAGATGGATACTCAAACAATATAACAAAGCATGTGAATAGTAAGGATGTCAAACTTAGGGGATTGAAGACTCATGATTATCATGTGCTGATGTAGGAATTGATCCCAATAGCTATTCACCGTATGTTGTCAAAAAATATCAGAATGACTATTATTCATCTTTGCAACTTTTACAGAGATATTTGTGCAAAGAGTTTGCTTAAGAAAGATGTGAAGAAAATGAAGGTAAGGATCGTGACTATATTATATGATTTGGAGAAGATATTTTTACCATCATTTTTGACGGTTATGATGCATCTCACCATGCACCTTACGAAAGAAGTTGTACTTGGAGGTCCAGTGTTCTACTGATGGATGTATCATACTAAGAGGAATATTCAAACTCTAAAATCTTATGTAAGAAATATGAATCGCCCGCAGAAATCCATAGCACAAGATTATTTGGGTCAAGAGTATATAAATTTTTGTACCATGTACTTAAACAAGCTTAAGACATATCATAATTGGCTAATGAAGAATAAGGATAATTAGTATGAACCAATTGAGCCTACATTTGAATCCATTCCACAGTCAGGTAGATTTTTCACTTCATACCACCTCAATGATTTAAGCATCAATGAAAGGGATATGGCGCACCGCTACGTGCTCTTCAACTATGATGTCATTAAGCCATATATAAGATGAGTCACTCAATCTTTTTATTTTATAATAATTAAAAAATATTTAATTATATCTAAATTTATTTTTTATGCATGCAGTAAACACAAGGAGGTCATAAGAGTAAAATATGGTGCTCTAAGTATGTGGGAGAAAGAGAAAATGCATAGCAAAGAATTTTTTAAATGGTTCAAAGATCATGTAAGTGATTATATGTTCTTGTCTTGTGCAACTTATTTGAACATGTTTACTAATTAGGTATCCTCTCCTTAATTAGATGTGAAGATTATCGCTTGGTGATATGAGTCCTGAAGTGCATGCTCTTTCAATGGGCCCTAATCGTACCGTGCGTGAGTATAAACAACCTATCATTAACGGCTACAAGTTTAATATTCATACCAGGTCCGTAAATATGGCAACACAAAATAGTGGCATGATGTTGAGCACCACCACTAGGTGTTATGCTAGCTCGAGGGATTCATAGCCTCGTATGGAGGATTTGAACTATTATGGCGTGGTGGAGAAGATAGTCATCTTGGACTATTATTCTAAAGAGAGGATTGCATTGATGAAATGTAATTGGTTTGTCATCTTATTATAGTTAGAGATGAAGACTGATGAGTGTGATTTTACTCTCGTTAACATGCAACACCATCTTTGCACTGAAGAATCCTATATACTTGCCTTCCAAGCTAGTCAAGTCTTCTACGTTAGTGATCTCTTGGAGCCTCAATGGGGTGTTATTATGAGAATGGTGCCTAGACATATTTTTGATGATATCGAAGTTGATAACGATGTTGGACCATGCATGCAAAGTGCTCTTCTAAGACAAAACTTATTTGGTACTATCGAGGTCTCAAATATATTTGTTAGGAGCGATGGTGATGTCCATATTATAGATGCCACTAGGCGATGACTTCGATATTTTGGTATAAATATTAGAGTCTATTTATTGATGCGTTACTAATATTACTGTTCAACATGTTATATTGGTTAATGTTCATTAATGTTGCAGATCACGATGGTATCGAAATGCCATCTAGCTTTCGCCTCCATCTCTCGATGGACTACGTAGAGCTCCGCATCTGAGTTACAGTCAGAGCATACTCCATCCACCTCTGCATCGACTACTTATGGACCATCGATGTCTACTCCACCCTCGATATCTACTCTACCATGGGCATCTACTCGACTGGTATCTGAGTCTCCATCATCAGCCACATCTCCAACACATGCTCCAACACCAGCATCTGAGTGTATATTTTTATTATATTATTTATTTATTTTTTATATAATATTTGTATACTTATATATTTGCATAACGTATTTTTATTGTAGGTGCATTATCTAGTAGGATATTTTCTGGTCTCACATGCATGCCACATGTGTAAAATTGCCAGCATCAGGTGATGGTGCAGTATGATGCAGAGGAGAGGCCAGTAGGGAAGACCGTGTGGAAGATGCATTTTTTTTTTGGAGTGCTTATGAGGCGGTCCGACATCATTTTGATATTATCCATAGACTGACGATTGATGGATGTTGGTATCAAAGATCGGGTATGGAAGAAGATATGGATAAGTGTATCTTAATTATATTTATGCATTTGATATGTTTATATTTTATTTGATTAGAATAATTTGGTAACTAACTTTTGATAACTTTTGTGTAGAGGAGGTACGACTTTTCAGATCACGAGAGGGCTCGAGATGCCCGACTGAAGAAGATTGAAGAGTTATACCGAGGCTACAAGGTCAAGCTCCATAAAAGATGGCTCGAGCATCGATGAAACACTCTGAAGGAGCTTATTCCTTGGATATAGGACTATCTCCCGAGTCAGTGGGAGGGGATGGTTATGATAAAAAATATACAGGATTTTATGCATGCATTTCAAAATATTTTTAAAAAATAACGTAGCAGAACATATAGATAAAACTATTTAATCTATAAATGTATATAATCTAATTAGTAAACCCTACATCTAGGATCTATAACATGTCATAATGCATTCTAAATCTAAAAATAAAAAGGGTTTGGTATTAATCAAATTAATATCTTAGATTTAGAATGATTTCAGATCTAAAACCTAGATCGCATCTAGGTGAGAGAAGAGATTAGATCTCTTAGCTTTGCATGGGTCGAGAATTTTGTAGTTAATTTTTGTTGTTAGCTTTGAAGCCATACATGTGTCCGACCTCTACAAGTGATCCACATGAGGCTGCAATAAAATCGGAGGTTCGTCAAACGAAGATCCGCTTGAAGTGCTAGCTTCTCGCAGATCCCTCCAAATGGTTAATCTAAAATTTATTCTTCGTATCTTTTAGACACTCCAAGAGATAAAGAATAAGAGAAGAAATAGGAGAAAAATTCAATCCTTGGATCTTCCTAAAATCAGAAATAAAAATATATGAGAAAGGGCCCTAAGAGAAGATAAATCTTCTTTTTCAGGACATCAACGATTGATATCCTAAAAATATTTTTATGCTAGAATAAGGGGAGACCTTCTTCGCTAGATTTTTTTCTTATTTTCAGATCTCACACTCTCTGATTTTTCTCATAGAAAAATCTTACAAAATATGGAGGAGAAGGGTTCTCAAATAAACCTTAAGAGAAGACCTTCTTCTCTTCTTCTTCTCTTATCAGGACATGATCAAATCATGTCCAAAAAGATCACTATACCCCAACACCTTGGAGCACAGATCCCCATGCCCTCTTCTTCTTTCTCTCTCTTAGATTTTTATCATATAAAAATTATATAAAATAAATAAGAGGAAAGTACTAAAAAGAAAAATAAAGAGAAGATAATTTGCTCTTACCTTTGTTCCTTCAAGACATCAACATTTGATGTCTTGATGAAGATTTTTTCTTCAAGAAACTTGGTGCCCCAAACCTCCACACCTTCTCATCCTTTTCTTCTAGTTTTTTCATGAATTTTCTAGGATTTTTCACATCCAAAAATATCTTATAAGAGGTGCCCCAATTAGATAAGGAAGACTTGGTCAAATCTAGTCTTACATGGACTCTAGAGAGGAGTTTTAGGAGGCGTCCAACTCTTGGATGCCTCCCTTCTTATTTTTTATATGTGAAAATCAGGAAACCATGTACAAAATCAAAGAAAATAAGTGCATAAAAAAAAGGCATGGAGAAAAAATTTTATAAGGAAAGGAGGTGTTTTGGAGAATTAGGACTCTTTCAAAAGAAAACAAAACCAAACCACTTACCAAATTTGATCAAATCAAATTTTAATTAATCTCTTTAGATATTTGATATATAAAGAAGCTCTTATTAGCATGGAGAATATAACATAAAGATCTAAAAATAAAATACGGATGCTGACTTTTATTGGCGCAAGGAAGGAGTGAGAGTCCCAGTCCAACTGGGACTCTTCTTGTTTGACTAGCTCAAAACTATTTTGAATCTAATTCAAACCAAATTAAATGCAACCTAATTAAAGATGATCCTAGTTCAACTAGAAGCTTAATTAAATTAGATTAAATCATATTTAATTTTGATTTAAATTCTAAATCAATCAGAAATTAGGTGCACTCAAATCCTATCCAACTAAAAATTATTTTTTTCTTGCAATTAGCTTATCTAATAAATCAATTAAACTTAAACTAATTAAGTTCAAATTAATTTTAATTAAATTTAATTTAATTAGACTTGATCTCAATCCAAACACTCAATCAAATTGAGCTAATTAGCAATTCAATTGCTAATTGATCCTCTTGCAACACTTGTATTAGGTCATACATCAATCGTATTGATAGTTTGACCAAAGAATAATTCTCAATCATCGATTATCATCTGATTAGATTACAACCTCTAATGTATGTGATCCTATAGGTTTGAACCTAAGCTAGTAGCACTGAAACCAATTTCTATACCAATCAAAGTAACCATCTGGTAATGATTCCCGACGTCTGGATAGATCGAATGTATGTAAAGCAACATTCTTAGAACCCTAGCCCATGGTTATCGTATAATTTATTCTTTTGATCAATAATGCTGAAGATGACTTCGAGTATACTATCAACATTTATATAATTCATCTTTATGATGTCTCAAAAGTTTACAAATTTTGTGACTCCTTATGAGGATTACCCAAGCCTAGATTTTGCTAAATTAAAACACAATGAGTCATTCTCTTCCTAAAGTTAATCAAGAGTGGTCAATTCCATCTTGACTCATACACTGACTTTATAAGTACTTGATTGTACCTAGAAATCTTTTGAATCTATATTAAAAATATAGGTAGTCTAGCACCAAAGTATAGTGAGTTATTTGCAAGTCACTATGGTTATCTCAGATCGGAGGAATGCTTATATCCATTAGCCTTAGCTAGCTACTCTTGACAGTAGAGTGCTATATTGATCATGTTCAGTACAGATATACTCCTACATCTCATCTAGATGCCATACCAGTGTCTCTACACTACTTAGTTATAAGAACAACCAACACATATGACATACTGTGACCTACACTCGATAAGTTATCATCCTTATTATTAACTTATCATTTAATAATGAATAATTTAAGAACTATTCGATAAATCCTTCTTTATTAATTAATTATGGTTCTAAGGACTTCATTATAATTTAAGAGTTTATTTAAGAAAGATAGAACTTTTATGATGAACCAGCCAAATAACTATTATTATTAGATAATTCATATACTAATTCTAATCATCTACCACTTAGATGATTGGCTTTAGGATTCATTTTTCAATAACTCCCACTTAGACTAAAGCCAATTGGAATGATATCAAATATCCTATCTTCCACTTGAGTCCGTAGAACTCCTTAGTTTTGAGACCTTAACAAATGGATCATTCAAGTTCTCTATTTTCATTGATCTTCCAAAAATCGATGTCATCCTGATCTAAAATCAAAGATGATAGCGATGCAGAATATGTTGATCCTTTGGTTCTTTAGACAGAGCTATAGCTCCAGTGCTACGATAAGACTGGACCATCGATGGAGGGTGCCACTTCCAACCTGCTAATGAACCTTAGCTACACATAGCTTACATGATAGCATCATATGCCATGATGTACTTTACATCACTAACCGAATAGTTTATAGTATCCTGCTTAGAACCATTCAAGCAGATTGCTCCTGTAATTAGGATATGATCCGACATTCTCTTGTTGTCATCTTGTTCTAACTGAAATTAAAATATCCATATATTTTAAGTCAGTATTTCCATATTTGAGTCATTAGATCTTAGTATTTTTTAAATACATGAGGATTGTCTATATAATCTTTCAGTGATCCTCATTTAGATCAGACTAGTATCTACTCACTACATTAGTGAGTATACCATATTTAATTTTGAATATAAAAAAATTAGATGACAGCCAAGCCTTTATTCCTTGCAATGCTGGAATGCCATTTTTGATTAAGAGAATTTCATCCACAGACAATACAAAAAATAACACTATAGAATATTTTGCCCACTTACAAATGTAGGGTTTATCTTTGTTCATAATAAAGACACATTCAAAATGAATGTTTCAAAACTGAGATAGTAGCCAAACAGGCTTTACAGGTCTTTACCTTTTCGTTTGCGCTACTCTGATCCTTTTGAAAATTCATTCACACCTAATTGATTTGATCCCTTTAGGTGAATCATCTAGTATCCACACACTATTGATTTTCATGGACTTTAATTTGGATTATGTGACTCCAAGCCATTTCTCAGAGTCAGACCACTACATTGCATCCCTATAGGTGATCGGATCCTTATTATTCTTATTGAGCTTAACAGGATCGCCATCCCAGACCAAGATACTAAAATATTTATCTGGCTAATATGGTACTTTACCAAATCTCCTTAAAGGTGCTACTTTAATGGGCTCTAAATTTGATCTGATCAAATCTGATTTTATAGGTTTACTAGATTATGTCAGTTTATTTCTACCAATCAAACTTTCTTAAGTTCAACTTGACAGGCATCAGTTCCTTCTCTAAGAAACTTCTTTCCAAAAGAAATATCCTTCTGCTGATGAACATCTTATGTTCTTTAGTATGGTAGAATTAATAATCTTTAAACACCTATTGGACCAAGATCCAAGTTTATCTGTATGCAAACCTTTGACATAGGCTAATCAACTCCAAACTCAAAGGTGAGAGAGTCTAGGTCTACGCATGATCCATATCCCATATGGAGATTTACAATAGATTCACTCGGTATATTTTTAGAGCAAAACTAGTAGTCATAAGAGCATAACTCTGAAATAGGCAGTCAATTGA
Organism: Cocos nucifera; assembly: GCA_006176705.1. NCBI lineage: Eukaryota > Viridiplantae > Streptophyta > Magnoliopsida > Arecales > Arecaceae > Cocos > Cocos nucifera. Next base: position 2,178,266 of record QRFJ01000201.1, on the reverse strand, counting down.
ACCCTATCATGGATTGAACTATGTCTAACAAAGTTCAACTTCTCTTTTTAGATGCACTGTGTTCTGAAAAAAAATCCACTGAGAGAGAATTCTATTCTTTTCTAGATATGTTATAAACTTATTGGATAAGTATTCACCTCTTTGATATGATCGAAGAGTTCTAATACATTTTTTAGTTTATTTTTTTATTTTATTATTGAATCATTTGAACATTTTAAATGACTCAAGCCAGACGCACCCATGTAAGGATAGGTCGTCTATAATAAAATATTAATATCTTTCTTTGGCACTTAAGTTCATAGATCTACATACATCATTATGTATGAGACTTAGAACTTTATCAGCTCCTTCATCTTTTTCAGTAAAAGATGACTTTATCATCTTCTCAAGAAGACAAGACTCACAGGCTATCAATGATTCACAATCATTGATGTTGAGATTTTTCTCAAGCTAATCCGTTTATCCTGTTCTTATCAAGATGACTGAGTCTATAATGCCAAAGATAGACATCCATAACATAATCTAACTAGGATGTTTATTAAATATATACATTATACTTAACAGCTTGTATAAATATTAAATATAATTTTTTATTATTCATGTATTATTATAACATTATTCATAATAATATCATAATAATCTTTTTTATTGATAAATAATAACCATCTCTGACCAAAAGACCAACAGAGATTATATTTATCATAAATGAAGAACAATGGTGACAATCACTCAAAATGATATCTTTTAAAAAATAAGCTTGATAATTTTTAAAGCTAGGATTGAAACAAGATTTTCTTTCCTAATATTCAGGAATCTCTTACCATTTTCAAATATTTCACTTACCTAAAATCCTTGCAACAAATTGCATAGAACTATTGGTATCCCATACCCAAGTAGCAGAATTATATATAGAAAGATTTCAAGGTATTATCATATAACATCTTTGATAAGCAATTCTTGCTCCTTTATCTTATTTAGCCTGTTATGATCAAGAAAAGCAAGATAATTCTTCTTCCTGTGACCCTGCTTCTAACAGTAGAAGCACTATGCCTGATTTGGGTCAATTTTGGACTAATTATTTTGACTAGACTTATAAGTTCTAATATAAACTAATTTGTATTGCTGAACTAAATTCAACTTTCGATACTAATTATCAAAATTGAATCCCATAAGTCATCATTGTCTAACAATGATTGGAGCAATAAGAATTTAGCCTTATTCTAAGAAAAGAGTACATTGACCTAAAGTATATGAATTATTTGAAGTCTAGAGACTTGGACTTTAGTCTTAAGATTATTTCACTATTTTATTCTAATGATAGCCTCTACTTCTAATTCAAAAAATTACTTTAATTTTCTAGTAGGTACTAGAATCCACATAGACTACATACAAGCCCGACTTTGATTGGCCAACCTATATGCATCTACGGGTAGATTCATTAATCAATTATTTTTTTAAATAATTTTTAGTAATTTAATTTTACCTCAAAAATCTAATCAGTAGGCTAGGGCCTCCACTATAAGGATCTGATTAAGTTCAACCATTAACATAACTATACTTGGTATATCTAACCAATGAATGATTAAGCCCAACTATGGTTGGTCAACCTAACCATCATTAGAGAGACACATTCAAGTCATCATATGATGAATGATAATTTCATTAGTCAACAAGCACCAGGCCTATGGGCCTCTAATGATCATTGAGTTAATGGACCCATTATCGAACACCTTAATGAAAGGCTATGACTCAGTTATCTCCATAACTTTATCATTTTAAGGATCTAATAATTTTAAAAAATTTTAAATTATTTATGATTTAAGGATAGAAAGGACATGGATCAATTTGCTCCCACTGACTACACCAAGTCAAGTCCTTCCACTAACTTCTCAAGTCATCGATAAAGACTAGGATCAACATTGGTCCATGGGCATCTAGATCAGTCTCACTGATTTTCTATATGATATGGGTTAGCACAAATCAATGAGCAACCTAATCAAGATCTGATTAACCACATTGATAAGGTAAGTGAGATTGGTGGGAGGGTCTGCTAAGGCTTGCCTTAGACATCATTAGAAATGGCCAGGTAAGTGGGCTGCCAATTAAAATCCATCGATCTGGGATGCCAGACTTATCTTAGACATTAATCAATTTATCAGTTTTGATTTAGTCTGTCTAAAGACTCGGGCTTGACCACTATGCCATGATCAGTATTTATTTGTTAGATGTATGGATTTTGATCAACTACAACTATTGAAATGATCTAAAGAAATGACCTAATCCTAATTAACTATTAATTAGGTTTGATCAATTTTTTAACTAAGTCTATATTTAATCTAATCCTAGGTCTAATCCAGTTAAGAACCTGATTAAAACTAATCTATTATCCTTTAATCTATGTTTTATAAAATTATCTTAGAATTTTTAAATCATAAACCAAGATTTTAAATAATCACTTAATTCTCAATTAAGTTCAAAGCTTAGGAGTTTTGGTTTATGAAACCTCAAAATTTCTGACTTAATCATTTAAAATATTTTTAAATTGATAAATAATTTATATTGAATCATATTCAATATATGGTTTTAAATCTGAATTATTTTAATAGTTTGATCATATCCTAGGATTTTGAATCTAGAATTTTATAGAAAGTAAATTTTTAATTTAAATTTTATAAAATAAATATATCACATACATTCTAGATTTAAAATAAAATTATATATCAATATATATGATAAGAGGATCTAGATCTAAACATAAAATACATCGTATGGATTAGATCATAAATTATTTAAAATTTGATTTAAAATTTAAAAATAAATCATAAATTAATTTAGATCTCATCTAACATATTTATATTTAAGTTATTCGGATCAGCACATACTAGGACAATCTCTCTACTATAAGGGATAAACCTTACAGCAGGATAACCTTATAGCAGTATATGCAATCCAATATTATTTAGATCTAATCTAAATAATCTAAAATAGATCTAACATCTATTTAATTTTAAATTTAAAATTAAAAAATAAATTATAAAATTATTTAGATCATATCTAACTTATTCATGATTTAAGAATAGATCAGTACATACTAGGACAACCTCTTCACTGTAAGGGATAAATCTTATAGCAGGACAACCTTATAGTAGTATGTATGATCTTTAAAATTTTATTTTTTAGATTTAATTTAATATAAATATGATCATGTTATAAATGATCTTAGATGCTCTGATACCACTAATGAAAAATATGCAGGTCATGCATGAATTTTAAAATATTTTTAAAAAATAATATAATAGAACATGCAGATTAAACCATTTAATCTACAAATGCATGTAATCTAATTAGTAAATCCTACATTTAGGATCTATAATATGTCATAATGCATTATAAATCTGAAAATAAAAAGAGTTTGGTATTGATCAAATCAATACCCTAGATCTAAAACGATTCCAGATCTAAAATCTAAATTACATCTAAGTGAGAGAAGAGATCAGATCTATTATCTTTGCATGGGTTGAAAACTTCATGATTGATTTTTGTTATTATCTTTAGAGCCGCATATATGTTCGACCTCTATAGATGATCCACACGAGGCTGCAACAAAATTGGAGGTTCGTCAAATGATGATCCGCTCGAAGTACTAGCTTCTTGCAGATCCCTTCGGATAGTTAATCTAAAATTTATTCTTCATATCTCTTAGATACTCCAAGAGATGAAGAATAAGAGAAGGAATAGGAGAGAAATTCAATCATTGGATCTTTCTAAAATCAGAAATAAAAATATATGAGAAAGGGTCCTGAGAGAAAATAAATCTTCTCTTTCAGGACATCAACGATTGATGTCCTAAAAATATCTTTATGCTAGGACAAGGGGAGACCTTCTCTTCTAGACTTTTCTTATATTTCATATCTCACACTCTCTAATTTTTCTCATAGAAAAATTTTACAAAATATGGAGAAGAAGGGTTCTCAAATAAACCCTAAGAGAAGATTTTCTTTTCTTCTCCTTCTCTCATCAGGACATGATTAAATCATGTCCAAAAAGATCACTATGCCCCAACATCTTGGAGCATAGATCCCCATGCCCTCTTCCTCTCTCTCTCTCAAATTTTTATCATATAAAAATTATATAAAATAAATAAAAAAAAAGTACTTAAAAGAAAAATAAAGAGAAGATAATCTTCTCTTACCTTTGTTCCTTCAAGACATCAATATTTGATGTCTTGATGAAGACATTTTCTTCAAGAAACTTGGTGCCCCAAATCTCCACACCTTCTCCTCCTTTTCTTCTAGTTTTTTTATGAATTTTTTAGGACTTTTCATGTCCAAAAACATCTTATAAGAGGTGCCCCAATTAGATAAGGAAGACTTAGTTAAACCCAGTCTTATATGGACTCTAGGGAGGAGTTTTAGGAGGTGTCCAACTCTTGGATGCCTTCCTTCTTATTTTTTGAATGTAAAGATCAAAAAATCATGTACAAAATCAAAAAAAATAAGTGCACAAAAGAAAAAGAGGCATGGAGAAAAAATTCCATAAGTAAAGGAGGTGTTTTGGAGAATTGGAACTCTTTCAAAAGAAAACAAAACCAAATCACTTACTAAATTTGATCAAATCAAATTTTAATTAATTTCTTGAGATATTTGGTACATGGAGAAGCTCTTATTGGTGTGGAGAACATCACATAAAGATTTGAAAATAAAATATGAGCATTGACTTTTATTGGCGCAAGGAAGTAGTGAGAGTTCCAGTCCAATTAGGACTTATTTGACTAGGTCAAAACTATTTTTAACTTAATTCAAATAAAATTAAATGCAATCTAATTAAAGATAATCCTAGTCCAACTAAAAGTCTAATTAAATTAGATTAAATCATATTTAATTCTAATTTAGATCCTAACTCAATAAGAAATTTGGTGCACTCAATCTTAGTCCAACTAGAAATTATTTTTTTTTGCAATTGAGTTATCCAATAAACTAATTAAACATAATCTAATTAAGTTCTAACTAATTTTAATTAAATTTAATTCAATTATACTTGATCTCAGCCTAAATGTTCAATTAAATTGAGTTAATTAGCAATCTAATTACTAATTGATCCTCCTATAATACTTGCATTAGGTCAAACATTAATCATATTGATAATTTGACCTAAGAATGATTTTCAATCATCGATTAACCATCTAATTAGGTTATAACCTCTAATGTGTGTGACTCTATAGATTCGAACCTAAGTCAGTTGCACGAAATTAATTTCTGTACCAATTGAAGTAACCATCTAGGAATAATTCTCGATGTTCGGATAAATCGAATGTATACAAAGCAACATTCTTAGAATCCTGACCCATAATTATCATATAATTCATCTCTTTGACCAATAATGCTCAAGATGACCTTGAGTACGCTGTCAATACTCATACAAGTTATCTTTATTATGTCTTAAAATTTTGCAAATCCCGTGACTCCTCACACACCGAATCATCCTCTTCTTGAGCATTATATTAAATTGAAATACAATGAGTCATTCTCTTCTTAAAGTTATTCAGGAGTGGTCAATCCCATCTTGACTCATACACCAACTTCACAAGTACTTGACTGTACCCAAAAATCTTTCAAACATATATTAGAAATACAAATAGTTTGGCACCAAAGTATAGTGAGTTGCTTGCAAGTCATCATGGTGATCTCAGATCGAAGGGACACTTATATCCATTGGTCTTAGCTAGCTACTCTTGATAGTAGAGTGCTATATTAATCACGTTCAGTATAGATGTACTCCTACATCTTATCTGGATGCCATACCAGTATCTCCATACCACTTGGTTACGAGGATAAGTAACGCATATGGCATACAGCGATCTACACTTGATGAGTTATCATCCTTGTTAATAACTTATCATTTGATCATGAATAATTTAAGAATCATCCGATAAATCTTTATTTATTAATTGATTATAGTTCTAAGGACTTCATTATAATTTAGGAGTTTATTTAAGAAAAATAGAATTTTTATGATGAACCAGCCAAATAACTATTATTATTAGATAATTCATATACTAGTTTCAATCATCTATCACTTAGATGACTTGCTTTAGGATATATTTTCCAACAGGTTAGACATTGGAGGAGCTAGAGTTTAAGATAAAATTTCTAACTTTTAAATTTTTTAATATGTTTATAATTATATTTAAATATTTTTTAAATACTTATTGTTTATTTGAATACTTATTAGGCTACCTTCCATCAGAATTGGAAGAGCAGACAGTCCAGGAGTATATGCACACTCTAGATCGTGAGTCTATGGCCAGTCATGTGCATAGAAAGATAATAAATTTTAAATTTTTATTTATAAATTAAATTATTTTTTTAATATATTTTTAATAAATTGATCTATTATAACTAACGAGAGAAGGAGTGATGTCCAGCCATAGAGAGATCTTTCGATCCAGCCATACGGACAAGAAGGACAGAGCGATGAATATCATGATTAAAAAATTTTTTATAAGTAATAAATATATTAGTATATATGATCAGTATTATAGCATTTCTTATAAAATTTTATTTAAATTTATAATTACAGAAGCAATTAGATGTGCTCATGAGCGAGGGCCTGGACACCTCTGGCCCTCATGACCATCTATCTCAGATCTTAGGGCTTAAGCACTTTAGGAGGATCCGATGCAAGCTCGGACATACGCTAATGAGCTATTGGTCTGAGGTAAGCATCTCTTCACATGTTTTTAATATCGTCAATTGGGAGCAGCTTGAGGAGACGTTGGCATGGGTAGATTAGGCTATGGCACAGGCTGCTCATGCTGAGGAGCGCATATCTCATTTGGAGGGCATCCTTAGCATCATGCTGATGAGGCTAAGCTCGCATTTTGGAGCAGACTTCATGGGTCTTGAGGACATGTTGGCCAATGTTCCAACTCTAGCTCCTCCAGCTCCAGTCCCTCTAGCTCCTCCAGCTCGTGCTCCATCTTTTGGTGATGATGATGATGTAAATTTAGAAGACTTTTGATGTATTTTTTTTAAAAATATTATAATAAATTTTATTCAATAATAAAATTAGAGTATTTTAGAAATATTTTTATATTTATAATATTTACTTATATTTTTTATTATGTTATATATCTTTGTATTTATCAGATAAAATATATAAAAAATTTAAAATTTTATATTTTTTTATTATTCAAAAACTATAGTAGTAGTTGCAAAATTGCCATCGTAGACGTGCCAAGCGAGATCGTAAGTTATGTGCCAACTACTGTATTATACTTATGACAGTGGTTTGAAAATCGCTGCCATAGCTTAGGTCTATGGCAGTGGTTCAAAAATTACTACCATATCTCAGGCCTATTACAGCAGTTTGAAAATCGCTCCCATAGGCATGTATGGTAGCGGTTCTTATAACTGCTGCAATAATCGCTGTCATAGGCCTACGATGATGGCAACAGTGGCAGCACTTTTTTAACCACTGTTATAGCCTATGGCAGCAGTTTTTTAGACTACGGTAGCAGTTACAAACCGCTGCCATAGTCTTATTCTGTAGTAGTACTTATAAGATGAAATAGTAAGACTAAGATCAATTATGGATAGATATATGATTAGCTCAAAAAATCTTCAAATATTGATTGATAATCAAAGGATGATTTTTGATAAAGTCGGGTTAGGATGTAATTCATAAAGAAAATAAAAATTTCTAAAGAATGTATTTGATAGATCTCAAAATCAAAGTAAGATCATAACTTGCTTTAAAAGTAATAAAATTGGACATAAAGCTTTTGAATGCAAAATAAATGCAAGTAAGAAGTTTAATACAAACTAATCTAAGATAAGATAAATTTAGATTCCAAAAGAAATCATTTGTACTAACCTCAAAGGATCCAAGTTAACTTGGGTCTCTAAATTTGCTTGATTTCGTGTATAGATATGCTTGACATTCGTGAGAGCTAAAAGAAGACGGTACCTAGATAGCGGATGTTCGAGGTACATGATGGAAGATAGATCTTAATTTATTTTTTTTGAAGCAATGGATGGAGGTGTGGTGATATTTGGAGACAATGGTGAAGACAAAATTATTGGTCTCAGTAATATTTTGATCACATTCTCTACTTATATAGAAAATATATTGCTAGTTGATGGTTTAATGCATAACCTACTTAGTATTAGTCAATTATATGATAGAAATTTTAATATTTCATTTGAATCATTTCATTGCATAGTAACTAATTCATTTGATGATAGCATTAAATTCATAGAAAAAAGACATGACAATATTTATATTATTGATCTTGATGAACTCAAAAAGAAAAATATTGAATATCTTGTTGCTATGAATGCTAAAATAAATAAATCTAGTTGGATATGGCATAATAGACTAGGTCATGTGAGTATGGATTTATTGTCTATATTAATTAAGCTTGACTTAGTAAAAGGCTTATCCAAAATAAATTTTGATAAGAACAAGATTTGTAAAGCATGTCAACTTGGCAAACAAACAAAATCAACTTTTAAATATAAGAATATTATCTCAACAACTAGACCTCTAGAGTTACTTCATATGGATTTATTTAGATTAATTACAACTACTAATCTAGGAGGAAAATGATATGGTTTTGTTATAATCGATGATTTTTCAAGATATACTTGAATTTTATTTTTATCTCACAAAGATAATGCCTTTGATATATTTGTTGAGCTATTTAATAAAATTATAAAAAAAATAAAATATTTTATATATAAGAAGTGATCATGGCATAGAATTTAAAATCAAAAGTTTACAAATTTTTGCTCTAAAAATAAAATAAATCATAATTTTTTAGCTCCTAGCATATCCTAATAAAATAGAGTAGTAGAAAGAAAGAATAGAATATTAATTGAAATGGCACAAACCATCCTTTGTGAAAGTAAGTACCTTACAAAATATTTTTGGATGGAAACTATTAACACCACATGCTATGTGCTAAATAGAGCACTGATTAGATCTATTTTGAAAAAAACTCCATATAAGCTTTACAAAGAAAAAAATCTAATATTTCATATTTTAAAGTATTTAGATGTAGATGTTTCATTTTGATAAACGATGAAGATAAATTTGATGCAAAATTAGATGAAGATATTTTTCTAAGATATTCAATAAATTATAGAGCATATAGTATTTAATAAAAGAACATTAATTATAAAAACATCCATGCATGTTATTTTTGATGAATCTAACTCTGTAAAAGCAAGAGAAGAATTTGATATAGATGCAGATAATCTAGAAAAAAAATAAAAAATATGATACATGAAGATACTCCTTCACAAGAAAGAGAAGATGAAAAGCAAGATGTTGAAGAAAGGGAGCTATAACCCCAAGAAGAGCAAGATATATCTAATTTATCAAAGAAATGGAGATATGATCATAATCATCCTAAAGAATTAACTATAGGTGATCCATCTTATGCAGTTAAAACTAGATCATCTCTTAGGAAAGCCATAAATTATGTTGCATTTGCATCTTACTTAGAACCTAAAAATTTAATTAAAACTGAAAAGGATTTAAATTGAATATTAGTAATGCAAGAAGAATTAAATCAATTTAAAAGAAATAAAGTTTGGGAACTAGTTGAAAGACCTAAAAACTTTTTTGTAATTGGTACTAAATGGGTCTTTAAAAATAAACTTAATAAGAAGGGCAATGTAATTAGAAATAAGGCTAGATTGGTTGCACGAGGATACAATCAAGAAGAAAAAATTGATTTTGATGAATTTTTTGCACCTATAGCTAGATTTGAAGCTATTAAATTGCTCTTGTCATTTGCTTATTATATGAATTTCAAACTCTTTCAAATGAATGTAAAAAGTATATTTTTGAATGGACTAATTGAGGAGGAAGTTTATGTAGAACAACCTCCAAATTTTGAAAATCAAGAATTATCCAATCATGTTTATAAGCTTAAGAAAGCACTATATAGATTAAAATAAGCTCTTAAGGCTTGGTATGATAGGTTGAGCAAATTTCTATTAAAAAATATTTTTTTTAAAAAAAATATAGATAAAATATTATTTATCAAAAAAAATTAAATAATTTACTAATCATATAATTATATATTGATGATATTGTGTTTGGAGCTACTAATAAGGATTTGTGTAGAGAATTTGCTAGTCTTATACAGGAAGAGTTTGAGATGAGCATGATAGAGGAACTCAATTTCTTTTTTGGACTCTAAATCAAGTAATCATATGAGAGAATCTTCATCAACCAAAGTAAATATATAAAGAAAATGCTAAAAAAAATTAGGATAGAGAATGTTAGAGGCAGTGGCACCCCTATGAGCATAAATTGTAAGCTTGATCAAGATGCAAAAGAAAAAATAGTAGATCCCAAGTTATATCGAGGTATTATTAGATCTTTACTTTATTTAACTACAAGTATGCTTGATATAATGTTTAGTGTATATATGTGTGCATGTTATCAATCAAATCCTAAAGAATCACATGTAGCTACAGTTAAAATTTTTTTTAAGTATTTGATAAATACTCAAGATGTAGGCTTGTAGTACTCAAAATAATCTTCATTAGATTTAATTGGATATAGTGATTCAGATTTTGCTGGATGTTACTTAAATAGAAAGAGTACAAGTAGAACATGTCAATTTTTAGGAGTAAATTTGATCTCATGATTTAATAAGAAATAAAACTCAGTAGCCTTGTCTATAGTGGAAGCCGAATATATTACTATTGGGAGTTGTTGTGCTCAACTATTATGGATCAAACAACAACTAGAAGACTATGGTATCACTTTTCATAACATTTCTATTCGATATAATAGTACTAATGCCATAAATTTAACAAATAATACAATATTACACTCAAGAATAAAATATATAGAGGTTAGACATCATTTTATTAGAGATCATGTACAAAATAATGACATAACTCTTGAGTTTGTGCCAATAGAAAATCAAATTACAAATTTTTTCACCAAACATTTGAATGAAGAAAGATTCTATGCCATAAGAAAGTAATTAGGTCTATTTGATCCATATTGTTAAGACTATTAAATATATTTGTATGTTGAAATGATTGTTGTAATGTGATGAATTTTCTTGAATCATCTATGCTTAAACTCCATTAGAAAAGGTATGTCTCATTGCAAATTTATTGGACTAAAACTCTAATTGTCCAGTTCTGTGCCAAACATAGCTGACTAAGTTAAAATCTTAGTCGACTAAGACTTAGTCGATCAAGAACTTAATCTTAGTCGACTAATGATAGATCGCGATATCGTCGTTATAAAATCATAATTAGTTTAATTCTAACTTTTTTTAAAATAATTTAAAGTACGTAGATAATAGCGAGTCGGGTCGAATCCACAGGAAGGTAGTGATTTTATTTTAAAATATTTGATTATTTCAAGAAAAGAAAAGAGTTTCAAATTAAAATTTAAGTTGAAAAATAAAGTTGCATAATTTAAATGATGCAAAAGAATTAAACTTTAGTATTAAGATCTACTATTTAGATCTTAGCATCTACTTGCTAAGAAATTAAAAAGTAATAAAAATAAAGCAGTAGAATTTAAAGAGTAAAAAATTAAAGAACAAAAATTAAAAGAGCAATAAGTTAAATTTTATATTAAAATTAAAATTCAAAATTCAAATACAATAATTAAAAAAAAATAAATAAAATAAAACTCTTAATCTTCAAATCAACAGCAGCGTGGAGATAGCGTAGAAATTTGACTCTTCTTCTCGGCACCATCTGCATCGAAGCAACCTTTAGCCAAAGCCTAACTTCTATCCTTTACCGTAGCTTTTTTTGGATCAGATGTCTCAACTCTAGGGTCTTAAGGTCTTTAAATAGGTGTTGAAAGGCTGGAGATTATTCTAGTAGGCAATGTGGGGCTAAATCTTCATATAGATCCTTGAAGAAATTCGAGTAAAAATTGGCTTAAAACTTAGCCTGGATGAATTCTGGTGAGTCCCATAAGTTCTGGCCGTCAGATCTTGATCAAACAGTCCAAAAAATGCCAAAATTAGATGTGTAATAGTTCAGATCAAGTCGGATTAAATTTTGTCTATTGGATCGTGCTTGATGGAGAAAATCGGGCCGTTGGATCGAAGCTTGGGTGTTTGGATTGCCGCCAAGAGTTATTTCGATCATTGGATTGCATCTGGAATGCATGCTGCTGTTGGATTGTTGCCTGGCATGAGCTGAAAATCGAATCAAACTTAGAAGCCATGGCCATCCGATCTTGATTGAGCCACCACTATCATCCAATCGTACACTTACTGTTCCCATGGACCGCATGAATCGAGTGTGCCACTGACCTCGACCAATCAGCATTGACCTTGGCCTATGAAATTACAAAACTACCCTTATATGCTGCAATAAATTTTTTGTAAACCCCTTAAGGGTTTTGGTCCACCACGTTGCATCCTCTGATTGGTTGTCTAGTGCTGAGCTAGCGTACGGTCTATCATAGACTGCTAGTCTACTGACATCATGATGATGTCAGTGCTGGAGGGGAAGTGGGCTTGGCGGGTTGGCGGTATGCTTGGGCCTTGGACTAGCGGGCCAACTTGCTAGCACGTCGGTTGGCTAGGATGCATCGGCTTTTGTGGCTAGGTTGAGTGCGTCGGCTAAGCTGACTGAGTCGGTTAAGCCAATTTTTTATTTTTATTTTTATTTTTATTTTTTTATTTTTTTTATTCCTATAAAAATTCATATTAGGTCTATTTTAACTTTGATTTGCTCTAAATTTATTTTATTATGATCAAAAAAATAAGTTTTTTATTAATAAATTTATTTTTATATTAAATTAATAAAATATTAATTATTAAAATAAATATAAATTAATTAATAAATTAATATTTTATTAATAAATTTGTGATACTTATCACATCCTTCAACTTACTCATTGCTAGTTCCTTAGCAATGCAATATTAGTCTTGATTAATTACCATATTTCATTGAGATCCTTCTTCATAAAAATAGTTCTAGGATTGAAGATCAAAAGTTTAGCCAATATCATTAACTAAGTATTGAGTTTTAGAAGCTAATTTCATCATCAGGTTAATCAGAAGCTTCTTTAGAATTTGTCTAAAGATCTTCAGCACTTGTGTTTGTAAAGTCTAACTTAGTATTTGGGTGTTAATTTAAAGAATAAATATATCTTCTGTTATCATCTATTTTGATTAATTTTCTATACACCCCTAAGGTATGTATGAATTAAGGTAGCTTTCACACTGCCTTTTTTTTTATACTGAGCATCCTGGCCTTCCCTCCACCATTTGACGTGAACCTCCATACTTGCCTTAGATATAGAGATCTAGTTACTAAGCTTAGGACAATCCATATATACTCTGTATTTTATACTTTTTATTTCAAACAGGTAGCTCTTTTTTTAAATTTAAATTTTTTTAATTAGAGTATATATTAATCACCAATTTTTAATGATAATTGAATTCTCAGTTTGGCCTTATAATCAATACTTACTTTATCTTGTTAGTGTGCATGTGCAATTTGAAGTGCTCATAGCTTTTAAATGACCTAAGTAGGCTGCTAAAAGTCTAACCAACTAATCTACTTCTTGACTCGCTACAGTTATTAGCAAATACTTTCTAACTTTAGTACTTTTTTCTGATCTATTTTACTCAAGATTTTTTTTCCTAAAATATGGTTTATTTAATTTTTTATAAATTATAATTTTTTTTAATATTATATATATTTTATTTATTATTATTATTTTATTTTTATTATATATATTTAATTTTATTTTTTCTATCTTTCAACTTAATTGATATTATCCTCAATGGAGAAGAAAAAATGGAAGGATGCAATAAAATTTTTTTATTATTTATCTAGCATGGGTCATGAAGCTTTGATTCTCCTCCAGTCTAGCCACTTATCTAAAAGAAAATAAACTAAATAAATTAGATGCAAGAAATATTGGGTTGCCTCCCAACAAATGCTAAGTTTATCATCTTCAGCTAGACACAGTGTAGCTCAATTCATTATGGGTCTGTTAATATTATTTGGTCAATGGTTCGATTTAATGATATCCCTTCAATATATGGTTTAAGCCTTTAACCATTTATCTTAAAAAAATTTTTAGATCTAGGATCATAGAGTTTAATTACACCATGTGGTAACACTTGATTGACTATGTAAGGTCCATCCCATCTAGATTTTAATTTTTTAGAAAATAATCGAAGCCTTGAATTAAACAACCAGACTTGTTAATTTAGCTCAAAGATTTTTCTTGAAATATGTTTATCATGAAAAGCTTTTATTTTCTCTTTGTAGATTTTTGAATTTTCATAAGCTTTTCACCTTAATTTATCTAATTTGGTCAATTATAACATCCGATTGAAATTAGCTTGATTTAGATCAAAATTTAATTACTTTATTGCTCAATATGCTTTATGTTCAAGTTCTACTAGAAGGTGACATGCTTTTCCATAGATCAATCCATAGGAAGACATTCCAATAGGAGTTTTATAAGCTATCCTATAGGCCCATAGTGCATCATCTAATCGATCTGACCAATCTTTTTTAATCAGGCTTAATAGTCTTTTATAAGATATTCTTAATTTTTTGATTAGATACTTTTATTTGGCCACTTGTTTGCAGATGGTATGGTATAGCTATCTTATGCATCATCCCATATTTTTGTAACAGCATTCGAAACTAGTAATTTGTAAAGTGGATACCTCCATCACTAATGATAGCATGTGGAAATTTGAACCTAAAAAAATATTATTTTGAACAAATTTTAACACTAGTTTATGATTATTGGTTCGTATTGCCATTGCTTCAATCTATTTAGAAACATAATCGACAGCCATCAAAATATATTCAAAACTATTAGAGGATGGAAAAGATCCCATAAAATCAATTTTTCAAACATTAAAAATTTCGACTACCAAGATGGAGTTCAAAAGCATCATGTCTTTCTTTGAAATGTTTTCTAAGACTTGACACTTAAGACATTTCTAACTAAAAATATAGGCATTTTTAAACAATGTAGGCTAGTAAAATCCACTTTGCAATATTTTGGCCATAGTTTTTCTTCCAGAAAATTATCCTTCACAAGCAAGAGTATGATAAAATTATAAGATACTCAGCTGTTCAGACTTAGAAACACATCTATGAATGATCTAGTTGGCATAAATTCTAAAATATTCAGGATCTTCCCAAAAATAGTATTTAATTTAAGCAAAGAATTGATTCTTTTCATTTTTAAATCAGCCATCAGAAATTTATCCTACTACTAAGTAATTAACAATATCTGCAAACCAAGGAGTCTTTACATGTGAAACTGCTAATAATTGCTCATCTAAAAATGATTCTTCAATTGATGCAAGTTCAATATCTTTAACTAGGATCCTAAATAGATGGTCTGCTATCATATTTTCAGATCTCTTTTTATCTTGAATTTCTATATCAAATTCTTGTAGCAATAAAATCCATCTAATCAATCATGATTTAGCATCTTTTTTTGAGAGCAGGTATCTCAAAGCTGAATGATTTGAATATATCATGATTTTTTATCCTAAAAGATATGATCTAAACTTTTCTAGGACAAACACTACAGCTAGTAACTCTTTTTTAGTTGTAGTATAATTTATTTATGCTTCATTCAGAGTTCTACTAGCATAATAGATCACTACAGGATATTTGTTTATCCTCTAGCCCAGGATAGCTCCTATGGCAAAGTTTGAAGCATCACACATGATTTCAAAAAGTAGTGACCAGTTTGGAGGTTGAATGATTGGGGCTTTGATCATAACTTCTCTCAAGAATTCATAGGCTTTAAGACACTCTTCATCAAAGTTAAAAGGAACATCTTTAGCCAGTAGATTACATAGAGGTCGAGAAATCTTAGAAAAATCTTTGATGAAGCAATGATAGAATCCTATATGCCCAAGAAAGGATCAAATTTGTTTGATAGAAGTGGATGGAGGCAGTTTAGAAATTAAGTCAACTCTTGCTTTATCAACATCTATCCCTCTCTTAGAAACTATATATCCTAATACAATTCCTTCTTGAATTATGACGTGGCTCTTTTTTCAACTTAAAACTAAATTAGCCTCAATACATCGTTGTAATATTTTTTTCAAATTATTGAGGCAACTCTCAAAAAATTCTCCAAAGACCGAAAAATTATCCATGAATATTTTCAAAAATCTTCTATCATATCCGAAAATATTGACATCATGCACCTTTGAAATATCGCAGGTGCATTACACAATCCAAAAGGCATTAGATGAAAAGCAAAAGTTCCATAGGAACATGTGAAGGTGGTCTTTTCTTGATCTCCTGGGTAGATTGCTACCTGGTTATATCTTGAGCATCCATCTAGAAAACAAAAATATTGCTGGCCAGCTAGTCTCTCCAGGATTTGATCAATAAAGGATAACAAAAAGTGATCTTTTTGGATGGCTATATTGAGTTTTTTATAATCTATACAGACACGCCATCCAATGAAAAATCATGTTGGTACTAGATCCCCATGATCAGTGTGGATAACCATGAGTCCAAATTTCTTTGGAACAACTTATGTTGGACCCATCCAGTGGTTGTCAGAAATAAGATAAATAATACCAGCATCTAACCATTTAATTATCTCTTTCTTGACTACTTCTTGCATATTAGGGTTGAGCCATCTTTGCATTTCTCAAGTTAGTTTGGCATTATCTTCAATATAAATATGGTGCAGACATATTGATGGACTAATGCCTTTTAAATCGACGATAGTCCGACCTATGGTCTCTTTATATGTTTTCAAAATATCTACTACTTGGTCTTCCTATTCAGGAGTTAGGTCAGAAGCAATGATTACTGGTAGAATTTTTTTTGATCCTAGAAATACATAGTTAAGTAATTTAGGCAAAGGTTTTAGTTCAAGTTGTTGTGGGGCCTGAATTGAAGGATGTAATGGTTCAATTTTTTTCTAAGATAAGGACTCAATTTTCATTGACCAAGGTAATGTATGTGATGGGTGAGGTGAATCAAGTAGGGCATTCAACTTCTGGTCTGGCATTTCTTTGACAAGCTTATTCAGAAGATCATTCTTAAGTAAATCTAAGGAGGAATTAGATTCAACTATGTCATCTGATTGATTACAAAGCAGTCTTCCTCCTCTTGAGTGTGCTTAGAGGCATTAAAAATATTTATTCTTATCTTTTGATTCCTAAAAAAATGTCCATGGCTCTTGTCTTACAATTGATATTGGCATTAACAGTAGCTAGGAATGGATGACCTAGAATTATGGGATTTTGGTTAAGCTCTTGAGATGGTTTCATATCAAGTATGAGGAAGTCTACTAGAAAATAACATTTATCTACTCTAACTAAAACATCCTCAATTAAATCAGGTGATGTTTTTACAGATCTATTGGCTAATTACAAAATAGCCGATGTCGGTTTAAGTTCTTCTATCTCAAATTTTTCATAAACCAAGGTTGAAAGTAGGTTCACACTAGCTCCTAAGTCTAATAATGCTCGATTAAAGATTATAACTCTTATATTATATGAAATTAATGGAGCACTAGGATCTTTTATTTTCTGAGGTAATGGGTCTAATAGGACTGTACTTACATCCTCAGATAGCATAATTCTTTTAGTTCGTGGCTCACGCTTTTGAGTACAATATTTTTTAAGAAATTTAGCATAGGTCGGGACATGCTAAATTGCATCAAGAAAGGATAAATTAATATGCACTTATTTAAATAGTTCCATTAACTTCTCGTTACATGCTTCTTGCTTTTTACGGGAACAGCCTGCTTCTAAGGCATGAGGGAATGGGGCTTTGGAATTATATGTCTCGGATAACTCATCTATTCTTCTTTTTTTTATCTATCTTATTAGAACTAGTATCAGTACTAGTTCTGAGCTCAGGTTCTTCTATGTGGTTAGCTTCAGTACTAACCTCTTCTTCTAAATTTTCTTCTTGGCTAGTATCAGTACTAGCCTCTATCACCTGATCCTAGTATGGATTCTTAAGAATCCTACCACTTCAAAGTTCAGAAATTGCTTTGACTTTCTCTAATTGGGAATTCTTAGGTGGTATAATAGGTTAACGACTGAATCCAGGTGGTTGATGGATATTAGGTGGGTTATTTTTAGGATTGACAATCGGTTGGCTTGGTAACTAACCTAGTTCTCTCCTCATACTAGACTAAGCTAATTATCCTATTTGAGCTTCTAGCCTAATAATGGATTATTATTGATTCAAAATTGATTGTTATTGAGATAAGATTAATTATTGTAGCTGGTTAAATCAATTGTTGGCTAGATTGGTCTATGGAAGAGGTGGGTATGAGAGCTGATTATAATATGGTGGTTGGAAAGGCTGACTAGGCTGACCTCTATTATAAGCATAGTTCTGATATTAGGATCTATTCTGATAATTTTGCATTGATGGAGTTTGGGTCTGAGTCTGAGTCTATCATGATTTTTAAGAAAAATTAGGATGGTTTCTCTAGCCTGGGTTATATGTGTTTGAAAATAGAGCATTGACCGATTTGGAATAATCTTAAGCAGCTTGAACTTGTTCTTTAAGAAAATAGTGCAGGATTTGCCATGCTACTTTTGAAAAATATTTTAAAAATAGTAATGATGTAATAAAAAATAATTAATCTAATTAATTATCTACTGATCATAGATTATTTAATTTTATATATTAAGATCTAAACATAATATGCATGCACACATCAATAGATCTAAAAATAAAATTATGTAATAAACTATTTACTACATCTACGTGTTCAGAATAAAATACCTTTTCACGAATAGTCGATCACCATAATCTGAGTTCATCGAATAATGCTCTGGTATCACATCATAGCCACACATGTGTTCGGCCTCTACGGTTGGTCTATACGGAGGTCCTGGTCTCAATCAGTCCCACTGGAGTGCTAGCTCCTTGCCGGAGCCTTCAATAGCTGATCACGATTGATCCGATCGATCATATATTTTTTAATCTTTTAGATATTTTAGAAAATTAAAATATAAATATTGGAGGATGATGAAGATGTGTTTCAAATTTGGTGGCGATCTGATGCTCACAGCACTCGATCTCTCCATCCAAACCCAGATTCCCAAATCTAAGATTTCACTCGGCTAAAAAATCCTAACACACTAAAAATCCTATCACGCCCTCTCTATGTAGAGTTTTTCTATGAAATAAGTTTTTATGAAAAGATAACTTTTAGATCTATAATCTCTATTTAGATTATATCTAAAAATAGGATATCCTTAGAGGTAAAAATCATAAGAGAAGAGAGGTATAAAGGAAAAGAAAAGTGCTGTAGGATCCTATTCACCTTCACTCCAAGATTTTTTTTGCCCAGAACTAATTCCTAAACACTCTAAAATTTTTATCACATAATGCTAACCACTTTCCCTAAATGCAAAAAAATTCTCATAATTTATTGACATGAATACCATGGGAAAACTGCATAAAAAATGATAAGGGTCGAGTGGTTGAGAGGTTTTAACCACTCACTTGATTTCAAAAATTAAATGAGCCTCTTATCCTTATCCAACGCCCTCTCCCTTATGTTTAACACGTAGAAGGACTCTCCTTCTACATGCACATTTTTATTTCTCAAAAAATATTCAACAAACAAAAGGGAGGGCATGGGAAGCAGAGTGGAAAAGTCAAAAATGGTAGGCGCATGGAAGAATTTGAATTCAAACTTCATTTGAATTGGTCCTAATTGATTTCAACCAAACTAATTAATTTAGATCTAATTAAACCAAGTTAAATCCAACAAATTAGACTTAGTCTAATCCAATAAAATTTTAATCAAATTAAAAATTAATTAGATCTACATCCTGATCAAATCAGGGTCAAAACTTCCATAGCGATTAGGTCATCTCATGAACTGATTGAGTCAAATCCAATCGAATCAAATTCAATCAGACTTGATCAAATCCTCATCGCTCAATTAAATTAAGCTAATCAATAATTAAATTGCTAATTAATTCTTCAAAAAATATCTGAGTCCAAATCAAAAAGGTTACTGGGCAACAGAGTCCTATCAACATGAAACTCTTGAAGAGTCCTAAATCAGTGGAACTCTTGAATCCAGTATCCCAAATGAATCAAACTCGCGATCATAGAGTCTCAGACTAGTAAAATTCTTGATTAGAGAGTCTCAGATGAGTAGGACTTAGAGTCTTAGTCCATTAGGACTCTTGGTCATAAAGTCGCAATCTAGTGGGACTCTTGACCATAGTGTCCTAGATTATCAGGACTCATGATTAGAGAGTTTCAGACAAGTAGAACTCAGAGTTCCAGTTTAGTAGAACTCTTGGTCATAGAGTTTTAGTTCAGTGAAACTCTTTGATCATAGAGTCTCAGACCAATGGGACTCTTGATCAGAGAGTCCCAGATAAGTCAGACTCAGAGTTCTAGTCCAGTAGGACTCTTGATCATAGAGTTTCAGTCCAGTAGAACTCTTAACTATAGAGTTCTAGACCAATGAAACTCTTGATTAGCCATCAGATCAGGTAGGAACTCCTAATGTGTGTGACTCCGTAGGTCCGAACCTAAGCCGGTAGCATAGAAATTAATTTCTATACTAATCGAAGTGACCATCTAGCAATGGTACCCAACGTCCGAATAGATCGAATTATTGCAACCGCAACATTCAGAACCTATGCGAATATGGTTACCATATA
Source organism: Cocos nucifera (assembly GCA_006176705.1). Classification (NCBI taxonomy): domain Eukaryota; kingdom Viridiplantae; phylum Streptophyta; class Magnoliopsida; order Arecales; family Arecaceae; genus Cocos; species Cocos nucifera. The sequence continues at coordinate 2,157,589 of QRFJ01000201.1, read as the reverse complement.
ATTCATCCTTATGATCTTTGTATAATAGATGACTCAAGGTTAGACTGTCAACCCTAGAAAATACATTCATGTCATATCTTAAAGCAATTAGTCCCATGACTTCTCACTAAGACTATCCTGGCCAAGATTTTGCTAAATTGAAATACAATTGAACACATCTTCTAAAATAGGAGTGGTCAATCCCATCTTGATACATGCATCGACTCCATAAGTACTTGACTGTGCCCAAAAATCTTCCATCATTGAATTAAAAATTTAGATAGTCTGACATCAAAACATAGTGAGTTGCTTGAAAGTCGCCATAGTGATCTCAGGTCAGAGGAACATTTATACCCATATTCCATCAAAGCTAATATTGATAGGAGAAAAGCTTCAGAGTTGGTCATGTTTAGTGCAGATGTACCCATATATCTTACTTGCATGCCATATCAGTGTCTCAACACTCCTTGGTTATGAGGACAACCAACCTATATGGCACACAACGACTTATACTTGATAAACGTTATCATCTTAAATAACAATATATCATTTGATCATGAACTATTTAAGGACTAAATGATAAATTCTTCTTTATCGAATCTAGATAATCCTAAGAACTTCATCACAACATAAGAGTTCATTAGAAGACAACATAATTTATGATAAAAAATATTAAAATAATTTTTATTAATTTATAATTCATATATAATTATAAATATATGATCCAATCATCAATAGACTGATGATTAACTTTGGAGCACATTTTCAACAATCTTTCACTTGGACTAAAGCCAATCGGTGCAGTATCTAATACCTATCTTTGACTTAAAGTCGTCGAACTCCTTCACCGCAACAGCTTTAGTGAATGGATCGGCTAGGTTCTTCTTTCCGTCGATCTTTTGAAGGTCGACATCACCTCGATCCATAATCTCTCGGATAAGATGGTAGCAGCATAGAATATGCTTCGTCCGTTGGTGTGCCTTTGATTTCTTTGCTTGAGCAATGACTCCAAAGCTGTCGTAATAGAGTAGAACTGGACCATCAAGGGAGGATGCTACTCCAAGCTTGGTGATGAATTTTCTTAGCCACACTGCTTCTTTGGCAGCATCTGATGCAGTGACATACTCCGCCTTATAAACTGAATCGACTATAGTGTGCTACTTAGAACTCTTCCAGTAGATGGTCCCATCATTAAGGATAAATATGTATCCCGACATTTGCTATCATCATGATCGAACTAAAAATTGGAGTCTGTGAATCCTATAAGTTTTAAGTATGATTCACCATATACAAGCCACTAGTCTTTAGTATTTCTTAAATACTTTAGGATGGTTTTAACAACCTTCTAGTGATTTCCCCCTGGATTAGATTGGTATCTACTCACTACACCTAGTGAGTATGCCACATCAGATCGCATACATATCATGGCGTATATTATAGAATCCATTGCTGAAGCATATGGTATTCTATTCATACGCTCTCTATCTAGAAGTGTTGTTGGACAATTTCTCTTTGAAAAAAAAATTCCATGGCCTATTGGTAGATAGCCTTTCTTAAAATTTTTCATGCTGAACCATTTCAGTACAGTGTCAATATACGTGGACTGGAGCAATCCAAGCAATCCTTCAGATCTATTTCTATAGATCTTCATTCCTAGGATGTAGGAAGCTTCTCCCAGATCTTTCATGAAGAACTGTGATAACAGCCAGATCTTTATTCGTTGTAATGTAGGGACATCATTTTTGATTAAGAGAATGTCATCCACATACAATACTAGAAATACTATTGCAAAACCATTAGCCCATTTGTATATGCAGAGCTTTTCTTCATTCTTAACAAAGCCATATATTTTGATTGTTCTATCAAATTATATGTTCCAGCTCCGAGATGCCTGCTTTAGTCCATAAATGGATCTCTAAAGCTTACACACCTTAGACTCATCTATGATTTGAAATCTTTAGATTGTATCATATACACCTCTTCATCCAGCTCTCTATTCAGAAAAGCTATTTTTATATCCATCTACCAGATTTCATAGTCCAGATGGATAGCTATGGAAAGCATTATCCGAATGAATTTGAGCATTGCCATAGGAGAGAACGTCTCATCATAATCAATACCATAACATTGACGATACCCCTTGGCAATTAGATGGGCTTTATTGGTCTCCACCTTTTCGTCTGCACCTCTTTTCCTTTTGAAGATCCACTTACATCCTATGGATTTTACCCCTTCGGATGGGCCAACCAATGTCCATACATCATTGACCTTCATGGATTCCATCTCGGATTTCATGACCTTAAGCCATTTCTCAGAGTCAGATCTCTGCATTGCATCCATATAGATGATTGGATCCTGATCGTTCTCATCGAGTTCGATAGGATCCCCATCCCAGATAAAAAAACCATTGTATCTATCTGGTTGACGTGGTACTCTACCAAATCTCCTTAAGGATGCTTCTACAATGGATTCTGGGTCTGATCTAATCAGATCCAGCTCAGGTTCAATAACTTATGTCCATTCTTCCACCTATCGTACTTCATCAAGTTCGACCTTGGAGGCATTAGTTCCTTCACCAAGGAACTTCTTTTCTAAAAAAACTGCCTTAAGGCTGACAAATATTTTTTGCTCATCAGCAAGGTAGAAGTAGTACCCTTTGGTTTCTTTTGAGTAACATATAAAACTATACTTGTCAGACCTAAGTTCAAGCTTGTCTGTCATCAAACATTTGATGTAGGCTGGACACCCCCAAATTCTAAGATGTAAAAGCATTGGCTTACACCTTATCCATATTTTATATGGTGTTTTATTAACAGATTTACTTGAAACCCTATTTAGAATGTGATAAGCTGACTCGAGCACAATCTCCATAGGAAGATCGGCAAACCAGCAAATCCCATCTGGATCAAACCATGTTTAACAGAATTCGATTTCTCCTTTCAGACACACCATTATGTTGTGGTATTCCAGGAGGGATCCATTGGGAGAGAATTTCATTCTCTCCAAGATATATCAGAAATTCATTGAAAAGGTACTCACCCCCTCTATCAGATTGAAGAGTTTTAATACTCTTTCCAGTTTGCTTTTCTACCTCATTTCAAAATAGTTTGAATATTTTAAACGACTCTGACTTATGCTTCATTAAATATACATACCCATACCTCGATAGGTCGTTTGTGAAGGTTTTGGAGAAATATCCACCTTTGGCACTTGAGCTCATGGGTCCACATACATCCGAATGTACTAAACTTAAGAATTCAGTGGCTCATTCATCTTTTGCAGTAAAAGGTGACTTGCTCATCTTACCAAGAAGACAGGACTCATAGGTCGAAAGTGACTCATAATCACTAACCTCAAGAATTTCTTCTTAAGCTAATTTATTAATTCTATTTTTATTAATATGACCTAGCCTACAGTACCAAAGGTAGACATCAGATATATCACTAATTTTAGGGCATTTACTAGAGGATTGAACCATGTTAACAGGCATAGAAAGTAAATAAATTTCGTTATTCAATTATCCAATCAAAATTGTAACACCATTCAAAATGACATTATAAATTTTTTTTTTTATTAATATTTTAAAATCATTCATGGCTAAAAGGCCTACAGAAATAACATTCAATAAGAAAGTTGGACAATAATGACATTCAAAATTAAGAATAACTTTATTTGAATTGATTATAAGGTTCATAATTCTGAAAGCTAGAATTGAAACTTGACTTCTATCTCCAACGTTCAGGAACCTCTCGCCTTGATCAAATCTCCTACTGACTTGTAAGCCTTGCATAGAATTACAAATATGATACTGGCTTCCAGTATCTAATACCCAGGCAGTAGAATCAAATAAGAAAAAAATGTAAAGTGTTATCATATAATTATCTTGCCCAACAACCACTTGCTTCTTTCTCAGCCTGTTTGGATCCAGGAAGGCAATGTACAGAGGACAGTTTCTCTTTCAATGATCCTACTTCTTGCAGAAGAAGTACTCTACCTGGCTCTAGTCGGGCTTGCGCTTCTTGGTCTGATCCTATACAGTCATCCCAGCATGTGGCTACACCTTCTTATTTTTCTTCTTCTTGTTCTTCTTTCCTTATTTAAAGGGTCGACGATCAGAAGAAGACCCTCCCACTACATTCACTGTCTTCTTGTAGAGTTGGTGATCCTTCTGAAAGTTCTGCAGCAACCCCAATAAGTCGTGGTAGTTCACTGTAGGCATTGTCATTCTAAAATGAGTTAGGAAGGAGAAGAAGGACTTGAACAAAAAATTAAGGATCACATCCTTACCGAGCTACTCTTGCAGAAAAAAGCCCAACTTGCTAAGATGCTCAATCATCTCGATCATGTACAATAAATGATTAGTGACTGAGGCCTCATCCCTCATCCGAGCACTGAAAATGATGCAACTTATTTTGTGCCTTTCAACATCGTCTGACGTGCCAAAAGAGTCGTTCAATATTTGAAGCATCTCTTGTAGTTGGGCATTTTCAAACCTGCAGCTGAACTCGTCATTCATTGCGGCCAGCATTATACATCGAATGATGGTGCGGTCATTAAGCCACTTCAGATAAGTATTTCGGACCGCTTTCCTAACATTTGGGGTTGGCTCCTTAGGTGCTCGATCCATTACCACATAAAGGATCCGCTCATGCTCTAGGATGATTTTCAACTTACGATATCGACTATCGTAGCTGGATCCCATTAATTTATCATGGTCTAACAATGACCAGAGCGATAGGTTAGTGGCCATGTTTGCACAAAAAGAAAAATCAAATCTAATTAGTATATGAATTATTAATCCTAAAGATCTGGACTTCAGTCTAAAGGTCTTTCCACTATTTTATACAAATTGATAACCTCAACCTCCAATTCGAAGAATTACTCTAATTTCTTAGTGGATACTAGAATCCATATAGACTACACATGAGCTCAACTTTGGTTGATCAACCCATATGCACCTATGGGTAGATTCAAAATCAATTATATCTCTAAATAACTTTTAGTAACATTGATTTTGCCCTATAGACCTAATCAGTAGGCTTTGGCCTCCACTGAAAAAGGTTCAGTTAGGTCCAACTATTAACATGACCATATTTGGTCTTATCTAACCAATAAATGATCAGGCCCAACTTTGGTCGGCCAACTGAACCACCATCAGAAAGACTTAATCAAATTATTATTTTATGAATGATAATTTCATTAGTTAATAATTACTAGACCTTTGGGCCTCCAATGATCATTATACTAATAAACTCATTATCACTCAACTTAATGGGAGGCTATGATTTAGTTATCTATATAACTATTTTATTTTTAAGAATCTAATAATTTTAGAGGATTTAGTTAATCAATTTAAAAAAATTCAGCGAGTCAATTTCGATCCTCCCACTAACTTCACCAAGTCAGAAATGAATCTAATCTAAGCTGGCATTGGGAGCACCTAAATTAGTCAGACTGATTTACCTAATAGATATGGGTGAGCCCAAATCACCAAGTGATCTAATCAAAATTTAACTCACCAGGATGGTCAGGTAAGCAAGATCAGTGAAAGGGATATGCCATTAACTCATCAAAGATCGAATCAGTGTGAGTAGCTTCCAATTAAAAACCACTGATAAAACTGCCAAACTTATCTTAGACACCATTCGGTTCATTAGTTTTAATTTGATCAATCTAGTAATTTCGGATTCGACCGCATAGCCTTGAATTAAGTCCATTTGGTCCTTATTAAAGGCATAGACTTGACCAACTACAACTATTATAATTAAGTCTATAGAGTCCTTGACCTAATCTAAATTAATATTTAATTAGATTTGATCAATTACTCTAAATTAGTCCATCTTTTAACTAACCTTAGGTCTAACCTAATTTATGGACCTAATTCAGCTAACCCAATAACCCACAAGTTTATGATTAATGACTTAGATTCTTAATTCATAATTCTAGATACTAAATCATTATACTTAATTTTTAATTAGTTTATGGGCTGAGGGTTAGGATTCGATATTTTAAAAATATTTTTAATTTTAAAAGATTCTTTATAACTTAGCATTGTTCACCAATTGAGTCGACTCATTTTAAAATTAAATCATTTCAATTCACAAACAACACTAGTTGTAGGGTTTAATCTGAAACTATGTATACTACATAATCATGAAATCATGAATCAAACTTTATCTAATTATGCATTCATGATCATAAATTAGATTAAAGTCTAATATAATTAAATTATAAAATATTAGATCAAATCTAGTAATTTCATAATTAATGATATAGATCAACAACGTACTAGGACAACCTTTTCACTATAGGAGGTAAACCCTACAGCAGGACAACCTATAGTCTGTGCGATCTAAATTTTAATTTTTTAGATCTAATTAATCTAATTATAAGATTAATATTTAGATCAGATCTAAATTATTAATTTAAATATACAAGCATATCATGTTTAAAGAATCTTGCTCTGATACCAAATGAAGAAAATAGTGCAGGATTTGCCATGCTACTTTCAAAAAATATTTCAAAAATAGCCATGATATAGTAAAAAATAATTAATTTAATTAATTATCTACTAATTAAATTAGATTATTTAACTCTATACATTAAAATCTAAACATAATATGCATTCATACATTAATAGATCTGAAAATAAAATTATGTAATAAATTATTTATTATATCTACGTGTTCAGAACATAATACCTTTTCACGAGTAGTTGATCACCGCAATCTGAGTCTATCGAATAATGCTTTGGTATTACATCATATCCGCACACGTGTCCGACCTCTATGGTTGGTCCACATGGAACTCCTGGTACCGATCAGCTCCACTGGAATGCTAGCTCCTCGTTGGGGCCTTCGATGGTTGATTATGATTGATCCGATCGATCATATATTTTCTAATTTTTAAGATATTTAAAAAAATTAAAATATAAATATTAAAGGATGATGAATATGTGTTTCAAATTTGGTGGCAATCCGATGATCACAGCACTCGATCTCTCCATCCGAACCCAAATTCCTAAATTTAGGATTTCACTTGGCCCAAAAACCCTGAAACACTAAAAATCCTATCATGTCCTCTCTATGTGGAGTTTTTCTATGAAATAAGTTTTCATGGAAAGATAACTTTTAGATCTATAATTTTTATTTATATTATATCTAAAAATAGGATATTCTTAGGGATGAAAATCATAAGAGAAGAGAGGTATAAAGGAAAAGAAATGTGCTGCAAGATCCTATTTATCTTCACTCCAAGATTTTTTTTGCCTAGAACTGATACCCAAACACTCTAAAATTTTTATCATGTAATTCTAACCCCTTCTCCTATATATACAAAAATTCTCATAATTTATTGACATGAATACCATGGGAAAATCATATATAAAATGATAAGGATCGAGTGGTTGAGAGGTTTTAACCACTCACTTGATTTCAAAAATTAAATGAGACTCTTATCCTTATCCAACGCCCCCTTCCTTGTATTTAACATGCAGAAGGACTCTCCTTCTGCATGCATATTTTTATTTCTTAAAAAATATTTGATAAACAAAAGGGAGGGCATGGGAAGCAGGGTGGAAAAGTCAACAATGGTGGGCGCATGGAAGAATTTGAATTCAAACTTCATTTGACTTGGTCCTAATTGGTTTCAACCAAATCAATTAATTTAGATCCAATTAAACTAGATTAAACCCAACTAAATTAGTCTTAGTCTAATCTAATAAAATTTTAATTAAATTAAAAATTAATTAGATCTACGTCTTGATCAAATTAGGGTCAAAACTTTCATAGCGATTAGGTCATCTCATGATCTGATCAGATCAAATCCAATCGAATCAAATTCAATCAAACTTGATCGAATCCTCATCGCTCAATCAAATTAAGCTAATCAATAATCAAATTATTAATTAATCCTCTAAAAAATATCTAAGTCCAAATCGAATGGATTACTGGACAATAGAGTTCCATCAATATGAAACTCTTGAAGAGTCCTAAATCAGTGGGACTCTTGAACTCAGTATCCCAAATGAATTGAACTTACGATCATAGATTTTCAGACTAGTAGAATTTTTGATTAGAGAGTCCTAAATGAGTAGGACTCGGAGTTTCAGTCTAGTAGGACTCTTGATCACAGAGTTTCAATCCAGTGGAACTCTTGACCATAGTATCCTAGATTATCAAAACTCATGATCAGAGAGTTTCAAATAAGTAAGACTCAAAGTTCTAGTCCAGTAGGACTCTTGGTCATAGAATTTCAAACTAATGGGACTCTTGATCAGAGAGTTCTTGATAAGTCAGACTCAAAGTTCCAGTCCAGTAAGACTCTTGATCACAGAGTCTCAGTCCAGTGGAACTCTTGACCATAGAGTTTCAGACCAATGGGACTCTTGATCAACCATCAGATCAGGTAGAAATTTCTAATGTGTGTGACCCCGTAGGTCCGAACCTAAGTAGGTAGCACAAAAATTAATTTCTATACTAATAGAAGTGACCATCTAGCTATGGTACCCGACGTTCAGATTGGTCGAATAATTATAATCGCAACATTCAGAATCTACACAAATATGGTTGCCGTATAATTCATCCCTATGATCTCTATATAATAGATGATTCAAGGTTAGACTGTCAACCTTAGAAAATACATCCATATCGTGTCTCAAAGTAATTAGTTCTGTGACTCCTCACTAAGACTATCCTGGCTAAAATTTTGTTAAATTGAAATATAATTGAATACAGCTCCTAAAATTAGGAGTGGTCAATTCCATCTTGATATACGCACCGACTCCATAAGTACTTGACTGTGCCTAGAAATTTTTTATCACTGAATTAAAAATTCAGATAGTCTGACATCAAAAGATAGTGAGTTACTTGAAAGTCACCGTGGTGATCTCAGATTGGAAGAACATTTATACCCATATTCTATCGAAGCTAATCTTGACAAGAAAAAAGCTCCGAAGTTGATCATGTTTAGTACAGATATACCCATACATCTCACTTGTATACCATATCAGTATCTCAACACTCCTTGGTTATGAGGACAATCAACCTATATGGCACACAATGATCTATACTTGATAAACATTGTCATCCTCAGTAATAACGTATCATTTAGTTGTGAACTATTTAAGGACTAAATGATAAATTTTTCTTTGCTGAATCTAGATAGTCCTAAGGACTTCATCACAATACAGGAGTTCATTAGAAGATAATAGAATTTATGATGAAAAATGCTAAAATAACTTTTATTAATTTATAATTCATATATAATTATAAATATATGACTCAACCATCAACAAACTAACGATTGGCTTTGGAACATATTTCCAACAGTTCTTGGATGTAGGCTGGGAACTATGCAGCTATGGGACAATCACTCACACTATGAATTAGGCTAGCATAAATAGAATAAATCTCCTGATAATTAAATAACGGTATGTATTGTGCAGAAGATTGTTGGCCTAGGTTTAGGAATTGATCTAATTTTTGGGCAAGAAGGTTGACTTTATTTATTAGGTTCATGTCAGTCTTAGAACTTGATTCTGGATTTTTGATTTCATATATTCCTACCAATTTTTGATGAGAAATTGATCTTTCATAAGAGGATAATGAAGCATAGTTAATTAAATTTTCACTTAGAGTTTCAAACAAGGTATAAGCTTCTCTCAGTTTTGCTCATAAATGCACCTCCAAAAGATACATTTACCATTTGTCTGTATTGTTCTCTTAAATCTTCATAAAAAGCTTGGACAATTTATCACTTAGATAGACCATGGTGTGGGCATTTTCTAAAAAATTTCTTAAGTTTTTTTCATAATTCATGAATTTATTTTTTTGAAAGTTGAGCAAATCCAGTGATAGCTCGCCTCATAGTGTTGGTTCATCCTATGGAATAAATTTTTTTAAAAAATTCATGTTGCATCTCTGCCCATGTTTGAATTGATTTTCCTATTGTGCCAAGTCAATACCTGGCTTTATCTTTTAATGATAAAGAAAACAAGATTAGTCTAAGGGCATTATTAGAAAAATTCTGGATTTTTGTCGTAGAGTAGTTTTCTAGAAATTCATCCAGATGCTTATAAGGGTCCTCATTGGTGCTCCCATAGAAAGATAGGAGCATTTGGATTATTGTCAACTTGATTTCATAATGGCTAGCAGGGATATCTGGTAATTGGATACAAGTTGATGGGTTATAAGTAGAAGAAATAAAGTATTTTTTTATCTGCCTAGGTGGTTCTCCATTATTTTCAGCTATTTGATTTTCAGATTTTATATGAATTAGTCGTTCAATTTCAGAATTTGATTTAACTAGGTCAGGTAATAGCAATCTTCTACCATGCATGTACTAGTGCAACCCTAATATGTAATTTAAATTTTTTTTATATATTTATTATTTTTTTATTATTTTAGAGAGAAGAAAAGATAAGAAAAAGAAGAGAGTACTAAAGAAGAGTCCTAAGAAATCCCGAATCTAGAGATGATAGAGAAGAATTAATTATATTTATGTTTAATATTAATTAGCAAACAAGTTAGACAAGCAATCCTGACTAAGGGTTGTCCTAGATTTAGACAGCTCCTAACTGTCAAGGTCACCTTCAAGCTTTCTAAGTAGAAAATTAGCCAATCAACTGGCCAGATAAGTATAAGGTTGGTAAGAGTCCCCCCATTGTTTGCCTTAGACGTCAATTGTAGTTGGCCAGATAAGCTAATGGAATCAATTATAAATCATCTTTCTTCGGGACGTGATTCTTGAATCACTTTTCTTAGACACTAGTTAAGTTGACTAACCTTAACCCAGCTCAAATCTTAAGATTTCTTATCTTATTGAGCTCGAGTTTCTAGGACCGATGTCTAATTGATTTTAATTTAGAGGCTTAGGTCAATGATGGATGCTGGTTGGTTATTTATGGGATAAGAGAGGATGATCAAATTCTCATCTCATTTTATTTAATTGGGTTTTGCCCTTAATTTAATTTAATATGAATATGCTTAAAAAAAATTTTCAAGCAAGGGGTTTTATGCAATTTAAACTTGATGCATGCAACTAATTGAATTTTGAGAAGCTTACCTTACCTCCAGCAATCATCAAAAGAAATAAAAATAAAACTAATATGATGCATGCTTTGAGCAATTTGAATTTTTATTCTTATCATGAGATTTTTAATTAGATTTAAGTGGATAATTTTTAATTAATTTAAAAATAAAATAAATAATAATAAAAAAATTTAGGATTTAGGATTGATCTCATCAAATGGAATTGAAAGTTTCCTCCTTGCCCTAATCTATTTTTTTTCTTTTTTTTCTTTCTTTATCTATAAAATAAATAAGAAAAAGTTAGAACATAGTAATAAAAAAAATTAAAGAAATTAAAAATTTTATTTTTTTATGCCTCTCCGGCAATGGCATCAAAAGCTTGATAGATCATGATATCGTCATTATAACACCATAATTATCAATTTAATTCTAATTTTTTTTAAAAAATAATTTAAAGTACATAAAAAATAATAAGTCGGGTCGAATCCATATGAAGACAATGATTTTATTTTAAAATCTTTGATTTTTTTTAGGAAAAAAAAGAGTTTAGAATTAAACTTTAAGTCAAAAAATAAGTTACAGAATTTAAATAATGTAGAAGAATTAAACTTTGATACTAAGATCTACTATTTAGATCTTAGCATCTACTTGTAAAGAAATTAAAAAGTAATTAAAATAAATAACAAAATTTAAAGAGTAAAAAATTAAAGAATAAAAATTAAAAGAGCAATAAATTAAATTTTATATTAAAATTAAAACTCAAAATTCAAATATAATAATTGAAAAAAAATAGCATGGAGATAGCATAGAAATCTGGTTCTTCTTCTCGGCACCATCTGTCTCGAAGCAACCTTCAGCCAAAGCTTGACTCCCACCCTTTACCGTAGGTTCTCTTGGATCAGATGTCTCAACTCTAGGATCCTGGGGTCTTTAAATAGGTGTTGGAAGACTGAAGATTATTCTGCTAGGCAATGTGGGGCTAAATCTTCGTATAGATCTTTATTCATTAAAAAATTTGAGTAAAAATTGGCTTAAAACTTGACCTAAATGAATTTTGGTGAGTCCCATATGTTTTGACCGTTAGATCTTGATCAAACGATCCAAAAAATGCCAAAATCGGATGTATAATGGCCCAAGTCAAGTCAAATTAAATTCTGACCATTGGATCGCACTTGATGGAGAAAATCAGGCCATTGGATCGAAGCCTGGGTGTTTGGATTATCGTCGGGAGTTATTTCGGCCATCGAATCGCATCTAAAATGTGCGCTGCAATCGAATCATCGCCTGGCATTAGCTGGAAACCAAATCAAACCTAGAAGAAGCCATGGTCGTCCGATCTTGACTAGAATCCACTGCTACCATCCGATTGCACACTTACTATTTCCATGGACCATGTGAATCGGGTGTGCTATCGTCCTCGACCAATCAGCGTCGACCTTGGCCTATGAAATTACAAGACTGCCTCTGTATGCCACGATAAATTTTTTGTAAACCCCTTAAGGGTCTTGATCCACCATGTGGCATCCTCTGATTGCTTGTCTGGTGCTGAGCTAGCGCACGGTCTACTGTAGATCACTAGTCTGCTAACGTCATGATGATGTCAGTGCTGGAGGGGAAGTGGACTTGGTGGGCTGGCGGTATGCGTGGGCTTTGGGCTAACAGACCGGCTTCTCTGGCTGGGCTGGCTTGCTGGCACACCGACTGGCTAGGACGTGCCGACTTCTATGGCTGGGGCTGAGCCAATTTTTTATTTTTATTTTTATTTTTGTTATTTTTTTCTTTTATTTCTTTAAAAAATCATATTTGGTCCATTTTAACTCTTATTTACACCAAATTTATTTCATTATGATAAAAAAAAAGCTTTTTTTATTAATAAACTTATTTTTTATATTAAATTAATAAAAATATAAATTAATTAATAAATTAATATTTTTATTAATAAATTTGTCATACTTATCAATTAAGTATCGAAAATCCTGTTTATAAAACAAAATATCTGCGAGACTTTATTTATTTTCCATTCGCCCTCTCTTAGCAGTCCACCGTAGAACCTTAAAGCATCCATTTTCTCTTCGAAAAACCCTAAATCAAAGTCCTAAAAACCTTAAGAAAGCAGATTTTGATCCATGGCACTGAGGAAGAAGAGGCTATGCACACATCCTTAGGTCATGCCCCTTTAAAATTGGACATACGAGCATCAGACAAAGAAGCATTTGGACTCCACTGAGCAGCCTCAATCTCGTTTGGCTCCTGTACCCCCAGTCACATCTCCCCCTTCCTCTTCTCCTCCTTCGACTACTCAAACTGCTGGTGCTTTGTCATTCTCACCGCCACATCGTTCCACTCCATTTTTTACTCCCATTCAACCCTCATCTCAGGTCGCACCCTCTCCCTCAAAAGTAATACCGTTTTCTTCAAGGGCAATGACTGCTGAAAAGAAGATAGATTTTAGTTTTCTTAAAAAACAAAGGTTTGAGATAAGGGAGTACATCAAATTTTAGGGATGGGAGTACATTTGCTCACTAAAATTGCCTACCTACCCAAATCTAGTGAGAGAATTTTATGAAAATACAAAGATCAATGCTCAATCACTAGAAACTAAGGTCAAAGGAGTTAAAATACATCTGACAGTTGAAAACCTAAAGTAGTTACTAAAGACTCCAGTAGAAGGGGCTGAGAGGTTTGATGATCGGCAAGGACTTTGCTTGCTATTCAATAAAGATGATCCATTGGACTTTGAGGAGATTTTGGCAAAACATCTGAGTACCGAGCATCGTCTTCTACATCACATGGTCTACAAGATTTTTATCCCCTGGATTGGCCGCTTCGATTATGTAACCAGAAACGATGTGGTGATATTGTATCACATAGTAAAGAAAGAAAAATTTAACTTTCCTGCCCTGATGATGAAGACAATGCAGGAAGCAAGGATGAGAGCCAAGCCTACATTGCTTGATGGAAAGTTCCTTACCCTTGTCTTTAGAGAGTTTGGTATGGATATGGAGGGTGAATCTTTTAAGGAGATGAAGCACTTTGACACCTATGATGAGAACTCCTTGAAGAGGATGGGTTTCAGAAAAATTAATAGGCAATGGATGAAAGTTGATGATGAAGAAGATCAGATCGCAGATATAGTGTGCCTGTTGTTAATGAGGTGTTTGATTGACTTTCTGCTTTAGTAGAGAGTGCTGTGGAGTGTGTCCTTGCCAGGTAACGTTCTTAGGCGGCTATGGATTCCATCCTCGACTCATCCTGATCCTACCATAGATTAGGCCATCTATAGTTGCATATCTTTGAGCTTAAACACCTTTTTTGTATTTGACCTAATACTTGTAATGGTTTAAGCTCCTTTTGATATTTGATGTATGCTCATTTGGCCCTATATTTATGTTCAAACTTTAATGTATATGAACAAAATATCTTATTTTCCTTTCATTTGCATATATGATGGCTTGTCTCTTTTATATAATGTATTGCTCTTGATTAATAATAACTATTTTTTGATAATGATAAAAATGGGGAGAAAGTTAATAATGAGTATAATTTGATAATTTTAATTGATTCAAATATGAGAAAATATATATTAAAATCTCAAAAATCAATTGGCACACATTAAGGAGGAGTAAATACAAAATAAAAAATTAATTTGAACATAGTTATTATATTCAAGGGGAGCATATGAAATTTAATAAGATATAAATAAAAATATTATATATAAATTGATTGTATGAAAATTATATTGAAACTTGAAAGAAAGGTATACTCAAAGAATTTTGTTATCATAAAAAAAGAAAAGATTGTTGACCCCTGGATTGATTTTGGATGATAACAAAAGCATTTGGGTATAATTTATTAAGTTACTAATATTATTTTTGAGGATGTGTAGCTTAAATTTCAAGTATTCATAATGCTCTAAGTGACTTTCATCAATCAAATGGAGTACCACCAATCAAGAGGCTCTTAAAAAAAATTAAGTCTTGACACATCCTAAAAAGAATGGTTAATGAGAGTTAAATCAAGTTTAGAAAATAAGTCTAGCCTACAAAAAAATTGAAGAAGAAAGGCTATCAAAAATCAAATGGTACGCTTGGCATCTTAGTCAATTAAGTCAGGAGTTAGTCGACTAAGTATAAGAGAACACCCAAAGCAGAAAGCATAGAATGGCTAAAATTCAAGATCCAAAAAATTTAGTCGACTAAGTCTGGAAGTTAGTAGACTTAGTTTCAGAAGACAACAGAATACAGAAAGTACAGAAAAATAAAAGTTCAAGATCCATGAAATGACTTAGTCTTAGAAGACAACAGAACATAGAAAGTACAGAAAAGCCAGAATTTTAGACCCAAGGGACTTAGTCGACTAAGTCAGAAAATTAGTCGACTAAGTCACTATAACAGCTAATTTTTTTCAGGACTACACTTTTTCAATTCTAACTTTTTTTCAATGGCTAGATTTTTATTTCTAATGGTTAGGACATTAAATAAGGTTTCTTTAGATATTTTAGAGTGATGGAAAAGCCTTGGAATATATGAGGAATATTTAAAAACTTCAAGAAGAACTTTTAGTATATACATTGAAGAGCCTTCAAGCTACATTAAGTTCATTCATTATGAGAGCCATTTAGTGAAGTAAAGGAAGAGTTTTTCAGAGAATCTTTTATCCTTCCAATCATCCTCAAAGTGAAAGAAGTCAAGGCACAATCATTGAAAAGCTTCATTAACTTCTCTCAAGCATTCAAGAAGAAGAGCAAAGCAAACAAGCATTCCATTCACAAGCTTTTCTTTTGGGCTTCATTAAGTTTTTCTTCCTAAACTTCTTTACTTATTGTAATTGCCGAGTTTGAAAGAAGTCAAGGCACAATCATTGAAAAGCTTCATTAACTTCTCTCAAGCATTCATGAAGAAGAGCAAAGCAAACAAGCATTCCATTCACAAACAAGCATTCCATTCACAAACTGCTCGATTGTTTATAAGTTTTTTGGGGTGAGAAACTTGGGTTGGTCCAAGTCTAAAGTTGAATATTGTAAAGATTTGATTGGTGAGCCTAGGACAAAACCAATCGAGATTGATTGTTAGTCCAAAAAAATAATAATCATTATAAAGATTGTAGTTGGTGAGCGTAAGTCAAAATCAATTAGATTAGATTGTGAGTCCAAGAAAAATAATCAAACTATAATCAATTAAGTGATTATAGTTGAATTCTCAGGTGGTTTACTTGAGGAGTGGACGTAGGTGCTGAGTTTGGTGCTGAACCATTATAAAAGCTTAGTCTTTGTGTTTGTTATTGTATTATTTATATTACTCTCATTCCATACTTGTGTTTCACATTATTTTACCAAACACACAACTTTAAAATTCAGCATAATTAAAGTCTAAAATTTTTAAATACCCAATTCATCCTTCTCCTGGATAGCCATCCTTGGGTAACACCTCCATAATAGAACCTTCGACTTGGGCCTTATTTTTTTCTTTCTTCTTGAGACTATGCATATATTTTTTAAATGGATACATCCACATGTACTGCATTGGATCCCCTACCCTAGCTTTATATGCCAAATGAATCACAAGGTGCTCTATGGAGTCAAAGAAGCTAGGAGAGAATATCTTCTCCAACTTGTATATAGTCTTTACACTTTTAGTCTCAAGACTAAAAATATGATCGGTGAATAGTTTGGTAGCATAAATATCTTTGAAGAAAAAGCTAAGCCCGGTCAAAGAACTCCATATGGAGTTAGAAAGGAGATCATGTCAAGCTAATGGAAGTAATTATTGCATGAATACATGACAGTCATGACTCTTTAGCCTATAGAATATGTAATTTTTGACATTGATGCACCGAGTTAGATTATTTGCATAACTATCTGAGAATTTAAGACTTTTACATCATTTATAAACGTCTTTCAATAGCTTTCTTATTAAGGTATAAGATACTTTTGATTTCAAAAACTTTTCTGGTGAAACCACAACCAGCTCTAATAGAGGATGCTTGCATATGTTCTTCATATTTACTCGAGCCTTAGGATTATCCTTCATCTTGCCCTTGACATCTATAATAGTGTACAAAATATTATCGAATACATTCTTCTCGATATACATAACGTCAAGGTTATGACGAATTAAATTGGTGGAACAGTATGATAATTTCTAGAAGATGCTTCACTTCATCCAGTTATAAGTTCTACTGAACCTCTGAGGCTTCTGCTTGTTAAATTCAATTTCAAATGGGACTTCATCCAATTAATATACCCTTCGAAATACTTCTATGCCACTGAGGTGTTAGGGTGCATGATCCTTTTCTATCTTATTTCTCTTGAAACTATCCTGCTGCTTTCGAAAAGAATGATGCTTGGAAAGGAATTGATGATGACAATTGAACCAAAAGGGCTTACGGCCATGTTCAAGATAAAATAATTTTGTATTCTTTATACAATAGGGACATGCTAGCTTTCCATGACTGCTCCATCCTGACAGCATCCCATAAGTAGGAAAATAGATAATGGTCCACATCAACGTAGCCTTCATTACAAAATTTTGCTTCTTCGATGCATCAAAAGTACGAATGCCATCGAATCATAATAATTTCAACTCATCAATAAGAGGTCTTAGATATACATCAATGCTTCTGCCAGAATGTCATAGTCTAAGAATGAGTAATGTAAGTAAGATGTTATATTCTTTCATGCATGCCCTAAATGGTAGATTGTATGAAGTAATAAAGATTGGCTAACATGACTAAGGGGCTGCTACATGACCGAACAATACAAAGCCATATGTAGATAGACCCAATCGGATATTGCATGATTTCTGAGCAAATAAATGATGGCAAGCATCAAATTGCTTCCATGCCTCACTATCTGATGGATGACACATCATATTAAGGTGCTTGCATGGTCCTTCTTTATGCCATCTCATCTGTCCGATAGTATTTTTGGACAAGTAGAGCCTCTAAAGTTTAAGAGTTAGAGGAAGGTATTGAAGAACCTTGTATGGTATGTCCTTCTGATTCCTATCCTCTTGCTTTGGCTTAAATCGGCTTACACTGTATATACTGCATGAGCTCTTCTGTTGGTCCTCTTTATAGAAAAGCATATAACCATTAGGGCATGCATCTATTTTCTCATATCCCATGCCCAATCCTTTCAGCATTTTCTTCGAAGCATAGAAGCTTTCAACAAGCTTTTCATTATTTGGAAGTATTTGCTTTATTATTGCTACCATCCTATCATAATAATTGATTATTATATTAAACTCGTCCTTCAAGTTCAACTACTCTAACACAATCGATAGTACAGTATGTGTTTCATATTCCAACCATAGTGGTTCATTAGCATCTTTCAGCATATGATAGAAATCACCATTGCCAATTAACTTCAGGACATCCTCTACATCCCAGTTAAATTCAAGATTAGTCGTATCCATAACCATATCCATTATTCTATTTAGGTCCATATCCTGCTCGATTCTAACCCTTACAACTTTCTCCAACGTCTCTCCATGCAGGTACTAATGCTTATAGTTGGGCATAAATTTACTCTTATATAAATGGATAGTAATTGTATCCATATTAAATATTTTTGTATTGCTACATCTGTTACAAGGACAATGAGCCTATCCTTGATGTAAGAGTACCACATTTCCAAAAATAAAATCGTAGAAGTACTCGACACCCTTCCTATATTCAAAAAGATCTTTTTGTCGATCACTTGATGGTCCATCTAACTACGATTCATGGCAAATTATCTAAAAATTTTGCATATACATAAATGCAAGACAATTACTAAATATTATTTTATCATTCAAAATGGCTTATATAGTAAATTAATGCATGTTATCATCAACTAATAAGTAAAAATAGAACCTATCCTATTCAAGAAATGTATTAATTCTATTGATTTATTATAGTAATCAAACGATATGCAACAGGGGCCGAAAAAAATTTTGGCAGCATTTTTTCTTACTTCTCCCATGTAGGGAGAACAAAAAAAATTCTATCCAAATTTTTTTTCAAACTCTCAACATACCGTTTGATTACTGTAATGACCTATAGAATTATTTATATTTTCCAAACCATCCATAGTTGATAATTAATTAATCAAGGTACATAATTATTTTATCCATACGAAAATAAATAAATGTATGAATATATTAGAATATGTACATCAATCAACTGATAGGTCTATCATTCCATGCAATGCAAATTTTATTCTAATTAATATATAATAAATACTATTCGATACTTTCTATTGGCTTGAGCACAAAGAGCACGCGAGAACTAAATGCCTTTGATGTCAGCTATGACCCAAGGCCCGAGCACGCAGGGCATGCCCCGATCCCATGTTTGTGATACTACTCAGCACCTTCTCTCGATCCGAACACTATGTATACCGAGATCCAAATCCCATGCATCTAATTAATTAATTAATTATCTAATTATTTAGTTAAATAAATATTTAATTAAATTTTAGTGATGATACTAGCTATCGTTAATATCGTCACTAATACTAGACAATATTAGCCGATGCTAATATTGTTGCTACTGGTGCTACTCACAATGGTAGAGACGGAACCACAAGATTGGAGCCGTAGGTTGGGACAGCGAGGTAGGGGTCGTGCAGTCAGACTAGCTAAGATGACGCAATGGGAAGGCTGGTGGGATAGGGATGGCTGGCTCTGAGGCCACGACACAGGAGGCATCGGTGGGGTTAGGTTGGCTGCGGGAGAGGCAGGGCCAAGGTGGCGGGCTCGGGGCCACAGCATAGGAGGAGCTGACGGAGTCAAGGTGGCCACGAGAGAGGTGGGCTAGGACGGCTGGCTTAGAATCAAGGTGCAGGAGGCGTCGATAGGGTTTGGGCGGCCACGAAAGAGATGGGGTCAGGATGGTTGTGGGCAAGGCCAGGTTGGGGTTGTGGGGTTGGGATGGCCGCGGGCGAGGTGGGGCCATAATGGTGGGGTCAGGGCGGCCGTGTAGGAGCACCGACGGGCTCGAGCAAGGAAGGGCCAATGCAGCAGGCTCAAGGCCATGGCATAGGAGGTGTCAGCGGGGTCAAAACGTCGGGAAGGAGGACATGCGGGGAGCGAGGATGCCAGAAAGGATGCGTAGGGAGCAAAAAAAGCATGGAGAATTTTTTTCATTCAAATTTTTTTTCTACCGATAGGATCGGGGATGGTATATGGGTGGACTACTACTGATGGAAAGATTTCCATTGGTAATACGATCGGCAAATCCATAATTTCTATGCTAGGTAATTAGCGACGATACTTTCCATCGCCAATACAAAAATGTCATTGCTAATAATATTAATTTTTTTAAATATTAAATTTTAACATTAATTTTTTTAAAATAATTAACTATTATCGACGGTGAACTCCATCAGTAATATGGTCGGAAAAAACATGATTTCATATTAGTGATGGTAATTTCCATCACTAATATCAAAATGCTATTGCTAATAATATTAAATTTTTTAAAATATTATATTTTGATATTTAAATAATATATTTTTTAAAAATTATTAGTGATGGAAAGAACTTCGCTGCTAAAGCATTCGATAATAATCATGTTTTTTTTAAAATTATATTTTAATATTTTTTTCTTCTAGTTCATTTTTTGGCTGATTAAAAATTAATATTAGATTTTATTAAATTTTTAGGCTTAATTAATTTATGGATCAAGTCCTAATTGATTTAAAATAGATTTAATTTAATTAGGCTCGACTTAATTTGAGGTTAATTAGATTTTAATATTTTAAATAGGATTTGAATTCAAAGTCTAATTAAATTAGGTTTGATAGGATTTCGAATTGGATTTGAATCATGTTGGAATTGGATTCGAATGGAATCTAAATTAAAAATTATTTCCTTCTAATTGATGTAAATCAAATAAATTTAATTAGGTTTGACTTAATTTGAGGATAACTTGGTTTAAAATCTAATTAGTATTTGGATTCAAAGTTTAATTGAATTAGGTTTGATAGGATTTCGAATCGAATTTGAATTAGATTCTAATTAGATTTGAATTAAGCCTAAATTAAATTTTTTTATAATTAATTTAAATTAAATTAAATTTAATTAGGCTTAACTTAACTTGAAGATAATTGAGTTTTACTATCCAAGTAGGACTTGAATTCAAAATCTAATTGAATTAGGATTGATAGGTTTTCGAATTAAATTTGAATCAGGTTCGAATTGGATTCGAATTGAATCTAAATTAAAAATTATTTTTTTAATTAATTTAAATCAACTTAATTTGATTAATCTTGACTTAATTTAAGGCTAATTGAATTTTATAATCGATGTAGGATTTAGATTCGAAGCCTAACTGAAGTAGGTTTGATAGAATTTCGAATTAGATTCGAATATAATCATGGATCAAGTCCTAATTAATTTAAATTTAATTAAATTTAAGCTTAATTTGATGCTAATTAGATTTTATAATCAAACTAGGATATAGATTCAAAGTCTAATTGAATTAGGTTTGATAGAATTCGAATTGGATTTTAATTGGATTTGAATTGATCCCAAATTAAAAACTATTTTCTCCTAATTAATTTAAATCAGCTTAAATTTAATTAAACTTGACTTAATTTAAAGATAATTAGATTTTACTATTCAAGTAGGACTTGGATTAAAAGTCTAATTGAATTAGGATTGATAGAATTTTTAATTGAATTTGAATTAAACCTAAATTAAAAATTAATTTCTTCTAATTAATTTAAATTAGATTTAATTTAATTAATCTTAACTTAATTTGAGACTAATTAAATTTTATAATTTAAGTAGGATTTGGATTTAAAGCCTAATTAAATTAGATTTGGTAGGATTTTGAATTGAATTCGAATCGAGTTTGAATTGAATTTGAATCGGGCTTGAGATGTGTTATGAATTATTGGTGATGATAAATATGCTATTGCTAATTCCATTGTCAATAATATTTTTAAATATTTTTTTTAATTTATTATTTTTAAAAAATATTAGCGCATAATTTTCATCGCTAATTGACAAAATTCGCTGTCACTAAAATATATTTTATGTTTAAATATTATAAAAAAATTAAATAATTATTATGGTGGCTTACGTCATCGCTAATAATTAAGTAACCGCCGCTAATAGTTGATTAGTAGCAATAGTAGGATTTGTGTCGCTAATAATCTGAATTTATCATTGCTAATAATTTTTTAATATTTAAATATTTTAAATTTTTTTTAATATTTTTAGAGCGGTCCTTGCCGTTGCTAAGAATAAAATTGCCGTCGCTAATAGTATTAATGATGATGATTTTTTTATCGATGTTGTGGTGGTAAAAAGTTATTATTAGCAATGAAAATTTTTTCTATCGCTAATATCATCGCTAATATTCAATTTTCTTATAGTATCTTATCATATATACCTTCTAGCTATCCAATGATTGATGAATAAGCCATACCATTTGTATAATCTATCAATGTGCACACTTTTACAGCTCTTTGATATATATTCACAAGATTATTATTAAAAGTAATATTCTATACTATATATAGTTTTTGGATCTTAAATATTCTCTCTTGATTCAATTTGTAATTTCTTTACCAAGAATACTCTCCAATTAGTCACCTGCATTAACTATCAAAAGCTCTCTCTCTCTCTCTCTCTCTCTCTCTCTCTCTTCTAATCAAATCGGTTCCTTCTATACAACTCCTCAATATATTGAACTATATTTTTCCCTAATTTGATTCTTAAACAAATTGACTCTCTCTCTCTCCACCCCTCTTTTCCTCAAATTATGCTGAACGTGTTTGCTTACCATTAATAAAATGTAGACCTATCATATGGGGTGCTTTGAGTTCAAAATTTCAAACACAACTCTGAGTGTGCAAAACATGAGTCAATCAATCCACCAAGGAGAACTGTTGGAATGAATAGCCTTTAGGAAGGATTCAATCGCAGCACATGCCATCTATAACAGCTACTTGTGCACATTGGTACCACCCTCCATCTCTTAATTTCTCCTATCTACGGACGGTAGTATAAGAGCAGGGAGAATATAATAATATGATGGAAAGGTCTGGGAGAGCTTTTCTTTGTTGTTTGATGGACTTTAATTATGTGTGATAAAAAAGAGACAACGTACCTAAAGATAAAGACGTTCAACCACTATGCTAGGGGGCATGCAGCCGCCCCTACCACTTTAGGTAAAATAAATGGTGGGTCAAGAAGGCACACCAATTTTAACCCCCTTTTACCTTTTTTTTCTTTCTAATAATTTGATTGGGCTAACCATGGGCCATAATAGGGCCTATTTAGTAAGGCCCACCTAAGAGAGCCTACCAACTTCCAAGAACATGCAGTGCACGTAAATTGAGACTTACCTAACGCTAACACAGGCCTCCATCAACATTTGTCAATGCAATTTGATCGGAGCCCTAGAAATTAATCAAAGTGATGCTGAGCCCTAGAAATTGTTCAAAGTGATGATGTCCTTCATGACGTCAGCACGGAAGGTTTAGATTGTCACATTCCTAAGTCATCTAACTCCATTTTCCTCAAACAAAATTATTAGTTTTGGTTTTTATATGACACGACACCAGGTTCTAGATGAATTCCTAGTCAAAAATTCTATGTCAGCTTAAAGCCATTTCCCATATCATAGCCTTGAGTTAAGACTTTGATCATACTTACAACTCTAATTTATATGCAGAACTATGACAATAGCTCTAGATTCTAGATGAATTCCTCATCAAAATTCTTCGTTCCCTGCATCTCCAAATTATTCAAAAAAAACATAAGAAATTCTTAGTCAAAATTCCATCACCTAAAAGCCATTTTTTTATACCATAGCCTTGAGCTACTTCATACTTACAAATTCTAATTTATACCATAAACTATGCACTTCATTCATCTCCTAATTTATTAGTTTCTTTGTCGATATACAAGCATTAGTCTAATGATCAAAGAAATTGTTAAAAGGAGTCGACTTCATTTTTTTACTTTATTTTTTTTCACTATTTTTTCTTCCAGATTTTATGGACCAAGACCAACAAACAAATCACATGGTGTTGCCAGACAAGCTGCCGTAACTACTTCTACTACCATACACCCTGCCTTTGTCTCCTTGTAGGAATCCATCCCTCCAAATCCTTCTATTTTTCTCTCCCTCTCCATCCACTCAAAATTTATAATAAATTTATTATAAAAAAATAAAAAAACTTTCTTATGTTAATGTATGCATTACCATATAAAACTTTAATAGTTTTTTGAACCATACTATAATAATATAGATTTTTAGTATAAAAAAATATTGCTAAAAGCCATAAATTTCTGCTAAAAAATTATGGCAATAGAGTGATAGCAAAGATAAAAATAATTCTCTTTAATCATCCTCATTAAAAGTTTAGAAGGAAAATTTATGGTTTGACAAAAGAAACAGTTATCACGGCAAAAAAAAAATTTTATAAATTAAAAAATATGATCTTTAAATTTAATAATAAAAAATATCATAAATATTTTTAGGACGGCATTATTGGAGAGGGGAAGAACATAATATTTTTTCCACGGATGGCATGACTTGGTTAGGACGGCGGCACAAACGCCAAAGATAAGGGCTAAGGAATCTATAGCCCAATCTCGTCAACGCGGGACCCACCCAGCTCAAATGTTCCCCAAATGAGACGTGCTCGCTTGGCCAAGCCCAACCAACCAATCAATGACGTTTTCTTGGTGGTAGCCGTGGGACCCGCCTTATTGTTGCAATATGTGGGTGATGGAGTCTGTTATTTTATTTTTTTTACCGGCAGGTCATGTCACAGTCATAGGTAATAATTATTCATCCATGGTAAGCTCGCCGAGTAAGGTGGATCCACGTGGAACTTTGCAGCAGCGTAGAACTTAGATGGCCACGTATATTTTTAAGTACTCATACAACGATTAGTTATATCGTAATAAAGATCACTTGATCTAGCGTGGAGACGATGGTGGTATAAATATTATCCATCAAATATATTTTTATATTTAAAAATAAAAATTTAAAAATTTAATTTATATTTATATTTATAAAAAAATAAATATAAATATAGTTAGATAATTATCTAATTCATATTTAAATATCTAAATCTATATATAATTTTATATGATATTTATTAATTTTTTTAAAAAATATAATTATATAAATATATTATTAATTTAATTTATTATCTATTTAGTAATATTTTACTATAGTCATAAAATTTAATTATCTATGTTATCATTATATATATATTTTTAATATCCACATAATATTTATATCTATTTAAAATAAATATGAATATAAATTTTTATATTTGAATGATATTCATATTTATATTTATATTCATCAGATAAAATAAATATAGATATGTATATATTAATATTTAATTCATATTTAATAAAATTTGAACTTATATAATATATATATATATATGTATATATATATATATATATATATATATATATATATAGTTGGCATATAAAATTTTTAAAGAGAAGAAGAAATGGAGGCGAGAGCCCGTAGAACAACTCCTGTGTGCTTGAGTGTATAAAACATAGCATAACCTATTGCATCATTTGCTCTTGAAATGAACCATGACAAAAAAAAGTCAAGAAAAGCCAACATCCACCAGTCTCGAATGAATGGGGTGAACATCTTAGATTTTAGATTTTTTTTTTTTTTTTTTTCTGATGCAACTAATTGATTATGATACGTTTGTCACACGCGAAAGAGGAGAGAGACCAGAGGGAGAAAGGAAAAAGGAAAGTAAGCACAACAAGCAATGTTGCAGGACACATTGCCTGCAAACTAAAACAGCAGTACAGGTAGAGAGTGAAATGAAAGGCTGATTGAAACTATATTTCAAAAGATGTCTCCAGAAAATCCAACGAGTTGTTCAAAAAGAAAGTACTGCCATGAAGCACGTTAAATGAGATTTGGCCTTCTTAACAAGGATACTGTGTCTCCTTCCAAGTGCATGAATCAGTAGCCGTCACCAGTAGATCCCATGCATCAAGCCATCATCTTTCAGCACGTTGTCTTGACCTTCACAAAGCATACATGGACTAAAATCTTGTAGGCCAACTACCACCATCCAAATCCTTTTATTAGGAAATATCCAAATCCATTTTAAAGGATTTCCAGATGCATTGAGAAAAGGGTGATCGGTTTACCGTATCCAACCTCTTTAAGTTTTAGATCCAAGGCTGAAACTACTTCAGCACTTATATTCAAATGAAGCCAGAAAATATGAGATGTTTTGAAGTACGCAGCATAGGCCAGAAATGACTAAAACGAGGAGGTAAAAAAGATGGTTGGATGAGTCCCTGGCTATCTAATTTGCTCGACCAAACTCAACAGCTTATTCGAATAAAAGTTAGACCATGGAAGAGCATGGAAAAATTTTGGACCAACCATGGATGAAGCTCTAATCATCTATAAAGGTACCACCATCCTCTACCAAAGGGAAAATTGGATTATAACTCCTCTCTCCATGCATGCATAGAGAGATAGAAGCAAGTGATTCATCCAAAATATATATAGAAATGTATTTACTAGTGCCATCAGAATAATGCCAGTAATAGTGTAAGACATAATGAAAAAAATTCCATCAATATTCTATTCCTTGAATCATCATGTGCATCCCACAAGGCATTGCCATGCATCACGCACATGGCGCAAGACTGTGCCACAGCTTTCTAGGGGTGTAGCTCCAAAAGCAGGTGCAATTGTCAGAATCTTAGACTGAAAATAACAGGCCAGAAGTCCAGACTTTGGCTGCAAAGTTGTTCGTAGAGGGGGCTTCGAAACCTAATTGAGAGGAATGATAACCCTTAGATGGGAAGATTGTTGCTTGCTTTAAGTTATGCAGGCAGGCTTCAAAGGGAATAAAAATTTTGTAGAAAAGAAGCTTGTTTAGAATCATTCAATCATCATTTCTTAGGTTTACAATCCATTGAGCAAAAAAAAAAAAAAATCCATTTGGATGTAGGAAACCAAGTAATTTTGAACTCCATCTTCTGCTTTCCATGAGAATAATTTCACGCACTCAACGGTCTTTAACAATTCCAGAGAATGGAATCGATAAGTAACTGCTTCGTGAAATAATTAATTGGGGGATGATTTCAAGCTTAAAAGAAGACCTTCCTGCTGGGAGATGTTAATGGCTCCTGTGCCAATGCCGAGTGGGGAGTCCTAGAACTAGCGGTTTGCATGTCTTGTCTGAATGACTACTTCCGATCCATCTTCAGGTTCTTTTCCAATAATCGCGAAAACTCGGTTGCAGTTATTGTAACATGCCATCGGTCAGGGCCCAAAAGATTATATTTGCTCAGGGATCCGCCGAGCCTTTCACAGCCCGTATATATGACGGAATAGATTCACTGGTACTGTTGTTTCGGTGGTCGCTGGGCTGATCAATGGCTAGATTTTTCTCATACAGAAACGGGCTAAAATCTCAAATTTTGAAACATAATATAATGTACCCCATTGTGGCTCCCCACCTCATCTTTTCATTCCATGTTATCTAGACTTTTGCATCCAATTCTGAACATCCATATCTTTTTTGAAGGAAAATGAAGGAAGTGAGGTGCTTCGCACAAAGGAAATATTTATAAATGGGAGGATGTTGCATTGATTGTAGACAAGCTAGGAAGGGTATTTCAGCAATTGTGATAATAGTTAGCAAGCTTATCATGATGACCATCCAAGGACTTCCAATAACCCAGATTACTCCAGAGGGTGATCTGAGAAGAAGCTCTTCTGAGAAAACTTGAGCTCCTCCTCTCATGCCAAATTTGCCGAGAAAGTGCCATTAGAAGTTGATCCTGACATTTTCTCAAATTCTTGGGAATTTTTTCTCAACCTCCAAGATGTCCAAAGGCCTTGCAGATTGGAAGGCAACCCTGTCAATCCAAGGCAGTTAGCAATGGAAGCGCAAATTGCTCTAGCAATCCAGCTCCATGAAGAGGGCATCCTAAAACCAATCCTGGGACCGAATCCCAAATCCAACACCAATCCTAGATGGTTATAGATATAGTCCCAGCTAAGATTATAACCCTATGATGTAATTGATTTTATCAGTTCAATCCATGAATCTGATGAAATTTTCAGTCCATTCATCCAAACAGGATCTTAACCTTTTCAGGAACCTTGGCTTGCCAAATGACTATGTAGCGTGGGCGGCTAACTTGTAGAAGGAGCCAACAGTGAAGGAATCCTTTCCAACAGCTTCCAAACAGGGTTATCTCTGACTCTAGTAGGTCTAACTGGGAAAGTAGCTCACGCAAAAGAGGTAACCGATTTGTCTCAAATAAGGTGAGTGGTCCATAGAGATCGATCCTCTATTTTGAAACCCTTCAATTGCAATGAGATGCCACTATAGGGCGTTAGTTTTCATAGAGCACTTGGAAGAGAGAAGAGAGAGGAAATCGTCAAATCTAAGCATCCTCCTGGAATCTAGTATTTTCTTCATGGCCTTGCTTTAATGCAGTGCTAGACCAAAAGGCATCCAAGTTGTGATAGATATCCTTCCTAATAGGAAACATTTTCTTGACAGATCTTTTCGCACTCATCCAAGCTTTCTTTTGGAGTAATAGGTTGCATGGATCTGTTTCCTTCAGGTAGCCCCAGAGCCCTCAGGAACCATTCTAGAAATCCATGCCAGTCATATATCTGTGTCGGATATATATATATATATATATATATATATATATATATTGGATACTTACATAAAGTTCTTTTGTTTTTTGGGTAAGTTACTTATGAAGTTCTTTAATAGCCACTTTTAAAGATTAGAAGAGAGCCGAACTCTTCCAACAATAAATTTGATTATCTATTTTGATGTTAGGAGTAAATATTTATTCTTTGTAGAGATTGACTAAGGATGCAAGTATGGAATAAGTTTACAAAATATTATTCTTCTTATATCCTCAAATTAATTAAGATGTTTATATAAGAAATATGCATGTTGAAAGGTCTTGACAAGCAATCTTTTTAATAATTTCTTTTAGTACTTTTCTAAAAAATAATATTTCAAAGATAAAAATATATGGTTTAGTTAAAATTGTATTTTATCCCAATGTATCTATGTCTCTCTTTTTATCTTTTGCCAAGTCGGACATCTGGATACATGCCTAGTTCCAATGTTAATATCTATGTCTATGCAATATTGCCTGTATTAGATCATTAGAACATGAACGTTTTAGATGAATAGAACAATTAGTAATTATAGGTTACAAGTTAAAACATAAACAACTGTTTGTATGCCAACAAAGACAGAAATACTAGGCAACGAGATCCATATTACCCTGATGCTATGGACGATAAGACTTTTTTCTAGACATCCTTTATGTAAAATGTCTCAACGTTCTAAAATTGCAATGGCTCCATGTGAGGACTCTTACGGGCTTATGTATGTATTGGATAGATCTTGGATACTTATTTAAAACTAAAAAACTTAAATTTTTTGACCGATCTATTTAGAGAAATATGCATGTAACGAAAGATCTTTACAAGAAATATCTTTTTAATATTTTTTTTTAATTTTTTAAATAAAAAATTCAATGATATATATATATGTATAATTTAGTTAAAATTAAATTTTATCCTATTTTATCCATATCTCTCTTTTTCTCTTTAGTCAAGTTAGACACTTGGATACATGTTCGAATTTGATTCTAATGTCTGCATCTATGCAATTGCCTTCATTAGAGGTGCGATCATACTAGCACTAATGCCCTCTGAATCCCATCACAACAATGCCTTTATTAGTTTATTAGATCAGTAGAACATGAACCTTTTATGTGAAATCAAACCCAACCAGGAATTTACATGTTAAAAGCTGAAACCTAAGCAACGGTTTATTTGCCAAAACGGAGAGAGTAGGGAACCAATTCGCTGGTGCTCCTTCCACACCTTGAATGCTATGGAGGATGAGATTTTTTCCTGGACATTCCTTTTTATAAAATGACTCAACTTCCTGAGAATTGCAAGAGCTCCACCTGTTCAGACCATTCCTTGCCACTTTTTACAGGGGCATTACATAGTCCATTTTATCTCTAGCATTCCTCAGGATATCATAAATATGATGCAATGTTCTAAGCAACAACCATATATATAAATCTATATATGTCACTAATGAAAGGATAAACTATATCATAAAATAGGATTTGGTCATGAGACTTTTTGGAAGAGCATCAAAAGGTCACATATTGTGTTTAGAATATCAATAGCTTCTCCTTACAGAAAGACACATGAGAGCAGCCTTTTCACAGTTCACGGTCAGATATTGATAACTGAGACATGACAGTGTAGAATGGTTAACCGCACAGCCCAATGGAAGGTTAGGTGCTCCACAAGGAGCTCATCATGCATTCTACTTCATTATCATTTACCATCATGCAAAATTTTAGCTTACTATTCTTTTTCTCATATACAAAAATAGTACTGAATCTCAGTAACCGTAAACAACCCCATTTTGCTCTCCTTCAAAGGGAAGAAAAAAAAAAAAAAAACTTTGCATTGAATTGAATTCCAAACAAATTGAAATGATATTAGAAGAGTACATGAACAAAGCACATGATAGAATGACCAATGTTCATATTTAATTGCATTCAATTACCTGTTCATGTGATTTGAAAGTAGTGTTTTGGCAACTAAGGCTACATATGGAGGACATGTAAGAATTATAAGCTTTACCCGAGACACTTGGTCTGCTCCCTGCAAAGTTTTGCCTTTCTCGCCAATGATATTGCAGCCCTTCTGAATTCCTCCTCTACCTGAACAGAAAATTTATGAATAACTATGATTTTCTTTTTAGAGATGATAAGATTATGACACTAACCAAAACCGACAGGTTTTATGATGCAAGGGCACGGGATATGGCGCAACCATCTAAGATGATATCACTATACATTAAGATATATCTTTTATGAGAATCTAAAGATTTTATTTTATTTACTCTTATAATTAATTTTGGGCTGAATTTATATACCTTGTAGTTGTATCGATAGATTGAATAGGATGATATTTAAAAATAGTATTTTATTTATTGGAAGCTTTTTGGGTTTTAAGTTATTTTAGAGGGTAACATAGAGGTGGCCAACGGGTAGGCCATCATAGGTGGCCCGATGTAAGTTTAAAACGGTCGATGCCTGACACGGCCTGTAATGAATACTAACATGCCATGCTAGGCACGCCTATACCGATGGATTTGCAAGCCCAGGCGCAAGCAAGGCATAAGCCCATTTAGGGCAGGGCATGGCATGACCCATGGGCTGTGCTTGGTCCAGCACGACGGGCTTGAATAACAAGCCTGTTGCATGCTGTGCCTAGCTTACAAGCCCATCGCATGCCATGTCTAGCAAGTCGTGAACTGGCTCGTAACGATAACATAACGGTAATATTATTATTCTTTTTATTTTAACAGTAAAATTTTTAAAAAATGTCACTTTTACTCCGCCAATAGTTATATAATGGCTATATTTGAGGACAGTGAGGTTATTTGGTAATTAACATAATTTTTTGATAAAAAGAATTACCAAAAACCCAATATACCCCTACCAATGGTGATGAACGTCTAGTTTGTGAGGGTATTTTGGGAAGTAGAAAAGTTTCTAGCAACTATAAGTAAAGGTCCATTCTCATCATTTCCACCACATCAATTCTTTCTTGCTCTCAATCTTCTTCTCTCTACAAGCTTTTTCTATTTACTTGCTTATAATCAATTTTGCTCAAGTGTACTTGAATTCTCTCAAAGTTGAAGGATCGAGTTGCTAGCGTCAACTACCAAGCGCTTTCATTCTTTAGCTTCGGTCAAGAGTATATACTTCTAAACTTAATCTTTTTATTTTCGCTTCTTCTTACTGGCATACATGGATTGTTGTTATGATAGCACCCCTAGTATGACCCCCTGATGAGGAGGCGAATACTCTTCAAGAAACTACTAATGCTCATGTCCCTAAGATTAGGAAGAGAACTAGTAAGATATGGAGAGATTTTGATGAATTTAGAAATGCCCAAGGTGAACCTATCGTGGTTTGCAAAAAATACAAAGCTATTCTAACTGCTAAATTATCTAACGGCATTGGCCACTTGAAACGCCACGTAGAACAACATAGGACACATGACACAACACTCCAAACCTAATTAAATTTAGCTGGGGGTAATCTTAGTTCTTGGCAATATAGTCAAGAAATATAATGTAAAGAGCTTGCTAGATGGATAATTCACAAGGACAAACCATTTATAAGAGCCAAGTCAAAAAAATTAGAGCGATATATCCAATAGGGTCTACAACCCTAATATATACAAATTAGTAGGAAAATAATTCATAGAAGAGCAATGAAATAATATATTGAAATGAGAGTTGGGCTTCAAAAATTATTAGGATCCTTAGATTGTAGTGTCAATGGCCCATGGTATCTGACTATCAGTGTACTAGTTATATCTATTGCACCGTGCATTTTATAGACAATGAATGGAACATGAATAAAAGAATTTTGAGTTTTAAACCACTTGAATTTCCACACACTGCACATGTAATTTCG
Organism: Cocos nucifera; assembly: GCA_006176705.1. Taxonomy (NCBI): domain Eukaryota; kingdom Viridiplantae; phylum Streptophyta; class Magnoliopsida; order Arecales; family Arecaceae; genus Cocos; species Cocos nucifera. The sequence goes on along the minus strand of QRFJ01000201.1, from coordinate 2,125,059 downwards.
AATGCTATAATAGCAACTATAATATATTATGACATTCAAAATAAGATATTATCTATTGCTTTTAATAATATGTCTAATAATACTGCTACTATTTCTTTACTAAAACAATCATTAAATCCAATTTTGGATGGTGATTGTTTACATATTAAATGGGTATGCCATATACTTAACCTATCTATGCAAGATGGATTAGATATTTTAAAACGCTTGATTACTCAAATTAGGGATGCCATCTGATTCGTCGAGTATTCTCCTTCGAGAAAACAAGATTTCAAGCAACTATGCAACTCTCATGGTAAAGCATACAAAAAACTTAAAACTCGATATTGTGTATATGTGGAATTCCACATATCTTATGTTAAGTAGTGCATTTGAATATTCTGAGTTGATAAATACTTTTATAAATTCTTGAATGCCTTTTGAGGAACCTCTAATTTCTGGGGATTGGTGTATTGCCAAAATTTTACAAGATCTTTTGAAAACATTTTTTAATGTAATAAATTTTTTCTCTAGTTTATATTATCCCACTTCCTGTGAATTTTTTATATATATTATTTAGATTGTTGAAAAATCTTTTGTATATAGAGATGATGAAACTTTGGACCTACTAGTTCATGCAATGGAGGCCAAGTAGAGAGAATATTGGCCTAGGTTAAGTATCATATACTCTATTGCTACTATTTTTGATCCTAAAATTAAATTGATTGGCGTTCTTTATTTACTTGATAAATATCACTAGTACGTACTAATTGATTCATCAACTAGTGATAAAGAGGCACTTGAATATTATTTGTATGCTATGTATAGTTTATATGATGCCAGGTTTGGAGGCAGTAGAGCTAGCATAATTATATCCGGATAATCAAGCATAAGTAGTAGTAGGAAGCATAATGGTTGTAGCGGATGGTTTGAAGATGACAATGGAAGAATGATGGGCTCAGAATAAAATATTATTATAATTTTTGAAGATGCTCAAAGGATCAAATGCTCATTGTTACATTGTAAAATGACTTCATGGATATTTATAGCCACTAGGAGAATTTATTAGACATAATACATCACTAAATAAATATTTATAACACTTCTTCTCAAGTATCACATCCATATTCCTAAAAGAACTAGATCTAGGATTTTAGGACTAGATCTTGAAATTTTTTTAAGATTAGATAGCAAAAGATTAAAAAAATTAAAATTTATTCATAAAAAGCAGAGAACCCCTAGATCTAAGATCCTATTACATGCATGAAATAAGATTAAATCAAAAATTAAAACATAAAGAAAAAAAAATTATATTGATCATATCAACATGCATCTATACTACATCTAATGCAGGTATGTAATAATATATCAGATCTATATTACCTATACAAGTTAGACATTCTAACTTACTGATTCAGACTTGAGGATGATGCTCCGAGCTGCACACACATCTGATCTTTAAGAGATGTCCATACAAGCCCACGAACCCTGATCAGAAGTCCTATGCAGAAAATCAGCACAGCATGCCAGTACTGTACTGATTCATCTTTGATAGTCGATCTGGTGCTTTCTTTTTCTAGATTTGGACTCTTTCAAAGAACAAAAGAAAGAGAAGAGATTTTAGATCTGAGATACTCAAATAATCTTAAAAAGAGAAGGAGAAGAGAAGAACAAAGCAATCCTAGAAGAAGATCCTCTTCTTCTTCTTTGTTCTCTCACCTAGACACCTAGATTAGTGTCTATGAAAACCCTATGCCCAAGAGGTCTCTCATCCTGATATTCGCACACCCAAAAGCCCTCTCTAAGGTTTGAAATATCTCTAAAAATCATCCCAAAATTTATCCTATATAATGAGATATAGAGGAGTCCTAGTTGGATCAAATTCTTAGACTAGAAAAGAACAAATACGGCAACTAGTTAGTGTGGACCACCAGAGAAAGGTGCACAAAAAATCCTTATTTTTCATTGAAAAAAATAGAGAGAAAATAGAGAGAGGAGGGCAGCATGCATGGGAGGAGTTTTAGTTTTCTAAAACTCTATCCAAAGATAATTCAAATCAAATTCAAACTTCCTGCTTTTGATCCAGTCCATAACTAATTGCCATATGAGAAAGAGAGGAGAGAAGTGGGCATGTGTGAAAACCAGAGAGAGGAGGTTTCATGTACAAAATAAAGAGAGAGTGGGCATGAGGAGGCATGGGGTGTAGGTGGCGCAAGCAAGGTGGATCCTAGTCTTATTAGGATTCGATATTTGACTTGGTCAAATATGATTTCTCAAACTACATCAAATTAGAAGTAACTCAATCCAATTAAATTAGGCCCTAATCTAATTAAGAACTTATTTAAATTAGATTAAATTAAATTAAATTTTAATTTAATTTTCTAAATAAATTAAAAAATTGAGTTGATCCAAGTCCTAGTTGAACTAGGACTAGTTCTTTCTTGCACTTGGCTTATCCAATAAACCAACTAAACTTGATCCAATCAAACTCAAACTAAATCTAATTAAATCATATTTAATTAGACTTAATCTCAGTTCTCTAGCTTAATCAAATTAAGCCAATTAGAAATCGAATTGCTAATTGATCCTTCTGCAATATTTGCACTAGGTAAACATCAATCATGTTGATCGTTTAACCTTAGAACGATTCTAGATCGTTGATCAACCATCCGATCAGATCATGAACTGTAATGTGTGTGATCCCATAAATCCGAATCTAAGCCAGTAGCATAGAAACAAATTTTTATACCAGTCGAAGTGACCATTTAGTAATGATACCTAATGGTTGGATAGGTCGAATGTGTAGAACAACATCCTTAAAACTCATGTGGATATAGTTTCTATATAATTCATCCTCTTAACCAAAATACTCATAGGATATCTTAGAGTTTAACTATTAACTCTGATCAGATTTTTCATATTGTATTTCAAAATACCAAATTCATCTCATGGATTATCCTGGCCAAGGTTTTGCAATATTGAAATACAGTGATACATTCTTCTCCAACTCTTGGAGTGGTCAATTCCATCTTAATCATATACCAATTTTGCAAGTACTTGACTGTGCCCAAAAATCTTTCATTATTGAATTAAAAATTCAATTAGTCCGATACCAAAGCATAGTGAGTTACTTGCAAGCCACTAAGGTGATCTCAGGTTTAAGGGATACTTATATCTATATCCCATCAGAGACATTCTTGACAGTAGAATATTCTAAAGTTGGTCATGTTCAGTGATGATGTACTCCTACATCTCATCTGTATGCCATACCAATGTCTCCACACTCTTTGATTAAGAGGACAATCAATCTATATGGTATACAACGATCTATACTTGATAGATGCTGTCATTCTTATTAACAGCTTATCATTTGGTCATGAACAATTTTAAGGACTAATTGATAAATTCTCTCTTTATCAAACCTAAATAGTTCTAAGAACTTCATCACAACAATGGAGTTCATTAGAAGATGAAAAACTTATGATGAAAAATATCAAAAATATATTTTATTAATTAATAAATTAATTATAATTATAATATAGCTCAACTATCAACAGACTAACGATTGACTTTGGAATACATTTTTCAACAACTCTTACTTGTCCTAAAGCCACTCGGCACAATATTTAATATCTACCTTCAACTTATGGTTATCGAACTCATTTATCCCAGGGCTTTAGTGAAGGGATCGGTCAGGTTTATTTTTTCATCGATTTTCTAAAGATCGACATCACCTCGATCCATGATCTTTCAGATCAGGTGAAAGCAGCGTAGAATGTGCTTCGTCTACTTGTGTGCCTTTGGTTACTTCGCTTGAGCAATGGCACCAGTGCTATCGCAGTAGAGCAGGACTAGACCATCTAGGAAGGGTGCTACTCCGAGCTTGGTGATAAATTTTTTCAGCCACATAACTTTTTTCGTAGCATCTGATATTGCGATGTACTCTATTTCGTAAACAGAGTCTGCCATGATATGCTACTTGGAACTCTTCTAGTAGATGACTCGATCATTTAGAGTAAAGATATAACCTAACATGCTTCTGCTGTTATCATGGTCAGATTGAAAGTTGGAGTCTATAAATCTCATAAGATTTAGATCTGACTCACCATAAACCAACCATTAGTTCTTAGTATTTCTCAAATATTTAAGGATGACTTTAACCACTTTTTAGTGATTTTCTTCAGGATCGGACTGGTATCTACTTAATACTCCTAGTGAGTATGCCACGTCTAGTCTCGTATATATCATGGCGTATATGATAGATCTCACTGTTGAAGCATATAGAACTCTACTCATATGCTCTCTATCTTTAGGAGTTGTTGGATATTCCTTCTTAGAGAGGAATTTCATAGCCCATCGAAAGATAGTCCTTTTTAAAATTCTCCATGCTGAACCTCTTCAGCATAGTATCTATGTACGTAGATTGAAAAAATCCAAGCATCCTCTTAGATCTATCACTATAGATCTTCATTCCTAGGATATAGGATGCTTCATCTAAGTCCTTCATAGAAAACTGTGATGATAACCAAAATTTTATTTTCTATAGTGCGGGGATGTCATTTTTTATTAAGAGAATGTCATCTACATATAAGATAAGGAATGCCACTATCGAACCATTTGCCCATTTATAAATGTAGGATTCTTCTCCATTCTTAACGAAGCTATATATTTTGATCATCCTATCAAAACACATGTTCCAACTCCAAGATGCCTGCTTTAATCCACAAATGGATCTATAAAGTTTGCACACCTTGGACTCATTTATGGATGTAAACCCCTCAGATTGTATCATATACACCTCTTCAGTTAGCTCTTCATTCAGTAAAGTTGTCTTCACATCTATCTATCAGATCTTATAATCTAGATGGACAACTATCACTAGCATTATTCGAATGAATTTGAGCATTGCCATAGGAGATAACATCTCATCATAGTCAATACCATAATATTGATGATACTTCTTGACAATTAGACAAACTTTATAGATCTCCATCTTTTCGTCTGCGCTCCTATTTCTTTTGAAGATCCACTTACATCCAATGGATTTAACTCCTTCGGATGGATCAACCAATATCCACACATCGTTAACCTTCATGGACTCCATTTCGGATTTAATGATCTTAAGTCATTTTTCAAAATCAGATCTTTGCATAGCATCCATATAGGTGATCGAATCCTCATTATTCTCATCGAGTTCGATAGGATCACTATCCTGTACTAAGAAATCATAGTATCTATCCGGATGACGTGGTACTCTACCAGATCATCTTAATGGTGTAGGTACACTGGGCTTTGAATCTGATTTAATCAAATCTGACTTAGGTTCAGCTATAAATATTAGTCTTTCTACTTGTTGAACTTCATCAAATTTAACCTTAAAGGCAACAGTTCCTTTACCAAAAAAATTTTTTTCCAAAAAGATTGCCTTAAGACTGACGAACACCTTTTACTCATCAGCATGGCAGAAAAATATCCTTGGATTTTTTTTGGGTATCCTATGAATGTGTACTTATCAGACCTAGGTCCAAGTTTATCTGTAACTAATCGTTTGATATAAGCTAGGCACTCCCAGATCCTAAGATGTGAAAGTACTAGCTTACGTCCTATTCATATCTCATATGGAGTCTTAACTACAGACTTACTTAAAACCCTATTTTATACATAGCAAGTTGATTCGAGTGCATATCTTCAGAAGGATATTAGCAAATTGGCAAAATCCATTATGGATTGGACCATGTTCAGTAGAGTCCAATTTTTTCTTTTAGACACATCATTATGCTATGGTGTTTCAGGAGGAGTTCATTAGGAGAGAATTGAATTCTCTCCTAGATATGTAAGAAACTCATTAAAAAAGTATTCTCCTCCTCGATCAGATCGAAAAGTTTTAATACTCTTTTTAGTTTATTTTTCTACTTCACTTCGAAATCGTTTGAATATTTTAAATGAATCTGACTTATGTTTCATCAGATAGACATATCCATATCTAGATAGATCATTTATGAAAATGATAAAGTAGAAATATCCACCTCTGACATCTATGCTCATTGGTCCGCATACATCAATATGTATTAGACCTAAGAGCTCAGTGACCTCTTATCTTTTCTAGTAAAAGATGACTTAGTTATTTTACCAAGAAGACAAGACTCATAGATTGAAAATGATTCATAATCACTGACTTCGAAAATTTTCTCTTGAGTCAATCTGTTTATCCTGTTCCTGTTTATATGACCTAGCCTACAGTACCATGAGTAGATATCTGACACACTATCTAATTTAGGATGCTTGCCAGTTGAATAGACTACGTTAATAGTTTATGATAATATATATATATCATTGTCAAATATCCAAAGAAAATAGTAACACCATTCATAATGATATTAAAAAACTATTTCTTTATTAAAATTTCATAATTATTTTTGGTCAGAAGGCCTACAGAAATGATATTTAAAAAAAACTTAAAAAGAAATGACAATCTTCAAGAATAAAAGTATGGAACTCAAATACAAGTTTCAAGATTTCTAAAGCTAGAACTAGAACTGATCTTCCATCTCCAACGTTCAGAAATCTCTCGCCTTGCTCAAATCTTCTACTGACCTGCAATCCTTGCAATGAATTACAAATATGGTAAAAACTATCGGTATTCAATACCCAGTCAATATAATCATAAATAAAAAAATTATAAGAAGTTTTCATATAAATACCTTGCCCAGCAACTGCTTGCTTCTTTCTCTATCTGTTCGGATCCAGAAAGGCAATATACCGAGAATAGTTTCTCTTTCAGTATCCCCACTTCTTGTAAAAGAAGCATTTAGCTTGACCCTTATCGGGCTTGATCTTTCTGATCTAGCCCTGCACAGATGTCCCAACCTAAACTTGCACCTTCTTTTCCTTCTTCTTCTTGTTCTTCTTTTCTTTTCTAAATGATCGAGAATCAGAAGATGAACCTCCCACTAAGTTCACCGACTCTTTGTGGAGTTGGTGATCCTTCTCAAAGTTCTGAAGCAACCCTAATAACCTGTGGTAGTCTACTTCTGGCTTTATCATTATGAAATGTATGAGAAATGAGAGATAAGACTTGGGCAGTGAGTTTAGTATTGTATCTTTTTCAAGCTATTTATATGAGAAAAAGATGAGCTTGCTCAATCATTTTATCAGCTCGAACATGTATAGTATATGATTAGTGATATAGGCTCCGTCCCACATCCTGATGTTGAAGGTAGCATAACTAGTCTTATGCTTTTCAACGTCATTGGGTATGTCAAAAAAATCCTCCAATACTTGAAGTATATCTTTTGGCTGAGCCATCTTGAATCTATGACTAAACTCATCGTTCATGACAGCCAACATAATGCAGCGCACCATGGTTTGGATATTGAGCCACTTCTGGTAAGTGTCTCTGACTGTTTCACGTGCATTGGTAGCTAGCTTCTCAAGTGCAAGATCCGTCAATACATATAGGATTCGTTCATACTTTAGAACTATTTTCAACTTTCAGTACCAACTATTGAAGTTAGATCCTACTAACTTATCATTATCCAACAATAATCGAAACGATAAAAAAGTGACCATATCTACATAAAAAAATCATAATCTAATTAGTAATTGATTCATTAAACTTAAAGATTTAGACTTTAATTAAAAGATTCTTCCACTATTTTTTTTGAATTGGTAGTCTCTACCTTCAATTTGAGAAATTATAATAAAGTGAATATATTATTTATGACATAAATATTTATGATAAATAATTCACATTGTAAATATAATTATTAGTGATAAAAAAATATTTCCATCGTAAAAAAAATATTAGTGATGAAAAATATTTTTCATCGCTAATAATTTATTATTTATGATGAAAATTTTTTTTCATCATAAATAATAATTATTATTGATGAAAAATTTTCATCATTAATAAATCATCTTTAATATTTTTTTCTTTAAAAAAAATGTTAGATTATTAGCAATGGAAACTTTCCATCACTAATAATCAATTATTTATAATGGAAAAGATAGTTGCATCGTAAATAATTGATTATTAGCGATGAAAAATTTTTATCACTAATAATATTTTTTAAAAAATTAAATGATAGATTATTAGCGATGAAAATTTTTTTATTGCTAATAATCAATTATTTACAATGGAAAAGATATTGCATCATAAATAATTGATTATTAGCGATGAAAAATTTTTATCGCTAATAATTTTTCATTAATAAATATTTTCTAAAAAATTAAATGATAGATTATTAGTGATAAAATTGTTTTATTATTAATAATCAATAATTTATGATGAAACTATCTTTTACGTTGTAAATAATTGATTATTAGTGATGAAAAATATCCATCGCTAATAAGCTATCTTTAATAATTTTTTTTAAAAATTAAAATGGTAGATTATTAGCGATGAAAATTTTTCATCACTAATAATCAATTATTTAAGACGTAAATTTTGTTTATGTCATAAATAATAATATTAATGGTGAAAAATTTTTATCGCTAATATTTCATTGTAAATAAGTCGATCAGAGTTTTAAATTAAAAAGAATTATGAACTCTTTTAAAAAGAAAAAATCAAAAAAATACGGCATGCAAGGCCGATGCGATGAGATCAAGGAGTCCGACCGCATCTGCTGTTAGCTCGCCCGTAAGCAAAATAAATATATTTTCTTATAATTTTTTAAAATTAGTATTCTTTTTAAAAAAAAATTATTTTTTTCTTAATATTATATAATTTTATAATTTAAATCTCATCTTCACCATTTATTATTTAAGTACTTATTATGCAAGTACCGTCATAAAATATCATCTCGATCTGATAGCTCTAGCTATGTAGATCGATAAAATTTGATTTCAATGGTTACGAGCGATCGTATGATGAACTGATAGATAGAAACAACCGATGGGATCAAAAACTTACAATGATGATCTCTATGATATTTTTAGAATGCTATCAAAATTTTACTTCAATTAGATATAATTATGATAGTCAATTTAGCACAGGATGATTTGGATCGTTAATTAAATCATGAGTGATCAAGAGGCCAAACAATGTCCGATTATAAGATAATTTATTGACAAATGATCCTTTTTAATATTTAAATTATCTGTATGATGGTGATTATAAAACTTAAACTCCATATATATGAATCATCCATGTTACGTATATTTTACAATAGTATAAGTATAATTGCTTAGAAACTTTAAGAATGCGTATCAAGTGACGTATAGTTTTAGGTAGTTTATATACATGTGATTTGCATTTTACAACCACCACTATAAAAATGATCAAACTATTAGCAAAGATCATTTATCTTAAAAAATAATCTAATAATCACACGCCAATTGGCATTTTAATCACTCATTTTTCATTTAATGATTCAACTCATCATTCCATGCTAAATTGACTATTATAATTATATCCAATTGAAGTAAAATTTTGCTAGTATGCTAGAAATGTCATAGAGATTATCGATGTAAATTTTTAAGTTGATCAGTAATTTTTATCTATCAGATCATCATGTGATCATTCATGATCATCGAAATTATTTTTTATCAATTTGCATAGCTAGTGCAACCTGATCGAGGGCATATTTTGTGATGGTGCTTTCACGATAATTACTTAAATAATGAATGATGAAAATGGACGTTAAAATTCAAAATTGCATGTAATATTCATGAAAAAAAATTAAATTTTAAAATGATACTAATTCTTCCAAAAATAGAAAAAAAATTAATTTGCTTGTAGGGTATTTAATAGTGAATGCGCTCGCACCCATAACCCCATCGCATTAGTAAAATATGATAATTCTTTTTCTTTTTTTGATTTTTAAAATAGTCCATATTTTCTTTTTCTAAAAAAATTAGTTATTTACAATGAATTATTAGTGATGGAAATAATTAGTCACTAAAAATTAGTTATTTGCAATAAAAAATTATTTTCATCATAAATAATGAACTATTAGCAATGAAATATTATTTTCATCATAAATAATTTATTTTATTATTTTTTGGAGAGAGAAAAATTTTAGTAAAATATTTGGTGGGAATTATTAGCGATAAAATTATTTACGATGATAAATTTCATCATAAATAATAATATTAGCGATGAATTATTTATTTTCATCATAAATAATATTTTTAGTGATGAAAGTTTCATCGTCAATAATTTCGTTGCTAATAACCTTTAAATATCCCAACCCACTTCCGCAAAACTCACTTCGGCTTGCCTCCCTCTCTTCCCCTTGATCGCTCTCTCCCCCTCCTTCCAGGCTTCCACCGGTCGGTGACCGCCTCTCCCATTTTCATCATCGTTGTTGCCGCCATTATCGCCACCGTTGACACCGCCGTTGATGCCATCAGTGTCGCCGCCGTTGTTACCATCATTGCCATCACCATTGTGCATATTCGATCGATCGATCATCGACGAAGGTAAATACATACCGACCGCAGATTAGATTTTATTTTTTTTAATTATTCTTTCGGTCTGGGGGTTGATGACGTGCGTGTTGCCGTGCGATGGCTGGTGGCAAATGCCGATCGTGGATGGTTGGTGCCTGCTGCCGTGCATGGTGGTTGATGGCCCTGGTAGAGGCCGTTGGTGGTGGAAGGCGGAGGGACGGCACCGTAAGGGCTATGGGGCCACCAAGGGTGGGACACTAAGGGGGCCGTGATGGCTGGGTGGGGTGGTTGGGGGTGCATGGGCATTGATGGGCACGCGGCGGTCGATGTTGTCTCGGGTGGGCAGCCATGGATGGTGGGCGGCGGAGGGGAGTTGTAGGGTGTGGGGGGGCCACGACAGTGAATACATGGGTGGTGCAGGGGCTGGGGGGTCGGGGTGGGGGCTGCGACGGTCGATGGGATCCGAATGGGTGTGCATGGGGCATGGTGGGGCGGCAGTGATGGCTCGATCGGTGGGAAGCTATGGGTGGTGGAACCTCATCCTTGAGCATTGGAGATGCGAGCATGAGGGATAGCGTCTCCGCATCGAGATTTCGTCAGGCTATACCAGACTTATTAGGGGATGATGTGAGCCATGGCAAACTAAGCTAGGCATTATTTGCCACAGCTATGCCCCAACGATGCTCTTCGATTGATGTCAGGTTACACGACCTCAGAGGAAGGTCTTCTATAGCCACTTACAAATATAATAATATTTATTTAAATATTTAATTAGCACCATATTCTTATAATATTTGTTATTCGTAGGCTATTTTTGACATTATTGATTTTGAGCATGATTGTGTACGGTGAGCTGTAGATGATCATTTATGCTCATATTTCAAGGAGTACCAACATCACATTCATCGCCACTGGTATGCTGTAGTGCACGATCAGGGGCTGGAGGCAGCGCGACAGCAGCCATATGATAGCAATACTATAGAGGATTGGGCTATCATATACCGCACGTACGAAGATCCAACATATCAGGTAACTTTTTCTTATTTAGAATTTAATAATTAAATATTATTTATTTTTAAATTTAGTTATTTATTGATTAATTTTTATGTTAACTATGTAGGATCGATGTGCCATGAATGCTGCAAATTGGGCGAGATAGATAGTCTCGCATTATGGGGGTTCGAGGTCATTCGCTTGCCATATGGAGCAGATGGTAAGTAATTTCTATTTATTATATATTAACTCTTTAACTATTTAAAATTTTTTTTATTAACTATTTTTAAATTATAGAGAGATGTAGAGAGTGATGAGCTTCCTGGTAGGATCGATATCTATCAATGGACACATCAGCGACGGTCATAAGGCTGGACGACTGGAAGCCAGGAGCTTTATGTAAGTTTTTCTAACTATTTTTGTATTTGCATTTTGATTTTCAGTACAAACTTAGAATAGTTATAAATTAAATTTTCGGAATCATATGATAGATATTAGATCCCAGCCTATTCTAGAGGGCTCGACTGCACCCATAGATGATGAGATCTGTAATCGGGTATTTGGTACGAGACCTTGTTATGTTAGGAGGCTAGGGCATGGGATCAGAACTCCTCCATCTTCACGTCCATCCAGGGCTGATATCCATGCTGCCTGTGATGTCTGGCTGGCAGAGATACAGAGATAGGTTGCTGAGGATCGATAGTAGGCTATTGATTTGAGTGCAGCATCGATGAGTACCACCTATTCTAGACATAGATGATGAAGTGGATGGCATAGATGGAGCAGATGATGCACATGATGAGGCAACAGCAGATCGGTCTGAGCTTTTCTAAGCGCTCTCCTCCTTCGACCCATTCTCCTTCTCTAGATATTATCGGTGTTTGATGGTCGGCTACCTAATTTTGTATATTTTTATTTTGAATATTTTATATTTATAAAAAAATACTTCTTATAATTAAATTTTTATATAATGAAAAATAAAATTTATTTATGGTGAATGAAATGATGATATTTAATATGTTTATTTATGGATGAATGAAATGATGATATTTATTTATTAATTTTTTTATTTTATTTTTTAAAATTAAAAAAAATAATATAAAAATATTTTTTTATTTTTTTAAAATAGTATTTATGAAGAAAAATTTTTATTATAGATAATTGATTATTTATGATGAAAATAATTTTATCGTAGATAACTAATTATCTATGATGGAATTTTTTCCATCGTAGATAATCAACTATCTGCAACGAAAATTTTTCATCATAGATAATCATTATCTATGATGGAATTATTTCCATCATAAATAATTTTTTATTTATAATGAAAATTTTTGTTGATAAAAATATTATTTATGATGAAAAAAATTATTTCTATCATAAATAATTTCATCATGAAAAGATGATGAATGTAGAAATTTTTTACCGATGAAAAATTTTCATCGTAAATAATTATTTTTAGCAACAAAAAAAAAATTCATCGTTAATAATTATCTAAGACCTTATTTTTTATGACTAAGAATTAGCGATAAAAATTCTATCGTTAATAATTATTAGCGACAAAAATTGATTATTAGTGACAAAAATTTTGCATCGCTAAAAACCTATTTTGTTGTAGTGAATTTTCCTAATTCCTTAGTGGATACTAGAATCCACATAGACTACACACGAGCCCAATTTTGGTTGGCTAACCCATGTACATCTAAGGATAGGTTCCTAACCAATTATTTCTTTAAATAATTTTTAGTAATTAAATTTTTACCTCAGTCACTAATCAGTAGGCTTTGGCCTTCACTGAAAAGGTTCGGTTAGGTCCAACCAGTAATATGACCATACTTGGTCCATCAAATCAATGAATGATTAGGCCCAACTTTGGTTGGCTAACCTAACCACCATTTAAAAATATGTAGCCAAAAAATTATTTAATGAATGATAATTTTATTAGCCGATAAGCACCAAATCTTTGGGCCTCCAATGATTATCCAATTAATGGATCTATTATCACCCACTTAATAGGAGGCTTTGATCTAGTTATCATAATAACTATTTTATTTTAGAAATCTAATAATTTTAAAAGATTTAATTTTAAAAAAGAAGGAAGATCAGTTGAATCAGCTTATCATGATCCTTCCACTGGTTTTACCAAGTCAGCTTAAGGAAGACCATTAATAGGCTGATTTAGGAGTACCTAAATCAGTCACACTGATTTACCTAGCTGACATGGATCAGCTTGAATAGTTAAGTGATCCGATCAAAATATAATTTCATCAAGAGATCAAGTAAGTTCAATCAATAAGAGGGTCTGCCAAAGCTTACCTCAGACATCATCAAAAATGGCAGGTAAGCAGGCTATCAATTAAAGACCACCAGTCTGATTTATCTTAGATATCAACTGATTTAATTAGTCTTCATTAGATTAACCTAATAGTTCGTGCTAGACCGCATAGCCAAGAATCAAGTCCATCTTGAATCTCGTTAAAGACATGAACTTGATCAATTACAACTATTGTAATTGGTCTAGAGAATCCTTGATCTAATCACTAATTCTCTAATTAAGTTCATTCTTTAATTTAACCCTAGTCTATCCATTAATAGACTATCTTCACTACCATTTACCAGTGTTATATTTGTTCTTAGGATCATCTCTCTTTCAAGGAGGCAGCGGGGATTCGACTTCCCCTGGGGGTAGGGAGGAAGTTGATCGTAGATTATCAATAAATCTAGAATTAATTCTTCCTGGGTCGATGCCCGAGCGGTTAATGGGGACGGACTGTAAATTCGTTGACGATATGTCTACGCTGGTTCAAATCCAGCTCGGCCCAATAATTCGTTGCTCCATGAATATGAAATAACCAATTTGTCCTCCAGAAACAGAAATGCCTGATCCGTAGAAATGAAGAGAAAGAGTCAATTTTTTCTCTATCCATGTTTTTCTCATTCGTTCTGATTTTTCTAACGATCTAGATTAATGATACTTAATTAAGATTAAGTATCATTAAAATAAAAATAGTTCCTTTTCTCATTGAAAAATAGTAATCCGTGTCGCTCTCACTATATTCCATATCCATGTGGATATTCAGTATATCATTCGTGTTTCTGTTACAACACAACGAATAGAATGTTCTTATCAAACTAGTAAGAATATGTATGCCATACACCTTGCTGGGATTGTAGTTCAATCGGTCAGAGCACCGCCCTGTCAAGGCGGAAGCTGCGGGTTCGAGCCCCGTCAGTCCCGAACTAGGATCCGAATCAATCTAGACCTAATCAAACAACTGTTATCTTATTAAGTTTTGATAGGATGGGTTTGCTTTTAAAAAATTTTTAGGAAAATTTTATAATAATTTATCAAAATGAGTTGACATAATATAAAGTAAGTAAGAACTACTTTGATTTATTAATGGTTCAGTATTGGAACAGTTTCAATTCCAATCAATCATAAATTATCTTAGATCAAATCTAATATATTTATGATGATTAAAATTAGATTAAAATATTTTTAATCAGATCATAAAATTTTTTAGATCTAATCTAAAATTGTTTTAGATTAGCACGTACTAGAACAACCTTTCCACCAGGACAATCTTATAATCACTCCATCCAATCTAAAACTATTATTCTCATATCTAAAACTCTTTTAAATCCAATAAATCATAAATAAGATTAGATCATATCTAATAAATTTATGATAAAAAATAGATCTATACGAATTAGAACAACCTCACCACTATAAGGGATAAATCTTACAGCAGGACAATCTTATAATCAGTTCATATGATCATGATTTTTAATATCAGATTAAATAATTAGATTATAAATTAAATTTAATCTAAAAAATAATCTAAACATGTATTTATAATCATGTAATAATCAATCTAGGCTCTGATACCAATTGAAGCAATCAGATCTAAGGATTCAAGGCTAGATCTTGAAACATTTTCAAGATCAAGCAGCGAATGACTAAAATAAATCAAAATTTATTCATAAAAAGTAGAGAATTTCTAGATCTAAGATCTTATTACATGATTATGGTATGAAATTAAATCAAAAATTAAAACATAAAAAATAAAAAATCATGTTGATCATATCAATATGCATCTACACTACATTTAATGCGAGTATGTAATAACAAATTAGATTTATATTACCCATGCAAGTTAGGCATTCTAACTTGTTGATTCAGACTTGAGGATGATGCTCCGAGCCGTACACATGTTTGGCTTCTAAGAGATGTTTACATGAGCCTATGAATTCCGATCAAAAGTCCTATGCAGGAAATTAGCACAATATGCTACTACTGTGTTGATCCTTCTTCGATAGTCGATCCGGTGCTTTTTTTCTTTAGATTTGGACTCCTCCAAAGAATAAAAGAAAGAGAAGAAATTTTAGATCTGAGACATTCTCAAATAATCTAAAAAAGAGAAAGAGAAGAGAAGAACAAAGCAACCCTAGAAGAAGACCCTCTTCTTCTTCTTTGTTCTCTCACCTAGACACCTAGATTGGTGTCGATGAAAATCCCACGCTCAAGAGGTCTCTCACCTTGGTATTCACATGCCCAAAAGCCCTCTCTAAGGTCTAAAATATTTCTAAAAATCAGCCCAAAATTCGTCCTATATAATGAGATATAGAGGAGTCTTTGTTGGATCAAATTCTTAGACTAGAAAAGAATAAATATGACAACTAGTTGGAGCACCCAACACTTGGGCGCCCCCCTCCTTTCTTTTTGGCGTGCACCACCAGAGAAAGGCACACAAAAAATTCTTCTTTTTAATCAAACAAAATAGAGAGAAAATAGGAAGAGGAGGGCATCATGAATGGGTAGAGTTTTAGTTTCCTAAAACTCTTTCCAAAGGTAATTCAAATCAAATTCAAACTTCCTGCTTTTGATCCGGTCCACAACTAATTGCCATATGAGAAAGAGAGGAAAGGAGTGGGGGTGTGTGAAGACCAAGGAGAGGAGGTTTCACACACAAAATAAAGAGAGAGTGGACGTAGGGAGGCATGGGGTGTAGGTGGTGCAAGCAAGGTGGATCCTAGTCTTTCCAGGATTCCATATTTGACTTGGTCAAATATAGTTTCTCAAACCAAATCAAATCAGAAGTAACTCAATCTAATTAAATTAGACCATAATCTAATTAAGAACTTAATTAAATTAGATTAAATAATATTTTATTTTAATTTAATTTTTTAATTAAATTAAAAAATTGGATCGATCTAAGTCCAAGTTGAACTAGGACTAGTTCTTTCTTGCACTTGGCTTATCCAATAATCCTATTAAATTTGATCCAATCAAGCCTAAGCCAAATCTAATTAAATCATATTTAATTAGACTTAATCTCATTCCTTTGGCTTAATCAAATTAAGTCGATTTACAATCAAATTACTAATCGATCCTCTTACAATATTTGTATTAGGTTAAACATCAATCGTATTGATCGTTTAACCTTAGAACGATCCTCAATCGTTGATCAACCATCCGATCGAATCATGAACTCTAATGTGTATGATCCCATAGATCCGAATCTAAGTCGGTAGCATAGAAATAAATTTTTGTACCAGTCAAAGTGACCATCTAGCAATGGTACCTATGGCCGGATAGATCGAATGTGTAGAACAATATCCTTAGAACCCATGTGGATATAGTTTTCATATAATTCATCCCATTGATCAAAATGCTCGTAGGACACCTTAGAGTTTAACTGTCAACTTTGATCAGGTTATGCATATTGTTCAAAATGCTAAATCCATCTAATGGATTATCCTGACCAAGATTTTGCTATATTGAAATATAGTGATATATTCTTCTCTAACTCTTGGAGTAGTCAATCCCATCTTGATCATAGATCGACTTCGTAAGTACTTGACTATGCCTAAAAATTTTTCATTACTGAATTAAAAATTCAGTTAGTCTAGTACCAAAGCATAGTGAGTTGCTTGCAAGCCATTGAGGTGATCTCAGATCTAAGGGATACTTATACCAATATCCCATCAAAGACATTCTCGATAGTAGAATGCTCTAAAGTTGATCACATTCAGTGATGATGTATCCCTATATCTCACTTGTATACCATACCAGTATCTCCATACTTTTTGGTTAAGAGAACAATCAAATTATATAGTATATAGTGACCTTTGCTTGATAGATGCTTTGTCTTTATTAACTGCCTATCATTTGATCGTCAATAGTTTTAAGGACTAATCGATAAATTCTCTCTTTATCGAATCTAAATAGTCCTAAGGACTTCATCACAATAATGAAGTTCGTTAGAAGATGAAAAACTTATGATAAAAAATACCCAAAATATATTTTATTAATTAATAAATTAATTATAATTACAATATAGCTTAACCATCAAAAAACTGATGATAAGTACCATAAATTCATCAATAATATCATTAATTTATCAATTAATTTATATTTATTTTAAAGAATTAATAATCAATTTTTATATATTTTTAAGAAATTAATAGTTTTATTAATTAAAAATTAATTAAAAAATAATAAAAAAAATATAGAAAGAGCTCATTTTTTTGGTTATAATGAAATAAGTTTGAAGCAAAATGGAGCTAAAATGGATTAGATATAAGTTTTTTAAAAAAAATTTAAAAAAAAATGGCTCAGCTGGCTCATCAAGCCAAGCCATCAAAGCCGACTCAACCGCAGAAGCCATCCATTGGTCCACGAAATCAGGCATGGACCATCAGCTCTGCAAATTTTGGCCAATTACAGCATGCCACATGGTGGACCAAGACCGCTAAAGGGCCTATAGGAAATTCATTACGGCATACAGGGATAAAATGATAATTTCACAGGGCTTGCCATGCGTTGATTGGTCATGGCATATGATGCACTCAGTCCAGGTAGTCCACATGAACAGTAATGGCGCCATCATGTGGTCCAGATTGATGTCGATCTAGATCCAACAGCCAGAGGATGATCCGACGGTCTAGAAAGCTCCCGACTTGATTTAAATACCTAATGATGATCAAACGGCCCGATATTCTCCAGATAAACTTCATCGGATGGCTAGAAATTAATTTGACATGATCTGGGCTTTTAAAACTCCATTTTTAATGATTTTTGGATCATTTGATTTTGATTTAACGGCCAGATTTCACCAGAAGAGTAGAATTCGTCCAAGACTCCTTTAAATCCATTTTTCACTTAGACTTATTCCTTTTTTGTTGATCAAAGCCTTTCTTAGTCCCATATTGCCCGCAATAAAAGCTCTCAGCCCTCCAACACCTATAAGTAAGACCCCAGGCCTCCAAATCAAATTGTCTTCAGTCATGGGAAGGAGTTTGGTAAAGGTTAGAGTCATGCTTGGGTTAGAGGCTATTTCAAGGCAACGGATGCTACGAAGAAGAATTGGCTTCTACACCATCTCAATACCAATGTTGATCCAAGATCAAGATCAGCTATTTTTAATTTTTTTTTTAAATTTCATGTATTTAAATTTTAAAATTTTAATTAATATAAATTTTATTTTTATGCACTTTAAATTTAGCTTTTTTTATTTATAATTTAATTTTTATACTTTAATTATTATTCTTTATTTTATTGCAAGTAGATGCTAAGATCTAGGTAGTAGATCTTAGTACCCAAATTTTATTTTTTTGCTATTTAAATTTTTGTTATCTAATATAATTTAAAATTTTGTTTTTTGACTTCAATTTT
Organism: Cocos nucifera; assembly: GCA_006176705.1. Lineage (NCBI taxonomy): Eukaryota > Viridiplantae > Streptophyta > Magnoliopsida > Arecales > Arecaceae > Cocos > Cocos nucifera. The sequence continues at coordinate 2,106,014 of QRFJ01000201.1, read as the reverse complement.
TTTTTTCTAAAAATCAAAGATTTTAAAATCAAAATACTGCCTTCTTTATGGATTCGATCCGACTCACTATTTACTATCTATTTTTAATTATTTTAAAAAATCAGATTAAACTGATAAATGCAGTATCTTAACGACAACATCGTGCTCTTATTAGTTGATGATTGGTTTTGGAACATATTTTTCAATAACTTCTACTTGTTCTAATGTTACTTGGCATAGTATCTAATATCCATCTTTGACTTATGGTTGTCGAACTCCTTTATCGCTAGGACTTTAGTGAAGAGGTCGGTCAGGTTTTTCTTTTCGTCGATCTTTTGAAGATCGACGTCATCTTAATTCACGATCTTCCAGACCAAATAGAAGCAGCACAGAATGTACTTCGTCTACTGGTGTGCCTTTGATTTCTTCATCTGACCAATAGCACCTATGCTGTGCTGTTGCAGTAGAGTAGGTCCGAACCATTTAGAGAGGGTGCTACTCCAAGCTCGATGATAAACTTCTTCAGCCACATAGCTTTCTTTATGGCATCTGATGCTGTGATATACTCTACTTCGCAAATAGAGTCTACCATAGTATACTGCTTGAAATTCTTTCAATAGATGGCTCCAACATTTAGAGTAAAGATATAACCCAACATGCTTCTACTATCATTTTGATCAGATTGAAAGCTGGAGTCTATAAACCTTACAAGTTTCAGATCTAACTCACCATAAACCAACCATTGATCCTTATTTCTTAAATACTTAAGGATGGCTTTAACCACTTTTCAGTAGTTTTCTCTTAGGTCAGACTGGTATCTACTCACTACTAGTGAGTATACCACATCTGATCTTGTACATGTCATGACGTATATGATAGATCCCACTGTCGAAGCATATGGATTCTACTCATACGCTCTCTCTCTTCAGAAGTTGTCGGATAATCCTTCTTAAAGAGAAAAATTTCATGACCTATCAGGAGATAGTCTTTTTTGAAATTCTCCATGCTAAACCTCTTAAGCACAGTATCTATGTACGTGGACGGGGATAACCCAAGCATCCTCTTAAATCTATCCCTATAAATCTTCATCCCTAGGATGTAGGACACTTCACCCAAGTTCTTCATGAAGAACTACGATGATAACCAAACTTTTATTTTCTATAGTGTGAGGATGTCATTTTTGATTAAAAGAATGTCATCCACGTATAAGACAAGGAATACCACTGCTGGACTATTTATTTATTTGTAAATACAAAGCTCTTCTCTGTTCTTATCAAAGCCATACATTTTGATCATCTTATCAAAATGCATGTTCCAACTCTAAGATGCTTGCTTTAATCCATAAATGAATCTCTAAAGTTTGCACACCTTAGACTCATCTGTGGATATGAACCTGTCAGGTTGTATCATATACACCTCTTTGGTCAGCTCTCCATTTAGGAAAGTTATTTTCACATCCATCTATCAGATCTCATAATCTAGATGGATAGCTATCGCAAGCATTATCTAAATGGATTTGAGCATTACCACATGAGAGAACATCTCATCATAGTCAATACCATAATGTTGATGATACTTCTTGAAAATCAGATGGGCTGTTTAGATCTCTATCTTTCTGTCTGCGTCCCTATTCTTTTTGAAGACCTACTTATATCCAATGGGTTTAACCCCTTCGGATGGGTCGACCAATGTCCACACATCGTTGACCTTCATGAACTTCATTTCGAATTTCATGGCCTCAAGCCATTTTTCAGAATTAGATCTCTGCATAGCATCCATATAGGTGATTAGATCCTCATCATTCTCATCTAGTTCGATGGGATCACCATCCCAGACTAAGAAATCATAGTATCTTTCTGGATGATGCGATACTTTATCAGATCACCTAAATGGTATAGGTACACTGGGCTCCAGATCTGATCTAATCAAATTCGACTTAGGTTCAGCTATAGATGTCGATCTTTCTACCTATTGATTTTCATCAAATTCAACCTTAGAGGCAAAAATTTCTTCACCAAGAAACTTCTTTTTCAAAAAGATTACTTTAAGACTGACGAACACCTTTTGCTCATCAGCATGGTAGAAAAAATATTCTTTGGTCTCTTTTGGGTACCCTATGAATGTACACTTGTCATACCTAGATCCAAGTTTATCTGTAACTAACCATTTCATATAAGCCGGGCATCCTCAAATCCTAAGGTATGGAAGTGCTAGCTTACGTCCTATCTCTATCTCATATGGAGTCTTAACTATAGACTTACTTGGAATCTTTTTTAACAGATAGTAGGCTGATTTGAGTGTATATCTCCAGAAGGATATCAGCAAGCTGATAAAACCCATCATGGATCGGACCATATCCAACAGAGTTCGATTCCTCCTTTCAGACACACCATTATACTTGGTGTTCCAGGAGGAGTCTATTGGGAGAGAATCTCATTCTCTCCTAGATATGTGAAAAACTCACCGAAAAGATATTTTTCTCCTTGATCAGACTGAAGAGTTTTAATACTCTTTTTAGTTTATTTTTCTACTTCACTTCGGAATCATTTGAACATTTTAAATGAATCCGACTTATGTTTCATCAGATAGACATATCTATATCTGGATAGATCATTTATGAAAGTAATAAAGTAGAAATATTTACCTATGACACCTATGCTTATTGGTCCAAATACATCAGTGTATACTAGACCTAAGAGCTCAGTGGCTCTCTTACCATTTTCAGTAAAAGGTGACTTAGTCATTTTATTAAGAAGATAGGACTCATAAGTTGGAAGTGATTTACAATCACTGACTTCGAAAATTCTCTCTTGAGTCAACATGTTTATCCTGTTCTTATTTATATGATCTAGCCTACAGTGCCATAAGTAGATATCTAACATACTATCTAATTTAGACTGTTTGCTAGTTGAGTAGACTATGTTAATAAGTTGTGATAACATATACACACCATTGTTCAAATATCCAGAAAAAATAGTAACACCATTCATAATAATATTATAAAATTATTTTTTATTATAATTTCATAATTATTTATGGCCAAAAGACCTACAGAAATGACATTTAAAAAGAAAGTTGGACAAAAATGACAATCATCAAGAGCAATAGTATGGGACTCAAATATAAGTTTCAAGATTTTTAAAGCTAGAACTGAATCTAGTCTTCCATCTTCAACGTTTAGGAACCTCTCAACTTGCTTGAATCTTCTACTCTGTAAACCCTGCAATAAATTGCAAATATGGTAAGGACTATTGGTATCCAATACCTAGTCAGTATTGTTGGGGATAAACTCTGCTCCCGTCGAAGTCCAGCCTGGTGCTTAGCCTAATGCAACTGATAATCACGGAAGAGCTTCGATCGAAAATTTTTCTCCAGCGATCGAACCCCAGTCGAACTCCTTCAGCGATCGGATCCTAGCCGAACTCCTTTAGCAATCGAACCCCAATCGAACTTCTTTAGCGATCGGAGCTTAGCCAAACTCCTCCAGCGGCTGAACTCCTCCAATGGCGGAACTCCTTCCGAATGTCTCCTTCAGTCGGATTCCTCCAAGAGCCAAACTCCTTCTAGACCTCTCCTTCAATCGAATTTCTATAGGAGCCGAACTCTTTCCGGACCTCTCCTTCAATCGGATGCCTACAGGAGTCAAACTCCTTCTGAACTTCTTCTTCAGTCAAGTTCCTCCAAGAGCCGAACTCCTTTCGAATTTCTCTTTCAGTCAAGTTTCTCTAAGAGCCGAACTTCTTTCGAACTTCTCCTTCAGTCGAATTTCTCCATCAGCCAAACTCCTTCCGGACTTCTTCTTCAGTCGAATTTCTCCATCAGCCAAACTTCTTATGAATTTTTCTTTCAATCAGATTCTTCTAGAAGCCAAACTCCTTCCGGACTTCTTCTTCAGTCGGATTTCTTCATCAGCTGAACTTCTTCTAGATTTTTTCTTCAATTGGATTTCCTCAGGAGGATTTCTCCTTCAGTCAGATTCCTCTAGGAGTCGAACTCCTTTCGGACTTCTTCTTCAATCAAATTTTTTGAGGAGCCGAACTTCTTTCAGATTTTTTTTTCAGTCGAATTTCTTCATCAGTCGAACTCCTTATGGATTTCTCCTTCAATCAAATTTTTTTTAGGAGTCTGAACTCCTCTGGAATTGATGTATGTCAAAGCTCTTCACCAACCAACGTCTGCTTCCTCCGAACTTTGACTATTAAATCTCAATGAACGGCCACATCACGGTAATGGATATCTCTCTCCGTAACAAACTCCATGTGGTCCCGAGCGGCCCACTATCGGACGATTACGACTGTCACTATTAATCTGCTCCAAACTCCATCTATAAAAGGAACCCTCTAGATATGTTTTCTCTAAGCTCTCTTCTCCTTTCCAAAACTCTATTGAATTCTTGCCTGAGCACTCTATTTTTGTTGGTTAGAAGAGCTGACTTGACCATCAGAGGTTCCTACCGGAGCCACCACCACCGACTTCGGATAGAATTTTATTTTGCAGATCACCAGCGGCGATCTCTCCTTTCTCAACTCCCACTTAATCCGATGTTAACCAAATTCTACATCAATAGGATTGGCGCTAGAGAAAGGATCCTCTGTTTCTAAGGTTTTCTTATTCTAAAAGGAGTGCTCGACAGCGATTTCTCTTTTTTCTCTCTAGAATTCTCCCTTGAGAAAAAATATCTTCCAAAAAAGCTTCGATCCGATGATCGATGGCCTCTACTGCTAGATCTCGTCCAAACCTTTCTGCTCTCACTTCAGCCTCGGCAACTCAGGCTTCGCCTGCAGCCATGATGGATACGGAGCAGTTCAACCTACTGGTCTAGTAGGTTTGCGATCTCATGGAGGCGGTGCAGGCCATGCATCGATAGGCCTCGACATCGATTCGATCAGAGTAGGCTTTCCCAGAGCTCCATGATCCGATCTGGAGATGGCCGACTTGGGTTACCCAATCTCTGATCTCCAAAAAGGAGAAGCAGAAGATGGAGGGCCCTTGCTTGGATCATGACTCGACCTAGAGAAAGGCTTTACATCCGCTCGATCAAAAAATCCTAGAGATCAATGATCGTGAAGATCTTCTTAATTAAATGCTCCAGAAAATGAGTCGATCAATCGAAGAACTTCGTCACACTCCCTCCACCCATGGTAATGATATTTGCACCGATCCTCCTTTTTTCAAAAGATTATGCAGGAACCAATCCTGTCAAACTTCAAGCTCCCTCAGTTGGAGAGTTACGACGGGACCACCAATCCTATTGACCATCTAGAGATTTTTTGAATGGTGATGCTGCTCCATGGTGCGTCAGATGCCATTTTATGTCAGACTTTTTCGTCCACCCTCAAGGGAGCCATCAGAAATTGGTACTCAGCCCTTAAGCTGGGTACCATCTTTTTCTTTGATAAGATGAGCCATCAGTTTGTAGCTCATTTCATTAGCAGCCGATGTTCCCGTCGAGATTTGGATTCCTTGATGAACATTAAGCAGAAGGAGGAAGAATCCATCCGAGCTTATGTCATCCGATTTAATGCTACTCCATTGGAGGTTCGGAACTTGGATCAGTCGGTTGCAATGGCTGCACTCAAGGATGGCCTTCAAAAGAATGATTTGCTATTTTTCTTGAAAAAGAAGTACCCCAGAAACTTTACCGATATGCTGGCTCGGACTGAAGATTATGTTCGATCTGAAGAGGCCTTCAAGGCCAAGGATAATGAAGCTGTTGGAGAGCGGTGAATCGACGAGTTGGATGGGCCCACCGAGAAAGGAAAGTCGAATGAAGCTTGACCGCGCTCCCGAACTACCTCTGAGCACAAGCGAGCTCAAACTCCTTCTCAGGCTTAGAGGCAGGGAAGCCCTGAAAGAAGGGCACGGTGGGATTCTCTCCTCCAAAGATTTCACAACTATGCCCCTCTCAATGCTTCGAAAATCTAAGTACTGATGAAAATTAAGGAGCAATTGCCAAGATCGAAAAGGATGCGTACTCATCCTGATAAGTACAATCCTAATAAGTTCTGACTTTATCATCATGACCATGATCATGATACTAAAGAATGTATTTAGCTCTAAGATGAGATCGAGGAGCTCATCAGACGAGGCAGACTCGATCGATTCCTGCGGCATCAGTCTGAAGGATAGAAAGATTGGCTAAGAGCACTACCGTAGCCTAAACCACCAAAGAGGGAGGAACAACAAGAAGATCGACTGCCTCTTGGCATCATCAACACTATCTCTGAGGAACTTCGACGTGAAGAGGCCAATGGATCTGAGGGACCAGTGAAGAGGCGGAGAACTGAAGAGTCCATCACTTTCACCGACGAGGATGCTCGAGGAGTCTAGTTTTCACATAATGATGCGGTTATAATCTCTTTAAATATTGTCGACTATGATATACATCGTATTTTGGTAGATAATGAAAGCTCGACCGACGTATTATTTTATGATGCTTTCTCAAAAATGTCCTTACTCAATAACCACTTGGGACCTATGAACTTTTCGTTGGTAGGTTTCACTAGCGATGCCGTGCCAGTTGAGGGCATAATAACTTTGACTGTGACTGCAGGGCAACGCTCGAAGCTGGTTAAAGCACAGATCAATTTTTTAGTCGTAAAGGCTTCATCTTCCTATAATGCTATTCTCGACCGACCTGGGTTGAACGCACTCTGAGCAGTGGTGTCGACTTATTATCTAAAGGTGAAGTTCCTAACAAATTGCGGAATTAAAGAAATCAAGGAAGATCAGGCATTGACGAGATACTATTAGTTCATTATCCTATAGAAAAACATCCAGCCCAACCTTTATCCTATCGAGGGGCTGGATACCCATGACGACCTCACCGAGGAGCAAGGTGAGCCTATGGAGGACCTCATATCTATGCCCTTAAATGATGAAAACACGTAGCACACTGTATAGATCACCTCCAACTTGGGCGATGAGGTTCGGAAGAAACTCGTCACCTTTCTCAGAAAAAATGCAGATGTCTTCGCCTGGGTCTCAATGGATATGTCAGGAATTAACACTGAGGTCATGGAACATCGACTGACCGTTGATCCTAAGTATCAACCGATAAAAGAGAAGATGTGCAACCACGTCCCGGAGAGATAGAAAGCAATCATAGAAGAAGTAGGCAAGCTCCTCAAAGCTAGATTCATCCAAAAAATTAATTATCCGACCTAGATCTTAAATGTGATCCTCGTCAAAAAGGCAAACAACAAGTGGAGAATGTGTGTAGACTTCAAAAAGCTGAACAAAGCCTGCCTAAAGAATGACTACCCTCTTTTCAGGATTGATCAACTAGTAGACGCAACCTCGGGCCATGAGCTCTTCACCTTCATGGACGCCTTCTCCGACTATAATCAGATACGGATGGCATCGGAGGATGAGGAAAAAACTACTTTTATTATTGACCGTGGTCTTTACTGTTACAGGATTATGCCCTTTGGGCTCAAGAATGTAGGAGCAACGTACCAATGCCTGATCAACAAGATCTTCAAGGAGCAGATCGGCTGCAACATGGAGGTGTATGTGGATGACATGCTCATCAAAAGTCGAGCTTCTATAAATCATCTCGTCGATCTCAAAGAGACCTTCAGTGTACTCAGGAAGCACAAGATGAAGCTGAATCCGATCAAGTGCATCTTTGGTGTGACCTTAAGAAAGTTTCTAGGGTTAATGGTGTCAAGGTGTGAGATTGAAGCAAATTCAGAGAAAATTCGAGCTATTCAGAAGATGACTGCTTCAAGAACAATCAAAGAAGTCAGTGCTTGACTGAAAAAGTGACATCCCTAAATCACTTCATCTCGAGATCGACTAAGCGATGCATGCCCTTCTTCCAAGTTCTCAAGCAACCAAAGAACTTCTGCTGGACGATGGAGTGCCAATGAGCATTTGAGGAGCTCAGAAACTACCTCGGCTTACCTCAACTACTGATAAAGCTCAAATCTGGAGAAGAATTATTCTTGTACCTAGCAGTCTCTCCAGTGGCCTTGGCAGCAGTCCTAGTCAAGGAGGAAGCGAAGATGCGGCGATCGATCTACTACATAAGATGGGTCCTGAGGGATGCAGAGATCAGGTACTCTAAGCTAGAGAAATTGACCTACTCTTTTCTAATCACTGTCAGGAGACTCCAACGTTACTTTTAGGGGCACACCATAACGGTCCTCATGGATCAACCAATAAAAGCAGTTCTTCATCAAATGGATGCTTCCGAAAAAATTACAAAATGAGCGATCGAGCTCATGAAGTTCGACATCAATTATCGACCTAGGCCATCGATCAAAGCCTAGATATTGATAGATTTTATAGTAGAATATACCATTCTAGATGATGTCAAGCTTGAACAGAATGAGATCGGTGCTCTGTTGTCGCAACCGAGCCTTTCTGAAGAGAGTGCCGATCTTTTCAAAGATTTTTGGATCCTGTACGTGGATGGTTCGTCCAACTCTACTGGAGTAGATGTAGAGTTAGTCTTAGTCAGCCCCGAGGAAGTCATCGTCGAGTATGCGCTATGCTTTGTATTCTCTGCAACTAATAATGGGGCTGAATATAAAGCACTGATCGTCGGATTAAAAATAGCAAGAGAGTTAAAAATAGATCGACTTCAAGTCTACAATGATTTTCAATTAGTGGTCGGCCAAGTTAGTGGCATCTATGAAGCACGGAAGGAAAGTATGATGAAATACCTTGAGAAAGTAAAGGATTTGACTCTGACCTTCGACAGTTTTGGCATTCGACAGATTTCGAGGGTAGAAAATACAAGAGCCAATCTCCTCTCTAAATTGGCTACTTCAGCCCCAGTCGAACTATCCAAAGAAGTATTTTTCAAAACTCTAAAATGCCCAAGCTCGGAGGAATCATAGTTCGTTATGTAGACGAAGCTCAAGCCAAGTTGGATCGACTCGTTAGTTGCCTATCTCAAAGAGGGAGTTCTTCCTTGTGATCCAAAAGAAGCTCGAAAACTTAGGAATCAAGCCTTTCGGTACGTTTTGTATGAGGATAAGTTGTATAAGAGGTCGTATTCACTATCACTGTTGAGATGTCTTCGATCTTCAAAGGCCGACTTTGCATTATGGAAAGTACACGAGGAAATTTGTGGAAGTTATATAGGAGTCAGGTCCCTGTCACAAAAACTACATCGATAAGGGTACTATTGACCGACCTTATACCACAATTCTGTGGAGTATGTCAAGAAATGTGATCGTTATCAGAAGAATGTAAACTTACAAAGACAGCCGACCTCCGAGCTTACTCCACTAAGCGCACCTTGGCCATTTGTGCAGTGGAGAATGGATATACTTGGCCTTTTTTTCGATGACATTCGGGCAACAAAAGTTCCTCCTAGTCACGATCGACTACTTCACCAAATAAATCGAAGCTGAACCACTAGCAAAAATTATCGAGGCCAAGGTATAGGACTTCATCTGAAAGTCAATCGTCTGTCGGTTTGGTTTGCCCTGAACTCTCATAACAGATAACGGGCGACAGTTTGCTAAGATGAGGTTCGTCGAGTTCTGCAAAGATCTAAATATCTTCCATCACTTCATATCGGTAGCTCATCCATAGGTAAATAAGAAAGCTGAAGTGACCAATTGGATCCTACTGCAAGGCATCAAAACAAGGCTCGATAGAGCAAGGAAGCCTAGGTGGACGAACTCTACCATGTTCTTTGGGTGTATCGAACTACTTAAAGGCTACTGACTGAAGAAACACCATTCGTCTTGGCTTTCAGAATGGAGGCAGTCATCCTAATCGACTTTAAGCTCCCATTAGCATGGGTCGTGGCCTTCAATGAGCAACATAACTCATAGGACCTCAGAGTTAATCTTGACCTTTTGGAAGAAAAAAGAGAGGACGCCCAGGTTCGGATGGCGGCCTACAGGCGAAGGGTGGCCCAATACTATAACTCTAAAGTTAGAGATAAAATATTCAGAGTGGGGGACTTAGTGCTTCGACGAGCCGTCATCTCTCAGCCTCAGAATAAGAAAAAATTTGTCTCAAATTGGGAAGGCCCATATGAAATAGAGGAGGTCGTCCAGTCCGGAACTTATCGTCTGAAGGAGCTCGGAGGAAAGACACTCCTACGACCTTGAAATTCAAAAAATCTGAGAATATACTATCAGTAATTTTTTATCAATAAAATTCTTTCATTTCAATATTATTGTTTGTTGGTGCAAAAACTATGTGATGACAGGAAAGAAGCGATCAATAATGGCTATATTAGAAATAGGAGAAGAACCTCATCCTAACGTGAGTAGGATCGAAGACCTCATTCATTTAAGATGAGATGAGGAGAGAGGCCCTGACAACGGCCCTTATGCACTCCTACAGCCCATTAGAAACAAGAGAAGAACCTTGTCTTAATGTGAGCAGGGTCGAAGGCCTCATTCATTTTAGACGAGATGGGGGAAGAGGCCCTGACAATGGCCCTTATGTGCCCCCACGGCCCATTAGGAATAGGAGGAGAACCTCATCCTAATGTGAGCAAAGTTGAAGACCTCATTCATTTTAGATGAGATGAGAGAGAGGCCCTGACAACGGCCCTTATGTGTCCCCACAGCCCCCTCGTCTTAACGTGAGTAAAGTCGAAGATCTCATTCATTTTAGATGAGATGGAAGGAGAGGCCCTGACAACGGCCCTTATGTGCCCCCACAGTCCATTAGGAATAGACGGAGAACCTCATCCTAACGTAAGCAAAGTCGAAGACCTCGTTCATTTTAGACGAGATAGAGAAAGAGGCTCGAACATTGGCCCTTATGTGTCCCCATGGTCTATTAAGAACAGGAGGAGAACCTCGTCTTAACGTGAGCAAAGTTGAAAGCCTCGTTCATTTTAGACGAGGTGAGAGGAGAGGCTTCGACAACAACCCTAAATACATCCTTACAGCCTGTTAGGAATAGGAGAAGAATCTCATCCTAGCATGAGCAAAGGTTGGAACCCCATAGACCAAAGATGAGGAGAAGGAAGAAGCTCGGTGGAGAATCCTTATACATGCTTTTCCACGACAACCTGACTACGTCAAATGCGAAAGATAAAATCTTATCCTAATTTACAAGAGAGATCCTAGTTCAACATCCACAATAAGCCCGACGTCCACAACAAGCTCGGCGTCCGCAATAAATAGCAAGCGCAGGAACCCGAGACCAAAATTCTCCCCCAAACTTCAACTTCAACGTCAAGCTCGACTGGAGATAAGATCTCCCCCGAGCTTCAACTTCAACGTCAACTTCGGCTAAAGATAAGATCTCCCTGAGCTTCAACTGCAACGTCAGCAAGAGTTAAGATCTCCTTCAACCTTGGTTGGAGATAAGATCTCCCCCGAGCTTTAACGCCATCCTCAATAGGAGATAAGATCTCCTTTAACCTCGGCTGGAGATAAGATCTTTCTCGAGCTTCAACCTAAATGGATGCAGAGTCCAGAAGAGGACTTTGGCAGTCATCTTTTTTGTACTCTCTTCCTTCGAATTTCGAACTCGAAAGTGGGGGGACTATTGTTGAGAATAAATTCCACTTCCATCGAAGTCTAGACTGATGCTTAGCCTAATGCAACTGATAATCACGGAAGAGCTTCAATCGAAAATTCTCCTCTAGCGATCGAACTCCTTCAACGATTGGACCCTAGCCGAACTCCTCCAACGATCGAATCCCAATCGAACTCCTTCAATGATCGGGCCCTAGCCGAACTCCTTCAGTGGCTGAACTCCTCCAGCGGCCGAACTCCTTTCGGACATATCCTTCAGTCGAATTTCTTCAGGAGCCGAACTCCTTTTGGACCTCTCCTTTAGTCGAATTCCTACAGGAGCCAAACTCTTTCCGGACCTCTCCTTCAGTTGGATGCCTACAGGAGCCGAACTCCTTCCGGACTTCTCCTTCAGTCAAGTTCCTTTAGGAGCCAAACTCCTTATGAATTTCTTCAATCATGTTTCTCTAGGAGTCGAACTCCTTTCGAACTTCTTCTTCAGTCGGATTCCTCCAGGAGTCGAACTCCTTACAGATTTTTTCTTTAGTCGGATTCCTCCAGGAGCCGAACTTCTTCTTTAATCGAATTTCTCTAGGAGCCAAACTCCTTCCAAATTTTTTCTTTAGTCGGATTTCTCCAGGCGCCGAACTCCTTTCGGACTTCTTTTTCAGTCGAATTTCTCCATCAGCCAAACATCTTACTGATTTCTCCTTCAGTCGGATTCCTCTAGGAGCCGAACTCCTTCCAAACTTCTTCTTTAGTAAGATTCCTTCAGGAGCCGAACTCCTTATAGATTTCTTCTTCAATCGGATACCTCCAGGAGCCAAACTTCTTCCAGACTTCTCCTTCAGTCAGATTTCTCCAAGAGCCGAACTTCTTCTGAATTTCTCCTTTAATCGGATTTCTCCATCAATTGAACTCCTTATGGATTTCTCCTTCAATCAAATTTCTTAAGGAGTCGAACTCCTTCTGAACTTCTTCTTCAATCGAATTTCTCCATCAACTGAACTTCTTACTGATTTCTCCTTCAATTGAATTCCTTCAGGAGCCGAACTCCTTCTGGACTTCTCCTTCAGTCGAATTTCTCCATCAGCCAAACTCCTTTCGAACTTCTCCTTCAATCAGATTTCTTCAGGAGTCAAACTCCTTACAGATTTCTCCTTCAGTCAGATTCCTCCAGGAGCTAAACTCCTTCCAAACTTCTTCTTCAGTCAAATTTCTTTAGGAGTCGAATTTCTTTCGAATTTTTTTTTCAGTCAGATTTCTTTATCAACCAAACTTCTTACGAATTTTTTCTTCAGTCAGATTCCTCCAGGAGTCGAACTCCTTCCAAACTTTTTCTTCAGTCGAATTTCTCCATCAGCCAAACTCCTTACGAATTTCTCCTTTAGTCAGATTTCTTCAGGAGCCAAATTTCTTCTTCAGTCGAATTTTTTCATCAGCCAAACTTTTTTCAGATTTTTTCTTCAGTTAGATTCCTTCAGGAGTCGAACTCCTTACGAATTTCTCCTTCAGTCAGATTTCTCCAAGAGTCGAACTCCTTTCGGACTTTTTCTTTAGTCAGATTTCTTCAGAAGTCGAACTTCTTTCGGATTTCTTTTTCAGTCGGATTCCTCTAGGAGCCAAACTCCTTACAGATTTCTTCTTCAGTCGAATTTCTTCAAGAGCCAAACTCCTTCCAGATTTCTCCATCAATCGATCTTCTTACGAATTTCTTCTTCAGTCAAGTTTTCTTTAGGAGTCCAAACTCCTCTGAAATTGATATATGTCAAAGCTCTTCACCAACCAATGCCTACTTCCTTCAAACTTTGACTATTAAATCTCAAGGAATGGCCACATCATGATAACGGACACCTCTCTCCATAACAAACTCTACGTGACCTCGAGTAGCTCACTACCGGATGGTTATGACTGTCACTATTAATCTACTCCGAATTCCGTCTATAAAAAGAATCCTCCAGATATATTTTCTCTAAGCTTTCTTCTTCTTTCCAAAATTCTGTTGAATTCTTGTCTGAGCACTCTATTTTTGTTGGCCAGAAGAGCTAACTTGATCGTCGGAGGATCCTACCGAAGCCACCACCACCGACTCCGGACGAAACTTTATTTTGCAAGTCACCAGCAGTGACCTCTCCTTTCTCAACTTCGGCTAAATCTGACGTTAACTAGATTCTACACCAATAAGTATAATCATAAATAGAGAAATTACAAGAAGTTATCATATAAAAATCTTGTCCAGCAACTACTTGCTTCTTTCTCTGCCTATTTGAATCCAGAGAGACAATGTACTGAGGACAGTTCCTCTTTCAGTGCCCCCACTTCTTGCAAATGAAGCATTTAGTTTGACTCTTATCGGACTTGATCTTCCTGATTTGGTCTTGCATAGATGTTTCAGCTTGAACTTGCACCGTTTTGCCCTTCTTTTTTTTTGTTCTTCTTTTCTTTCCTAAAGGGTCGAGAATCAGAAGACGAACCTTCCATTAAGTTCACCGATTCCTTGTGGAGTTAGTGATCTTTCTCAAAATTCTAAAACAAGTAATGTATCTTCATTCTTCTTTTTCACATACAAGGCATACTCATATAAATATTGCATGAAGTCATTAGTTTTGAAGGATGCATCAATTCTACTGCTCCATGCTCTAGGTTCTTGTTTCAAGCCATAAAGCATCTTTTGTAGCTTCAAGAGTTTTCATCATGATCCTTCTTCACATAACCTTTAGGTTGATTTACCTAAACATCTTCTTCTAAAAATCTATTCAAAAAAGCTAATTTGACATCTATTTAAAGAATTAGCCATTTGAATTATGCTGCAATAGAGATGAGCAATCTTATAGTCTCCATGCAAGTAATCGGGGCGAATACTGCTTCATAGTTGATACCAACTTGTTGCTTGTAGCCTTTGGCCATCAATCTTGCTTTGTACTTTGCTATATGTCCTTGAGCATTTTTCTTCTTGTAATCCTATTTGACCCCTATGGGTTTATGGCCTTCGGGGAGAGTAGTAAGTTCCCAAGTATCATTTTTCTCTATTGCTTTAATCTCCTTATCCATGGTGTTTTTTTAGATCTTATCTTGTATTGCTTCTTCAAAAGAAATATTTTTATTGTTAACCAAAAGACAAACGAGATTAAGTTCGTTTGTTAGCTCATATAGCTCTTGCAAACTCCTTGTCTTCCTTTGCATTGGACTATCCTCCAAAAGAGATGATACTCTTAAATGTAAAGATGAAGGTGGTGAAGAAATTTTAAAATGCACCTTTGATTCTTTCTTTTCTTCTTTTTTCTCTTCATAAAATAGTTCTTTATTTGATTGCCAATTCCACATACCATCTTCATGAAAGTCCACATCTCTACTCATATGAATCTTTTTAGTCTTGGATCAAAGAGCCTGTAAGCTTTAGATCGAGCATCATACCTGATGAAGATAAACTTTTTACTCTTGTCTTCAAGCTTCATTTTTTTTTGATCCAGTGTTTGAATATAGGCAATACTCTCGAAAATCTTCAAGTGAGAGACACTAGGTTGTCTTCCACTCCACGCCTCTTATGGAGTTATATCCTCTAGGCTCTTTGTAGGAAATCAATTGAGCAAATAGACCACATAGTTTACGGCCCCCGTCCAACATTTTTTTGGCATGTTTTTCATTTTCAACATGCTTTGAACTATATCAAGAATGGTCTGATTCTTTCTCTCCGCCATGCCATTTTATTAGGGGGAATAAGATGCCGTCAAGAGCAACTGAATGCCATGCTCCTCACAAAAATATTCGAACTTTTTGGATGTGAATTCGCCTCCACAATCGGATCGCAAGGCCTTAATATAGTAGCCACATTCTTTTTCCATCATAGCTTTGAATTTCTTGAATATAAAAATTGCTTCAGACTTCTCCTTCAAAAAGTACACCCAAGTTTTTATGTTAAAATCGTCGATAAAGGTTAGAAAATAATGATGCTCTCTAAAGGATGTTGGAGAAATTGGCCCACATATGTCGGTGTGGATAAGTTCAAGTGACTTCTTTGCATGATAGGAAGCTTCTTTAAGCAAACTCTTTCTTGATTGCTTACTAAGAACATACCATTCATAAAATTATTCTAGAGAGTCAATATGCGATAAGCTCTTCACCATCTTCTTGCTTAATAGTTGCTTGAGGCCATCAAAATAAAGATGACCAAACGTCAAGTATCAAAGCCATGAGCAATCCTTCACATTTGCATTCAAACATTTAGTATTGACATGTTTGATGTTAAGCATGAACATTCTATTTTTTGTCATTTGAACATGGGCTGTAAAATTATTCTTTTGATCTCTCAAAAATAGACCTCTATTTTTCATATGCACATCATATTCTTTCTCCAAAAGTTGTCCTAAACTCAAAATATTGTTCTTCATCGCTGCATGTAATAAACATCATAGATAAATTTATAACTTCTATCTTTTAATTGAATAAGGATTTTATCTTTGCTCTTCACGTCTACTTTGGAGGACTCACCAAAAGATACATGTTCATTCATCGATTTGTCCAACTCCATGAATATGTTTTTATAGGCATACATGTGATTACTTGCATCAGTGTCCAAGTATCACATATTTTGCTCACCCATGTCATCTTCTTTGCAAGCAAGCAATAAGACTTCACCACCATCTTTTTCTTTCTTCTTTGCATAATGAGCCTTCTCTTCAACTTGGTTAGCATCATTATACCAACAATCTGAATCATAATGACCAAGTTTGTTACAATTAAAATAACAAACTTTGAAATTGTCATACATTCTGCCTCTAGATGAGCCTCCTTGTCCACATCCTTCTTTTGGACTTTGGCTAAACTCCTCTTTGTTATTATAGCCTCCACATCCTCGGCTGCATCTATGATCTCTCCATTAGCTACGGCCTCATCCTCGGTCTCCTTGACTCCTTTCATTCTTAGAGTCTTCTTTTTTCTCCATCAAAGTGAACTTAGATTGAAGAGTTTGCTTTAAAGGCTCTTGCTTCTTTTTGTTGAATCTTTCTTCATAAGCTTGTAGGAAACTCATAAGCTCGTCTATAGTCATCTTTTTTAAATTCTTTGACTCCTCGATGGTAATTATGATATAGTCGAATTTGACATCCAATGAGTATAGAATTTTCTCTACTACTCTGGTATCATCCATAGTTTCACCATTCCTCCTCAATTGATTGACAACAGCTAAAACTCTTGTAAAATAATTCGAAACATATTCGAATTCCTTCATTTGTAGGGCTTCAAATTCACCTTGAAGAGTTTGGAGGCAAACTTTCTTCACTTTCTTGACTTCTTTATAAGAATTTTGGAGAATATCCTATGCTTGCTTTGAAGTGGTTGCTGCTACGATTTTCTCAAAAGCTAATTCATCTATAGATTGATAGATGAAATATAAGACTTTCTTATCCTTCTTCCGAGACTCTCTTTGTTGATTAATGAGAGCCTCTCCTTCTCTTGGCTCTTGATAGCCTTTTTCTACTAGATCCCAAAGATCTTAAGACCCAAGTAGAGCCTTCATTTGTAAGCACCAATTTTTATAATTTATTTTGGTGAGACGAGAAAAAGAGGGTTGTAGGAGACTATTGGTGGACATCATGGCTTTGATACCACTTTGAAGATGACAATGGAAGAATGATGGGCTTAGAATAAAATATTATTATAATTTTAAAAGATGCTCAGAGGCTCAAATGCTCATTGTTATATTGCAAAATGATCCCATGGGTATTTATAGCCACTAGGAAAACTTACTAGACATAATACATCACTAAATAAATATTTATAACACTTCTTCCCAAGGGTCATATCCATATTCTGAGATTAACTCATAATTACTCATGCATCTTCTAGATAATGGAAGTTTCTATATAATTCTTTGACTCCCAAAACTCTACTTTCAACATTAATAATAGTTCAATTAAGTTTATTTACTAACATGATCCAACAACAATGGCAATCAGGCGATAGTTTGTCTTCATTGTCCCTATCGTTGGAATTAAACTTCTACCTCACCAACAATATCACTGCTGCCTTCAATTTTAATTAGGGAGATAATTTTGACGTGCTACAATGGTGGAAGTTATAACAAAATACGTTTCCAATGCTTGCTGTTATAGCACGAGACATCCTGACCATGCCAATGTGTACCGTCGCTTCAAAGTCCATATTTAATGCCAGTGGATGAGTCTTAGACGAGAAGAGAAGCAGATGAACAAAGAATCTATAGAGATATATATATCTACTTGAAGGATTGACTAGATGCAGGAGCCAACTCTAAGATGTTGGCGGACATCTAACAAGTTTCGAAGATGATACGAGCACAACTGTCACCAATGAATTCACAACATCTGTCATCGAGACAGGATTTCAACAATTATAACTTGAAAACATATCAAGTTTCATTTTTCAATATGAATAAAAATTATAATTATTTTTTATTTTTTTTAAATTTTTGTATTCTCTATAATTTGAATAACAAGCAATTCAATTATTAATAAAAATTATGAGGTATTTTTTTCATAATCTTTTCTATGTGTATATTTCAATTAAAACAACAATAAATTATAAAACTTAAATAACTAACTTGACTAATATTGTGTTTAAAAAATTAATTTTTTTTATTTAAAAAAATTTGAATGGCTATAAATCTTTTTTTTTTCAAATCCAATGGCTAAAAAAATAAATATTAACTTAGAAAATCTTATTTTTTAAAAATTTAATATTAATATTTAATAAAAATTAAAAATGGGTGTGGCACGATCCAGGCGTGGATATGCCTAAACGTGCCCGGATCGTGCCTAGCATAGCCCATGTATATACATGCTTTAGGTCAGTCGAGGAGGGGAGGTTGCTTAATAATTCATGTTTCATGCCAGGCACGGCCCATTTAATTTTGGGCCTTCTCATGCTCGGGCTATGCCAAACCCGGCATGGCCGTTGGCCACCTCTTGGTAACAGAATGCTATCTTTTTAGTTTTTAAAGCATGTGGATACACTTGGTAGGGTTATATTCTCTCTTTTCCTTTTCCTTTAATTCTTATCATGTTATGTTGATTTATTGTATCATTTCTTCCTTACCGTATTCTTGCAAAATATTTAACAGATATGTTCTAGTTGTCCCACCGTAGGGTTGCAAATGCCCCTGGGCCGGTCATGAGGTTTTGGGCTATAAATTTCGAGCTCTACCTAGGACAACCTCACATTTCTAGGCCTTATTTCAACCAAGAACATAAATGTTTAGAAAAGCTTGATCATATTTTGCTCTCTTTGCTGAATCCTCCATGGTCCAACATAGTCAGGGATACAATATCCATTAATAGGGGTTGGCAATTTTCTTTATCCTATTGGATACCCAATCCAATCCAACCTTTATCCGGCTTATAGTAGATTAAGGTTGACCACAGTTAAAACCCACGTATTCTGTACTCGACCTAGATATACATAACTTCTCACATATCTTCTTATTGAGACCAAAAGAAATTAATTTGAATATAAAAAAAATAATTTTGTAGCTTCACCGGACCTAATCTTTTCGACCCATCCCATCTGGCTCTATCCATCCCGCCTCACCCCACCCGAGACTACCTACCTCATCCCATACAATACGGCCATGAGGCAAGTACGATGCAGGTATAGGTAACAGCCTGCTTAACTGTTGCCATCTTTGTGCATTACATAATATTTTGGTTTTCTCTGGTATGGTTTTCCATGATACTTGAGAGTTCGCCCTCCAAGAAATTTGGTAGATTTCTTGTAATTAAAAGATATGCATAACTTCTCACATATCTCACCAAAAAAAATTAATTTAAATATAAAAAAATAATTTTGTAGTTTTATCGAATCTAATCTTTTTAACCCATTGCATCTGGCTCTATCCATCATAACTTCTCACATATCCACCCAAGACTACCTACCTCATCCCATACAATATGGCCATGAAATTTGGTAGATTTCTCGTAATTAAAAGACATGCAAAATAATGTGTATACCGTCAATCATAACACCATAAAACATATATAGACTAAACTTGAATAGATTTATATACTTTTAGGCTGCAAATCACGCAAAACATCATATCAAACTATTTAAATAAATTCTTTATGGTAAAGTTGTGACAACAAATTCACTTACCATATGTTGAAAGGTCGGCGCCTATACCTTACCTTTTCCGCTCCAATAAAATTTAAAGTTGAAATGAGAGAATCTCAGTCAAAAGTATTGGATGGTTTCAGATGAAGTCATGAAGCATATAACTCGACCAGTTTCTCGGACTTCTAACCGTGAAACTAAAAAGGAAAAGAGCAAATTTTTCCTTTACAAGTAAGAATCATCAAAGCTCAAGCCATGTTTCCGAAGAAAGCACATTAAGATGAAAATTCTAGGAACTAAGAAGTAAAAAGCAACCAAAGAACAATAGGCACTAAACACATTTATAGGGAAATGACGATAGGTAAGTGGTGTTTTTTGAAGTAAATGAATGATATATGTGTATCTACGAGTTATTTCGAAGCTGTGATTTATCGATCATTGAACCATTATCGTAGAAAGATGAGGTCTCAACCAAAGATGTAAGATGAGTGGCAGTACATTTTATACTTTCAACAATTGTTTTATTCAACAAAGTTTATAGCATTTAAACTTGGTTCTTTTCATTAGTGAAAAAGTATCTTATTGTAAGCCTAACATAGTGCGTGTCTGGCCAGTGAAAAGCCCAAACTTGGTCTTTGGAGTGGGTGCAGGCTGGTTTGGTCCAAACTGAGCACTGTTTGAGTAGTTTTATTAAAGATCTTGGCAACTAAGTCAAAAATTTAAGATACCGTCTAGCTAAAACAACAACAAAAAAAAAAAAAAATGCAGCTGAGTTGGCCTAGATCGAAGTCCAATTCTACTCGATAGGTTGGTAGGGTTGCATCTCTTACTGAGTTAGCACCATCGGTTGAATCCTCAGCAACTTCATGTTTCGAAAGACATAAGCATGCTCATCCATCCTTGGCAGTAGTTCACATTTGCCCCTTAAAATAACATCGACGTGTCGCACATATTGGATTTAGGATATACGTAGATGCTGGCGATTTAACTGATAGCAATACAATATTGCAACTTTGATGGCTGTGAATTGTTCCACAGGTTTAATACTCTATCACAAATCACACTAATCTTTAGAGTCCAGGTTCGAACAATTGAGATCCAAATCAACTAGAACCCAAGCTGATTCTTCGGAGCGTTGATTTTTTTTTTGAATGATCCACCCATGCCAACACTTCCAATGCCGGCTAGATCGATCTAATTAATGTGGGTTAGGTAACGGGTCACATTGGTGTGATTTGAAATATCATCAGAATATTGAGAAATTTGCAATCAAAGTAGCATTGGATGCTGAAGAAAAAAAAAGTTTAATTACTGTTTCATTGGATAGATAGATGCAATGTTTCTACCCATTTAGTCTCATTATTTATAGCTGCATGCATTCCATGCGCCAACTCCATAACAACACAATCATAAATACAATTGTTCATGGTCCCTACCAATCCCTTTCGAGTGTTCGCACACGAGGAATTTTAGGCTGGATGAGGCTTCTCCCCTCATGACTACTTAGGAAAGCTAAAGCCAAACTAGAGTTCATGGCAAGAGATTGAGCTTTCTCATGTGGCTCTCCATGGAAGTTATAGCCACATTTCTAACTAGAGCCAATATTTCGAGCTTCTGACTTAGGAGCTACACGGTTGAAATTTTTAATTTTTAATGGAGTGTTACCAAGCTAAACTGTTACCATGCCTTGTTTACTACATCCCCTGCAGCATTAATTTGTTTAGAAATTCCTAACAAATCACATTGTGAGACATCATAATAATGGAAAAAATATAGCTTGTACCGTACGCACGAGCATCACCATGCATGCCACCAATCACCAAGGTGCATTCTAGCCGGCCAGTCATACAGGTAAATGCATGATGAATGGAATCCATGATGATGTGTTTCGGCGCCATGTGGTGCATATAATATAGGAAATAATTTCTCCATAATATGGGATTTCCAACCGAGTGGGAAATACGTCAGGATGGGTGAACTTAGATTCAATTCATCAAATGTTAACTTGGAGTGAAAGTTGAAAGTTGATATCCATATTTTGGTGAATATTGCAGCACTAATCAAACCATATTGGGTGAAGAAATTAAGAGCATAATCCGACAAACTAATCGATTGTATATTACCTTATCTGTATTGTATCAACAAGAGCAAGTTCATCTTTTGCACTCAAACTGCTGTTGATTTTTTCTCCTATGTCAACTTTTCCGAAGAAATGATTCAAATGCCATAGTGAAAATCCTATGCAATTAACAAGCTCTCCATACTTATCTTTGACCACTTTCAGGGAAAAAAAATTCGTTTGCTTGTGTTTGCTGCCAACAAATCTTAAACTTTTTTTGTTAGTTTGGCTTTTGGCCGATAAACAGTACTATTTAGATAGGTTGACATGGCCTGATAGGTTGCGCAAGCAAATTTAATTAGATAAGGATGGAGTGAAAAGATAAACATTCAAATATGGAGTAGCCTGGCACCAGCTTGGCTAAAAATGATTAAGAAAGGAAGCAACGAATAGTCTTACCTTTCATTTTCCAAGAATAAATTTATATGTATGTATCTTAGTACCTTGAGTTGTCATGTTGGAAGAAGAAATGGTGATGATCAGCATAGCATACAGGAGATGGTGTTGCACGCCGATAATCATAGTCATTCATTCTTATAGCGGTGCACTGAGATGGCACTTGATGAATGAACCGATAAAAATGAGCAGCTGTGATTGACGATGTGTATGGCCATATGATGTATATAGTATAGAATATAATTTGTTGCAATATAGAGTATAATTTATTGCAAGGAGAAAAATTTTCCAAACTTTGAAAAAAAAAGAAGGGGAAACAAGCCATTTAAGCCCACCATAAGTCCCTTAGCTCCTTTGTTTGTTCTCATGGCATACTTGCAAGAAATATGTTCTTCCTTATCCATTTCTCTAGTCCAATCACACTCACCCAAGTTGAACATGTTTCCTACCCTATTAATTTGCATCCAAGGTACAGGTGATTTTAGCAGATCTTGATCAGAGATTGGTTTCAATCTTTTGGGATTGGTTCAATATTTTTAAGGGCACGCTTGGATAGGGATAGTTAAACTCTAAAATAGAAATAGAAATAAATGACTCTCATTCTAGCTATTTCATTGGGAAGAGTTCCATTCTCAATTTAATTTTAAGAGAAAATATGAATGCTCCAAACTTCCAAACCCAATCCCTACTCTTCTCGAGGATTCAAATTCTATTCTGATTCTGATTTTGGTTACAAACCATATACATTAGAGGATATGGCCATTCTAATTTCTATTTCAATCCATTCTAATTTCGATTTTGATTTCAGCCATGAACCAAATGTGCCCTAAATGCTATACTTCATACCAGACCAACTTGATGCAACTTAGACATAAAAAGGTGTAGCAAATTCCTTCTAGTCAACATGGCTCATTGTTAACTCCTTGTTTTGCTAGAAACAAGTTTGGTTAGTGATGAAATTTTGTTATGTATCAATGCCTTGATTTGCTGTACAAAGATAGTGGAGGTATCCAATTCCCAATCTATTGTGGCCAAATTTCCATAGCGCCTGTCACTAGAGAAGATAACCTGCAAAACAACATCTACTCTGACCAGAATAGATTCCAATGGGGATCCTTCGATGCTTAAATTAAAGAGGTGGAATTTGGTCGAACAAGTTAAATAAAAAGAGTGGTAGAATATATAATGCCCAGAATTATCTTATCAAAAGTATCCAGTTTACCTTCCTTTTATAGGTGAAGTATTAGTAACTGCTTGTAACGATTAGATGTTATGGGTTCCGCTTATTTCGATATTAAGTGAGCAGTTAATGCTAATTATATAAGAAATCGTTACGCGTATTCTGCACTAAGAATACATGTCGTATTAATTATATATCAGTATTGTTATTGTGTCGACCGTATGTCGGTGTTGTGCTGACTGTATATTGACATACTAGTTGATCCGACTAACAATCGACGATTCTGATGTTTCGATTAGTCAGCTGTTTCATTTGTTGTGAAGTTGGTTGAAGAGAGCCGATTGTCAATCAGCAGACCAGTTGATAGTCGGTTGTCTACATGGTACACCGACCATGAGTCAAGCATTAAAATTGGTTGATAGTCAATTCAGTCAGTTGAAAGTCCACCCAACTCATCGTCATCTATTATTGTTTAAGGGTTTTGCTGTGCCTGTCATTTAGTCCGCGGTGTCGATCATTAATCGGTGACACCGACTATAAGTCACTGTATGGATGCCAAATCAGGGATAACAGAGTCAATGAGCCCAATAGTTGCCCTCCACTCTCGAGATTAAAATGGAAGAGAGCGCGACTTGTCACATGATCTGATATTTTGAACAATGAGAGTTTCTGCATGTTGTCTTGATCTTCGATTTGGTGGCTACCTTTCTTTCGATATTAATTATTGTCTCGTAGGTTGAAAAAAATATTTTGTCCATTTCGATGACTGTGCTGCCATTATTGGCACATTTAGTGAAAATGATTTTCAGTTATTTTATCATTTTGACGATCGTGCTGTCATCATTAACATGTTCAGCAGAAAAGGTGATTTGACAGTCTGGTTGATTTAATTTCAGCTCAATCCAATGATGCCATGTGTCTAGTTATTATTGATCTCCAACCACTCTCATGGATGATGGTGTCATGGCATGATTTGACGATGGGTGCATTGAGGTTTTTGAACATTAGTCGATCCAGATTTTGCCACGTGTCAAGAATCTGGATAGTCTCATTTTTACTGAAACCAACCTAACCATTGACGATCCCTATATATATAGGGGTGCTTTTACCCTCCATTGAGCTTTCTATCATAACTAAAAGTTCTTGCGGTTGCTTAAGGTTTCGAACTTCCTTCTTCCTCAATTCTTGCTATGTCTCTCCAAGTTTCTTTTTGATCTTTCAGGTCAGGCTTCTTCCTTTTTCTTTGCTTCTTTAGGATCTTTCATTAGTATTAGCGATGGCTGGTAGGGGTAGAATAGAAAGTAGTGGTTGGCTGTCTGGTTCGATGGAATCTTTTTTCTGAATCTGGCAGTGAAGGTTTCTTCACTAACTGACTCTATTATCGACCGTCTTTAGGAGCAATATTGTATCCTGGAGCAATTTCGACTGTCTGCACCTAACCTGAATGGTCGGATGACTTCTCTACTGTTGATCCTTGGATTGATTTTGATGATAACAAAAGTATTTGAGTATAATTTATTAAGTTACTAATATTATTTTTTAGGATATGTAGTTTAAATTCCAAGCATTTACAATGCTCTAAGTGAGTTTCATCAATCAAATGGAGTATCATCAATCAAAAGGCTCTTGAAGGAAATCAAGACTTGATATTCCCTAAAAAGATGATTAATGAGAGATAAATCAAGTTTAGGGAGCAAGTCTAGCAAACAAAAAAAATTAAAAAAGAAAGGCTATCAAAAATCAAATGGCATGCTTGGCACACATCTTAGTCGACTAAGTTCTGAGAGTTAGTCGACTAAGTTCTGAGTGTTAGTCAACTAAGTATCAGAAGACAACAAAATACATAAAGCATAGAAAATGAGAATTCGGGATCCAAGAGACTTAATCGACTAAGTCTGAGAAGTTAGTCAACTATGTCTCAGAAGATTGCAAAAGACAGAAAGTGCATAAAACGCTGAAGTTGAGGATCCAGGAGATTTAGTCGACTAAGTCAAGAAGGTTAGTCGACTAAATCACTATAATGGCTAATTTTTTTCAGAACTGTACTTTTCAGTCTCAATTTTTTTTCAATGACTAGATTTTTGTGCCCAATGGCTAGAACATTGAATGGGGCTTCCTTAAGTATTTTTGAGTGGTGGAAAAGCCTTAGAATATATAAAGAACATTTAAGAAATTCAAAAAAAACTTTTGGGATATACATTCAAGAGCTTTCAAGCCTATACCAAGTTCATTCATTGAGAGCTATTAAGTAAAGTAAAGAAATTATTCTCTTGAGATCATCTTGTCCTTTCAATCATCCTCAAAGTGAGAGAAGTCAAAAAAAATTATTGAAGAGCTTTACTAACTTCTCTCAAATATTCAAGAAGAAGAGCAAGAGCAATCAAGCCTTCCATTCATAAACTTCTTCTTTGAGCTTCATTGAATTTTTCTTTCTAAACTTATTTAATTATTGTATCTTATTTGTTTACAAGTTTCTTGGGGTGAGAAACTTAGGGATGGTCCAAGCTTAGAGTTGAACATTGTAAAGGTTTGATTAGTGAGCCTAGATCAAAATCAATCAGGATTGATTGTTAGCTTGAAAAAATAATTTTTGTAAAGATTATAGTTGGTGAGCCTAGGTCAAAATCAACTAAGTTAGATTATGAATCTAAGAAAAATAATCAAACTATAATTAATTAAATAATTATAGTTGAATTCTCAAGTGGTTTACTTGAGCAGTGGACGTAGATGCCGAGTTTAGCACTGAATCACTATAAAAACTTGGTATTTATGTTGGTCATTATGTTATTTATATTGCTTTCATTCTATACTTGTTTATCATATTTTTTCACCAAGCACACAACTTTAAAATTTAGCATAATTAGATTTTAAATTTTTAAATACTCAATTCATCTTCCTCTTGGATAGCCATCCTTGGACAATAAGTGGTATCAGAGCAGGTGCTCTAATATTAGTTATTGATCTAATGGTCATCGAGCCAAAGATTTAATGGCAAATCCAATTGAAAATTCATTGGTTGAAGGATAATCAACCAATAGACCACCGCTTTTTAATGAAAATAATTATACCCATTGAAAAGTAAGAATGAGGATATTCATTGAAGTACAAGACTATGACATGTGGAATGTCATAGTGAAAGATCCTTATATATCCACAATCATAATTGATGGCATGTCCATTCCAAAGCCCAAAAAGGATTGAGATGAACATGACAAAAGAGAAGCACAACTCAATGCCAAAGCAATGAATGTGTTATATTGTGCTTTGGATGCAAAGGAGTTTAATAGGATATCAACATATTCATCCATCAAAGAAATTTGGGATAGACTTGAAATTATCCATGAGGGTACTAATCAAGTCAAAGAATCTAAGATAAACATATTGGTACACAAGTATGAATTATTCAAAATGGAATCACATGAAACTATCACCGAAATATTCATTAGATTCACTGATATATTAAATGGATTAAAGAGTCTAGGAAAGGATTATTCTAATAGTGATGTTGTGCGAAAAATTTTTAAGTCCTTACCGAAGAATTGGGAGCTAAAAGTGACTATCATTCAAGAAGCAAAGGACTTAAATAAGTTAGCTTTGGAAGAGCCCATTGGATCTCTTATGATTCATGAGCTAAATATGAACCAAGGGAAGGAAGAAGAGGTAAAGAAAACGAAAACCATAAAAAGAAGAGAATGATTCAGAAGAAGTCTCGAAAAATGATGAGGAGATGGTCATGATAGCAAGAAGATTCAAGAAGTTTATAAAAAGAAGAAAGAAATTTGAGCCTAGAAGAAAATATAATAAAGGAGAAGGTAGCAAAGAGAAAGAGAAGAAAAAAGAAAAGAAACAACCACCTCTTTGCTATGAGTGCAAGAAATCCGGATGCTTCCAGATGAACTGTCCCATGTTGAAGAAAAACTCTAAGAGAATAAAGAAGAAAGCATATAAAGCCACATTGAGCAATGATGAAGACTCTTCCTTAAGTGAGAAAGAATATCAAAGAGAAGAAAATGCAAACCTTTGCCTTATGGCATACAATGATGATGAGTAGATGATGATACTTCAATTTCAGATTTTATATTTGAAGAATTATATGATACTTTTAATGAATTAATTAGTGACTTTAGAAAGCTATCACATAAGAATAAAGAATTAAAGAAAGATAATCAGCTCTTAACCAAAGATAAAGCTAAAGTAGAAGAAGAAATCAAAGAACTGCAAAACAAATTAGATGAATCTAATGAAAAATATATATCCTTGCAAGATGAGATAGTAAGATTAAGATCAATTATGGATAGATATATGACTAGTTCTAAAAATCTTCAAACATTGATTGATAATCAAAAGATGGTCTTTGATAAAGTCGGGTTAGGATGTAATCCATAAAGAAAACAAAAATTTCTAAAGCATGTATTTGATAAATCTTAAAGTCAAAATAAGACCATAACTTGCTTGAAATATAACAAAATTGGACACAAAGCAATTGAATGCAAAATAAATAAGAAGTTTAATACAAACCAATCAAAGATAAGATAAATTTGGGTTCCAAAAGGAACCATTTGTGCTAACCTCAAAGGACCCAAGTTAACTTGGGTACCTAAATCTACTTGATTTTGTGTATAAATGTGCTTGACATCCATGAAAGCTAAAAGAAGATGGTACCTAAATAGCGGATGTTCGAGACACAAGATAGGAGATAGATCTCAATTTATCTTTCTTGAAGTAATGGATAGAGGTATGGTGACATTTGGATGCAATGATGAAGTTAAAATTATTGGTCTCGGTAATATTTTGATCACACCTTCTACTTATATAGAAAATATATTGCTTGTTGATGGTTTAATGCACAACCTACTTAGTATTAGTCAATTATATGATAGAAGCTTCAATGTTTCATTTAAATCATCTCATTGTATAGTAAGTAATTCATTTGATGATAGCATTAAGTTCATAGGAAAATGACATGGCAATGTTTATATTATTGATCTTGATAAACTCAAAAATGAAAATATTAAATGTCTTGTTGCTATGAATGCTAAAGTAAATGAATCTAGTTGGATATAGCATAATAGGCTAGGTCATGTAAGCATGGACTCATTGTTTAAATTAATCAAGCTTGACTTAGTAAAAGGTTTACCCAAAATAAATTTTGAAAAGAATAAGATTTACAAAGCATTTCAATTTGGGAAACAAACAAAATCATTTTTCAAATCCAAGAATATTGTCTCAACAACTAGACCTCTAGAGTTACTTCATATGGATTTATTTGGATCAATTTCAACTACAAGTCTAGGAGAAAAATGATATAGTTTTATGATAATTGATAATTTTTCAAGGTATACTTGGGTTTTGTTTTTATCTCATAAAGATAATGCCTTTGACATGTTTGTTGAGCTATTTAACAAAATCACAAAAGAAAAAAAATGTGATATTTTATATATAAGAAGTGATTATGACACGAAATTTGAAAATCAAAAATTTGAAAGTTTTTATTCTAAGAATGGAATAAATCATAATTTTTCAGCCCTTAGGACATCCCATCAAAATAGGGTGGTAGAAAGAAAATTAAAATGGCATAAACCATGCTTTGTGAAAGCAACCTCTCAAAATATTTTTAGATGGAAGCTATTACCGCATGCTATGTGCTAAATAGAGTATTAATTAGACATATTTTGAAGAAAACTCCATATGAGCTTTACAAAGAAAAGAAACCTAATGTTTCATATTTCAAAGCTTTTGGATGTAGATGCTTCATTTTGATAAATAATAAAGATAAATTAGATAAATTTGATGCAAAATCAGATAAAAGTATTTTCCTAGGCTATTCAACTAATAGTAGAGCATACATAGTATTTAATAAAAGAATATTAGTTATAGAGGAATCCATGCATGCTATTTTTGATGAAACTAACTCTCTTAAAGCAAGAGAAGAAGAAATTGATATGGATGCAAATAATTTAGAAAAGAAAATGAAGAATATGACACTTGAAGATACCTTCACAAGAACAAGAAGGTGAAAAGTAAGATGTTGAAGAAAGAAAGCAACAATCTCAAGAAGAGTAAGGTACATCTAATTTACCAAAGGAATGGAGGTATGATCACAATCATTCCAACTCCATTTTATGGAGTTTAAACTAGATCATCTCTTAAGGAGGCTGTTGGGGATAAACCCCGATCCCATCGAAGTTCAATCTGATGCTTAGCCTAATGCAATTGGTAATCATGAAAGAGCTTCGATAAAAAATTCTCCCTCTAGCGGTCGAATCTCTTCCAGACTTCTTCTTTAGTCGGATTCCTCCAAGAGCCAAACTTCTTTCGGACTTCTCCTTCAGTTGAATTTCTCTAAGAGTCGAACTTCTTTCGGACTTCTCCTTCAGTTGGATTTCTTAAGGAGCCGAACTCCTTTCGGACTTCTCTTTCAGTCAGATTCCTCCATGAGCCGAACTTCTTCTGGACTTTTTCTTCCAAACTTCTCTTTCAATCAGATTCCTCCAGGAGTCAAACTCCTTTTAAACTTCTTCTTCAGTTGGATTTCTTCAGGAGTCGAACTCCTTTCGGACTTCTCCTTCAGTCGGATTCCTCCAGTGGATTACTTTCAGATTTTAGCTAGCATTCCTTCTAGATGATCTCCTCTAGCCGTATTCTCTTTAAGAGTCCGAACTATTCTAGAATTGATACATGTCAAAGTTCTTTATCAACCAACACCTACTTTTTTTGAACTTCGACTATTAAATCTCGACGAACGGGCACATCACGAGAGGTGACACCTCTCTGTCCATAGCAAATCTCATGTAGCCTTGAGCGGCCCACTATCAGATGGTTATGGTTGTCACTATCAGTCTGCAATAGATGACACCTCTTTCTCTTCATAATAAATTTCATGCAGCCCGAGCAGCCCACTATCGGACAGTATGGCTGTCACTATCAGTCCGTTACAAGCTCCGTCTATAAAAAGAGACCCTCCAGATATATTTTCTCTAAACTCTCTTCTCCTTCCCAAAACTCTGCTGAGTTCTTTTCTGAGCACTTCATTTTTGTTGGTCAGAAGAGCTGACTTGATCATTGGAGGGTCCTGTCGGAGCCACCACCATCGACTCTAGGCGAAACTTTATTTTGTAGGTCACCGATGGCGACCTCTTCTTCCTCAACTTCAGCTTGATCCGGTGTCGACTAGATTCTGCACCAATAGAATTAACGCTGGATAAAGGAACTCTGTTCTCAAGATTTTCTTGTCCTTAAAGGAGTGCTCAACAGTGATCTCTCTTCTTTCTCTCTAGAGTTCTTTTCGAAAAAAATACCTCCCAGAAAAGCTTCGATCCGATGATCAACGATCTCTGCAGTCAGAACCCATCTAGATCTATCCGCTCTCGCTTTAGCTCCGACAACTCAAGCTCCACCTACAACTATGGTGGATGTGGAGCATTTTAATCTACTGGTCTAGTAGGTTCGTGATCTCACGGAGGTGGTGCAGGCCATACATTGACAGGCCCCGATGTCGATTCGATCAAAGCAGGCTTCTTCAAAGCCCCATGATCCAGTCTGGGGATGGTCAACTTGGGCTAGCTGATCGATGACCTCCGAAAAGGGGAAGCAGAGGGTGGAGAACCCTTGCTTGGACCATGACTCGACCCAGGGAGGAACCTTGCATCCGTTCCACCAGAAAATTCTGAAGATCAATGATTGTGAAGATCTCCTGGATTAAAGGCTCCTGAAAATGAGTCGACGACGAAGAACTCTGCATACTCTCTCCTCACACGATAATGATATTTGCACTGACCCTCCTTTTTCTCAAAGGATTATGCAAGAGTCCATTCCATCGAACTTCAAGCTTTCCTAATTTGAAAGCTACAATGGAATCTCTAATCCGGTCGATCATCTAGAGGCCTTTCAGACCATGATGTTGCTCCATGGCATACTAGACGCCATCTTATGTCGAGCTTTTTCATCATCTTAAAAAGAGCAGCAAGAAATTGGTACTCAGCATTGAAGCTGGGTATGATCTTCTTCTTTGACCAGATGAGCCATCAGTTTGTGGTTCACTTCATTAATAGTCGATGTCCCCATCGAGATTCAAATTTTTTGAGAAATATCAAGCAGAATGAGGAAAAATCTATCCAGGCTTATGTCATCCAATTTAATGCTACTGCATTGGAGGTCCGAAATCTGGATCAGTCTGTTGCAATGGCCACACTCAAGGGCGGCCTTTAGAAGAATGATTTGCTGTTCTTTCTAGAAAAGAAGTACCTCAGAAACTTTATCGATTTATTGGCTCGGGCTGAAGGATATGTTCGAGCGAAAGAAGCCTTCAAGTTGAAGGATGAGGAAGCCGCAGGAGAGCGGCAGGCAGATGAGTATAATAAATCCATAGTTGATGGAGGGTCGAATAAAGTTCGGCCATACTCACGGACTCCCTCCGAGTGCAAGTGAGTCTGAACTCCTTCTCGAGCTCATCGTCAAAGAAGTCCCGATAGAAGGGCATGATGAAGTTCTTCTTCCAGAAGATTTCACAACTACACCCCCCTTCAATGCTCCAAAAATGCAAGTATTGATGAAGATCAAGGAGTAACTACCAAGGTCTGAAAGGATGCGCACTCATCCTGACAAGCACAATCCCAGCAAATACTGCCTTTACCATTGTGATCATGGCCACAATACTAAAAAATGCATTCAGCTTCAAGACGAGATTGAGGAACTCATCAGGAGAGGTCGGTTGGATCGATTCCTCAGACGTCGATCTGATGCAAGAAAAGATCGATCGAGGGTACTACCACAGTCAGAACCACCAAGGAGGGAGGAACAACAAGGAGATCGACTACCTCTCAGCATCATCAACACTATCTCTGGAAGACTTCGACGAGAAGAGGCCAGCGGATCTGAGGGGTCAGTGAAGAGACGGAGGACTGAAGAACTCATAACCTTCACTGAGGTAGATGTATGGGGAGTATAGTTTTTGCATAATGATGTAGTTGTAATCTCTTTAAATATAGCAGACTATGATGTACGTCGCATCCTAGTTGATAATGGAAGTTTGGTTGACATCTTATTTTATGATGCTTTCTCCAAAATGTCAATATCCAATAGTCAGCTAGGACCAATAAACTTACCACTAGTAGGCTTCGCTGATGCTGCAGTATCAGTTGAAGGTGTAATGACTCTAGCTATGGCCGTAGCGCAATATCCAAAACAATCCAGAGCATAGATGGATTTTCTGATAATAAAGGCTTCCTCCACTTATAATGCAATTCTTGATCGACCTGATCTAAATGCACCTCAAGCGGTGGTGTCAACTTATTATTTAAAGATGAAGTTTTCGATAAGTTATGGGATCGGAGAGGTCGGGAGAGATCAAGCTTTGGCAAGGCACTGCTACTTAATTGTCCTGCAAAAGGAAGAACGATTTGATCCTTGTCCTATTGATGGGCTAGATGTCTGCGATGATCTTGTTGAAGAATAGGATGAGCCCATAGAAGATCTGATGACCATCCTCCTGAATAATGGAAACACGGAGCATACGGTTCAAATTGGCTATAATCTGGAAGATGAAGTTCGAAAATAGCTCATCGCCTTCTTATAGAGGAATGTCGATGTCTTCGCCTGGGTTTCGATAGATATGCCTGAGATTGATGCTGGGGTTATGGAACATCGACTGGCCGTTGACCCCAAGCATCGACCAGTGAAGAAAAGAGTTTGAGGACATACGCCAGAAAGGTAGAAGGTAATAGCTGAAGAAGTCGACAAGCTTCTCAATGCCGGATTTATCCGAGAAGTCAGCTACCCAACTTGGGTCTCTAACATAGTCCTGATCAAGAAAGCCAACGATAAGTAGAGGATGTGCATCGACTTTAAGAAGCTTAACAAGGCTTGCCCAAAAAATAGCTATCTTTTGTTGAGAATCGACCAACTGATGGACGCGACTTCGGGCTATGAGCTCCTCATTTTCATGGATGCCTTCTCTAGCTATAACCAAATTTGGATGGCATCAGAGGATGAAGAAAAGACTACTTTTATTACTAACCGTGGTCTTTACTATTACAGGGTCATGCCCTTCGGGCTTAAAAATGCAGGCGCGACTTATCAGTGCTTGGTTAATAAAATCTTCAAGAAGCAAATCGACCATAGTATGGAGGTTTACGTCGACGACATGCTAATAAAAAATCGAGAGATTGTCAATCATGTCATCGACCTTGAAGAGGTTTTCGATACACTCAAAAAATACAAGATGAAGCTGAATCCAACCAAGTGTGCCTTTGGAGTAGCCTCAAAAAATTTTTTGGGATTCATGATGTCGAGACGAGGGATCGAGGCCAATCCGAAGAAAATTTGAGCTATCTAGGAGATGACTACTCTGAAGTCCATCAAGAAAGTTCAACGTCTGACTGGAAAGGTGGCATCTTTGAGTCATTTTATCTTGAGGTCGGTCGAATGCTGCATGCCCTTCTTTCAAATCCTCAGAAAATCAAAAGATTTTTACTGGACTCAAGAATGCCATAAGGCATTCAATGAGCTCAAGAACTACCTTGACTCATCCCCCTACTAGCCAAATTCGAATATGGAGAGGACCTGTTTCCCTACCTCACGGTCTCTCCTGCAGTGCTAGCGACAGTCTTGATCAAAGAAGAGGCGAAAGTACAGCGACTAGTCTACTACATAAGCTGGATCCTAAGGGATGCCATACAAAGTTGAAAAAATTGACTTATGCTCTTTTGATTGCAGTAAGAAGACTTTGACCTTACTTCTAAGGACATGCTATAACGCTCCTCACTGACCAGCCGATCAAAGCAATCCTTCATCAAATGGATGCTTCCAGAAGAATTACAAAATGGGTCATTGAATTAACAGAGTTCGACATCAACTACCAACCTCGACCAACAATCAAGGCTCAGGCATTGGCCGACTTCATAGTTCAATACACCATGTCAGATGAAGTCGAGCTTGAACAGAGCGAGACCCGCATCCCATGATTGCAACCGAGCCTCCCTGAAGAAAGTGCCAACCTTCTCGAAGATTTTTGGGCCATGTACGTGGATGGTTTGTCCAACTTCGTTGGAGCAGGTGTGGGATTAGTCTTAGTCAATTCTGAGGGAGTCGTTATCGAGTACATGCTGTGCTTCGAATTTTCTACAACTAATAATGGGGCCGAATATGAAGCGCTGATTGTGAGATTAAAAATAGTAAGAGAGTTAAAAGTAGATCGACTTCAAGTCTACAGTAATTTTCAATTGGTGGTCGACCAAGTTAGTGGCAGGTATGAAGCATGGGAGGAAAGTATGATGAATTACCTCACAAAAATGAAAGATTTGACTCTGACCTTCGGCATTTTTAGCATTCGATAGATTTTGAGGGCAAAAAATACAAGAGCTAACCTCCTCTCTAAATTGGCCACTTCAGTCCCAGCCGAACTATCCAAAAAAATATTTTTTAGAACTCTAAAATATCCAAGCTCAGAGGAATCACAATTCATTATGCAGATGAAACTTGAGCCGAGTTGGATTGACCTATTAGTTGTCTATCTCAAAGAGAGAGTTCTTCGTGATTTGAAAGAAGCTCAAAAACTCAGGAATCAAGCCTTTCGATACGTTTTGTATAAGGGCAAGTTGTATAAGAGGTCGTATTCGCTACCGCTGTTGAGATATCTCTGACCTTCAGAGGCTGACTTCACATTATGAAAAGTGCATAAGAAAATTTATGAAAGTCATGTAGGAGCCAGGTTCCTATCATAAAAACTACTTCGATAAGGGTACTATTGACTGACTTTGTACCACGATCTTATGGAGTATGTCAAGAAATATGATCACTATCAGAAAAATGCAAACATACAAAGATAGCCAGCCTTTGAGCTTACTCCATTAAGCGCACCTTGGCCATTTGCATAGTGGAAAATGGATATATTTGGCCCTTTTCTAATGGCATCCGAACAACGAAAGTTCCTCCTGATCGTGATCGACTACTTCAGTAAATGGATCGAAGTTGAACCACTTGCAAAAATTATCGAGGCCAAGGTACAGAACTTCATCTAAAAGTCAATTATCTGTCGGTTCGGTCCATCCCGAACTCTCATAATAGATAATGGATGATAGTTTGCTGGATCAAGATTCGCTGAGTTCTACGGAGATCTAAATATCTCTCATCACTTCATGTCGATAGCTCATCCATAGGCAAATGGGGAAGCTGAAGTGACCAACCGGATCCTACTATAAGACACCAAGACAAGACTCGATAGAGTAAGCAGGGCCTGGGTGGACGAACTCTATCACATCCTCTGGGCATACCGAACTACTCAAATGCTATCGATTGGGGAAACACCATTTGCCTTGACTTTTGAAATGGAGGCAATCATTTCAATCAAGCTTAAACTTTCATCAGCATGGGTTGTGGCATTCAATGAGCAGCATAACTTATAGGACATCAGAGTCAACCTCGATCTGTTGGAAGAAAAAAGAGAGGAAGCTCAAATTCGGATGGTGGCCTACAGGCAAAGGATGGACGGATACTATAACTCTAAAGTCAAAGGTAAAATATTCAGAGTGAGGAACTTAGTGCTTCGGCGAGCCGCTATCTCTCAACCTCAGAGCCAAGGAAAGCTTGTCCCGAATTTGAAAGGCTCGTATGAAATAGAGGAGATCGTTCGGCCCGAAACTTATCGCCTAAAGGAGCTCAGAGGAGCAACGCTCCCATGATCTTGGAATTCAAAAAATTTGAGGATATACTACCAGTAATTTTTCTTCAATAAAACTCCTCTATTTCAATATTATGATTTCTTGGTGCAAAAACTATATGATGACAAGAAAGAAGCAATCAATAGTGGCCATGTTAGGAGCAAAAGGAGAACCTTGTCCTAACATGAGGAAGTCGAAGGCCTCATTCATTTTAGATGAGATGAGGGGAGAGGCCTGACAATGGCCTTTATGTGCCCCTACAATCTGTTAGAAATAGGAGGAGAATCTCATCCTAACATGAGCAAAGTCGAAGGCTTCGTTCATTTTAGACGAGATGAGGGGAGAGGCCCTGATAATGACCCTTATGTGCCCCTACAGTCCATTAGAAATATGAGAAGAACCTCATCCTAACGTGAGCAAAGTCGAAGGCCTCATTCATTTTAGACAAAATGAGGAGAGAGGCCCTGACAACGGTCCTTATACGCCCTTACAGCTCGTTAGGAATAGAAGGAGAACCTCGTCCTAACGTGAGCAAAGTCGAAGGCCTCATTCATTTTAGATGAGATGAGGAAAGAGGTCCTGACAATGGCCTTTATGAGTTCCTACAGTCTGTTAGGAATAGGAGGAGAATTTCATCATAACGTGAGCAAAGTTGAAGGCCTCGTTCATTTTAGATGAGATGAGGGAAGAGGCCCTGACAACGGCCCCTATGTGCTCCTATAGTTCGTTACGAACAGAAGGAGAACCTCGTTCTAACATGAGCAAAGTCGAAGGCCTTGTTCATTTTAGATGAGGTGAGAAGAGAGGCTCCGATAACAATCCTAATGTGTCCCTACAGCCTATTAGGAATAGGAGGAGACCTCGTCTTAACATGAGCAAAAGTCAGAATCTCGTAGATCGAAGACATGAAGAAGAAAGAAGTTCGGTGGAGAATCCTTACACATGTTTTCCCATGATAACCTAACTACATCAAATACGAAAGGCAGGATCTTATCCTGATTTGCAAGAGAGGTCCTAGTTTGACATCCATAACAAGTCCGGTGTCAGTAATGAGCTTGGCGTCCACAACAAGCATAAAAATTCAGGACAGGAGATAAGATCTCCTTCAATCTCGATTGGAGATAAGATCTCCTTCGAGCTTCAATGTCAACGTCAACAGAAGATAAGATCTCCTTCAACCTCAACTGAAGATGAGATCTCCTCCGAGCTTCAACTCCAACGTCAATAGGAGATAAGATCTCCTTCAACCTCGACTGAAGATAAGATCTTCCTCGAGCTTCAATGTCAACCTCAATAGGAGATAAGATCTCCTTCAACCTCTATTGGAGATAAGATCTTTTCCGAGCTCCAACCCTTTAGGAGATAAGATCTTCTTTAACCTTGGGTAGAGATAAGATCTCCCCCGAGCTTCAACTTCAATGTTAATGTCAATAGGAGATAAGATCTTCTTCAACCTCAGCTGAAAATGAGGTCTTCCCCGAGCTTCAACTCCAACGTCAATAGAAGATAAGATCTTCTTCAACCTCGACTGGAGATAAGATCTCCCTCGAGCTCCAATCCTTCAATAGGAGATAAGATCTTCTTCAACCTCGGCTGGAGATAAGATCTCCCCCGAGCTTCAATCCTTCAGAAGATAAGATCTTCTTCAATCTCGACTGGAGATAAGATTTCCTCCGAGCTTCAACATCAACGTCAATAGGAGATAAGATCTTCTTCAATCTCGACCGAAGATAAAATCTCTCTCGAGCTCCAACCCTTCAATAAGAGATAAGATCTCCTTCAACGTCGACTGGAGATAAGATCTTCTTCAAGCTTCAACATTAACGTCAACAGAAGATAAGATCTCCTTCAACCTCGATTGGAGATAAGATCTCTTCCGAGCTTCAACGTCAACCTCAATAGAAGATAAGATCTTCTTCAACCTCGATTGGAGATAAAATCTCCCTCGAGCTTTCAGGAGTTTCAACCTCAACAGGAGATAAGATCTCCTTCAACCTCGGTAGGAGGTAAGATCTCTCCTGAGTTTCAATCTGAATGGCTGCAGAGCCCAAAAAAGACTTCGACAGTCATCTTTTTTGTACTTTCTTTCTTCGAATTTCAAACTCAAAAGTGGGAGAACTATTATTGGGGATAAATCTCACTCTCATCGAAGTTCAGTCTGATGCTTAGCCTAATGTAACCGATAATCACAGAAGAGCTTCGATCGAAAATTCTTCCTCCAACGACCGAATTCCTTTCGAACTTCTCCTTCTGTTAGATTCCTTCAGGAGCTGAACTCCTTCCAGACATCTTCTTTAGTCGGATACCTTTAGGAGCCAAACTCCTTCCAGACTTTTTCTTCAGTTGGATTCTTCTAGGAGCCGAACTTCTTTCGAACTTCTCTTTTAGTCAGATTCCTCCAAGAGCCAAACTTTTTCTGGACTTCTCTTTTAGTTGGATTCCTCAAGGAGCCAAACTTCTTTCAAACTTCTCTTTCAGTCAGATTTCTCTAAGAGTCAAACTTCTTCTGGACTTCTCCTTCGGTCGGATTTCTCTAGGAGCTAAACTTTTTTTGGACTTCTCCTTCAATTAGATTCCTCCAGGAGCCAAACTCCTTCTGAACTTCTCCTTCAGTCAGGTTCCTCCAGTAAATTACTTTCAGATTTTAGCTAGCATTCCTTTCAAATGATCCTCTCTAGTCGTATTTTTTTTAGGAGTTTGAACTCCTCTGAAATTGATATATGTCAAAGTTCTTCATCAACCAACATCTGCTTCCTCCGAACTTCGACTATTAAATCTCGACAAATGGGCACATCATGAGAGGCGACACCTCTTTCTCCATAGCAAATCTCATGCAGCCCTGAGCGGCCCACTACCGAACGATTATGACTGTCACTATCGGTCTGCAACAAGCGACACCTCTTCCTCTTTATAACAAA
The DNA here is from genome assembly GCA_006176705.1 of Cocos nucifera. NCBI lineage: Eukaryota > Viridiplantae > Streptophyta > Magnoliopsida > Arecales > Arecaceae > Cocos > Cocos nucifera. The sequence goes on along the minus strand of QRFJ01000201.1, from coordinate 2,067,237 downwards.
CTCCATGCGGCTCCGAGCGATCCACTACCGGATGATATGGCTGTTACTATCAATCCGCTATAGATTCCAGCTATAAAAAGAGCGATCCACTCTGAGCGACACCTCTTGAGCACTTCATTTCTGTTGGTCAGAAGAGTTGACTTGATCATTGGAGGATCTTGTTGGAGCCACCACCATCAACTCCGGACAGAACTTTATTTTGCAGGTTACCGATGGCGACCTCTTCTTCCTCAACTCCAGCTCGATCCGACGTCGACCAAATTTTACACCAACAGAGGCTATGAATCTTATTGCATTTGTATCTCATTTAGAACTTAAGAATATAATTGAAGCTAAAAAGACTCAAATTGGATATTAGCAATGTAAGAAGAGTTAAATCAATTTGAAAGAAATAAAGTTTGGAAACTAGTTGAAAGACCTAAAAACTTTCTTGTAATTGGAACTAAATGGATCTTTAGAAATAAACTTGATGAAAAGGGCAATGTAATTAAAAACAACACTAGATTGGCTGCACAAGGATACAATCAAGTAGAAGGAATCGACTTTGATGAATTCTTTGCACCTATAGCTAGACTTGAAGCTATTAGATTGCTCTTGTCATTTGCATGTTTTATGAATTTCAAACCTTTTTAAATAGATATAAAAAATATATTTTTGAATGGACTAATTGAGGAGGAAGTTTATATAAAATAATATTCAGATCTTGAAAATCAAGAATTGCCAAATCATATATATAGACTTAAAAAGGTACTCTATGGATTAAAAGAAGCTCCTAGAGCTTGGTATGATAGATTGAGCAAGTTTCTATTAAATAATAACTTTAGAAAAAAATATAAACAAAATATTATTTATTAAAAAAATTAAATAATTTATGAATTATACAATTATATGTTGATGACATTATGTTTGGAGCTACTAATGAAGATTCATGTAGAGAATTTGCTAGTCTCATGTAGGAAGAGTTTGAGATGGATATGATAGAGGAACTCAATTTCTTTCTTAGACTCTAAATCAAGCAATCATATAAGGGGATCTTTATCAACCAAAGCAAATATATAAAAAAAATGCTAAAAAAAATTGGGATGGAGAATGTTAGAGGGAGTTGCACCCTTATGAGCATAAGTTGTAAGCTTGACCTAGATCCAAAAGAAAAAGCAGTAGATCCTTAATTATACAGAGGTATGATTAGATCTTTGCTTTATTTAACTACAAGTAGGTCTGATATAATATTTAGTGTATGTATGTGTGCACGTTATCAATCAAATCCTAAAGAATTACATATAGCTGCAGTTAAAAGAATCTTTAAATATTTGATAAACACTCAAGATGTAGGCTTGTAGTACTCAAAACAATCTTCACTAGACTTAATTGGATATAGTGATTCAGATTTTGCTGGATGTTGCTTAGATAGAAAAAGTACAAGTGGAACATGTCAGTTTTTAGGAGTAAATTTGATCTCATAGTTTAGTAAGAAATAAAACTCAATAGTCTTATCTACGACGGAAATCAAATATATTACTGCTGAAAGTTGTTGTGCTCGATAATTATGGATCAAACAATAACTAGAGGACTATGGTATCACTTGTAACAATATTTTTATTCGATGTGACAATACTAGTACTATAAATTTAATAAAGAATCTAATATTACACTCAAGAACAAAACATATAGAGATTAGACATTATTTTATTGGAGACCATATATAAAATAATGACATAACTCTTGAGTTTATGCCAACTAAAAATCAAATCATAGATATTTTCACTAAATCTTTAAATGAAGAAAGGTTTTGTGCCATAAGAAAGCAATTAGGGTTATTTGGTCCATATTGTTAAAATTATTGAATATATTTATATATTGAAATGATTGCTATGACGTGATGAATTTCTCATAAATCATTCTTACATTAATTTCATTGAAAAAGGCATGAGTCATTGTATGACCTCTTGGACTAAAATTTTAGCCATTAAGTTCTGTGCCAAACTGAGCAGACTAAGATAAAAAGTCTTAGTTGACTAAGACTTAGTCGACCAAGAACTTAATCTTAGTCGACTAAGTATCGAAAATCCTATTTATAAAATAGAATACCCATAGAACTTTGTTTATTCTCCGTTTGCCCTTTCTTAGTCGTCCCACCTTAGAACCCTAGGGCATCTTTTTTCTCTCCGAAAATCTTCAAATCAAAGCCCTAAAAACCTTGAGGAAGAGGACTTAGATTCATGGCACCTAGGAAGAAGAAACTTTGTACTCATCCTAAGATCACTCCTCTTCAACTACGGTCGTACGAGTGGAGGATGAAGAATCATTTGGATGCCATTGAGCAGCCTTAATCCAGTTTGATTCCTATTCTTCCAACTGCATCTCCACCTTCCTCACCTCCTCCTTTGCCCCAATTCTCTACTCCATTCATTGCTCCCATACAATCCCCATCTTAGGTCAGGCCATCCTCCTCAAAAGTATTGCTATTTTCCTCTAGGGCAATGACCACTAAAAGAAAGATTGATTTTGGTTTTCTAAAAAAATAAGAATTTGAGATTGGAGAGTGCATCAAATTCCAAGGGTGGGAGTACTTATGTTTGCTGAAATTATCCACTTACCCAAATCTTATAAGAGAGTTTTATGAAAATGCAAGGATAGATTCTCAATCTCTGAAAACTAAAGTTAAAGGGGTCAAGATACATTTGACAGTGAAAAATCTAGAGCAATTACTGAAGACTTCGATGGAAGGAGCTGAGAGATTTGATGGTTGGCAAGCAAGACTTCATTTGTTGTTTAACAGGATGATGCTTTGGATTTTGAAAAGATTTTAGCAAAGAATTTGAGTATCGAGCATTGCCTTTTACATCACATGGTTTGCAAGATCTTTGTTCCTCGAATTGGATGATTTGATTATGTGACAAGGAATGATGTGGAGATTCTTTATCATATATTAAAGAAAAAAATTAATTTTTCTATCTTGATGATGAAGACCAATCAAGAGGCAAGAATGAGAGCAAAACTGGCCCTACCTTATGAAAAATTTCCTATTATCATATTCAGGGAGTTCGGTGTAGACATGAAGGATGAATCATTCAAGGAGATGAAGTATTTTGACACATATGATAAAAATTTTTTAAAGAGGATGGATTTCAAAAAGATGAATGGATAGTGGACCAAAGTTGATGATGAAGAGGAGCCCATGCCAGGATCGGAGCCCGTGCCAAGATCGGCAGGTCCAATTGTTCGGCCTATGCATTCTATCCACCTTAAGGAAGATCGGATTACAAATATTATGTGCCAAGCGGTTGATGAGGTGTCTGATCGACTTCCTGCTTTGGTAAAACATGCTGTGGAACGTGCTCTTGCCCGGGATCATCCATAGGTGACTGTTGATCCATCCTCCAAGACTCATCCTATTCCTATCTTAGATTAGGCCATCCTATAGTTGCCCACCCTTGAGCCTAAAACCTATTTTGTATTTGATGTGATATCTATAATGGTTTAAACTCCTTTTGATGTTTTGAAGTATGCCTACTGGATCTTATATTTATGTTTAAATTTTTACTTATATATGATTGAAACTCCTTATTTTCCCTCATCTGCACATGTGATGCCTTGTATCATTTGTATAGTGTACTGCTCTTGATTGACAATAGCTATCTTTTTGATAATGACAAAAAAGAGAAGAAGGATAATATAAGTGTAATCTAAAAATTTAATATAAAATAACTAATTTAAATTATTTAATTAATTAAAATATGAGAAGATGTACTTTGAAATCTCAAGAATCGATTGGCATACATTAAGGGAGAGTAAATACAAAAATTAAAACTTAATTTGAACATAGTGATTATATTTAGGGGGAGCATATGAAATTCAATACAATATAAATGAATATAAATTGATTGCATGAAAGTTATATTGAAATTTGAAAAAAAGGTATACTCAAAGAGTTTTATCATCATCAAAAATGAGAAGATTGTTGACCCTTGGACTGATTTTGATGATAATAAAAGTATTTGAGTATAATTTGTTAAGTTACTAATATTATTTTTGAGGATGTGTAGTTTAAATTTCAAGCATTTACTATACTCTAAGTGACTTTTATCAATCAAATGGAGTATCATCAATCAAGAGACTCTTGAAGAAAATCAAGACTTGATACACTCTAAAAAGAATGGTTAATAAGAGATAAATCAAGTTTAGAAAGCAAGTCTAGCCTACAAAAAAAATTAGAAAAGAAAGGCTATCAAAAATCAAATAGCATGCTTGGCACACATCTTAGTCGACTAAGTTCTCAGAGTTAATCGACTAAATATCAGAAGACAGCAAAATATAGAAAGCACAAAAAATGAGAATTCAAGATCCAGAAAACTTAGTCGACTAAGTCTGAAAAATTAGTCGACTATGTCTCAGAAGACTGCAGAAGATAGAAAGTGCAGAAAAGATTGAAGTTGAAGATCAAGAAGACTTAGTCGACTAAGTCAAGAAGATTAGTCGACTAAGTCACTATAATGGCTAGTTTTTTTTTAAAACTGTATTTTTCAGTCCCAATTTTTTTTCAATGGCTAGATTTTTGTGCCTAACGGCTAGGACATTGAATGGGGCCTCCTCAGGTATTTTTGAGTGGTGAAAAAATTTTGAAATATATAAGGGACATTTAAGAACTTCAAGAAGAACTTTTGGGATATATATTCAAGAGCCTTCAAGCCTACACCAAATTCATTCATTGAGAGCCATTAAGTGAAGTAAAGGAATTATTCTCTTGAGATCATCTTGTTCTTTCAATTATCCTCAAAGTGAGAGAAGTTAAAGAAAATCATTGAAGAACTTCACTAACTTCTCTCAAGCATTCAAGAAGAAGAGCAAGAGCAATCAAGCCTTCCATTCACAAACTCCTCCTTTGAGCTTCATTTAGTTTTTCTTTCTAAACTTTTTTAATCATTATATCTTATTTGTTTACAAGTTTCTTGGGATGAGAAATTTGGGATTGGTCCAAGCCTAGAGTTAGATATTGTAAAGGTTTGATTACTGATCCTAGGTCAAAACCAATCAGGATTGATTGTTAGCCTAAAAAAATAATCATTGTAAAGGTTGTAGTTGATGAGCCTAGGTCAAAATCAACTAGGTTGGATTGTGAGCCGAAGAAAACAATCGAACTATAATCAATTAAGTGATTATAGTTGAATTCTCAAGTGATTTATGATAATTGGTAAAAATATACTAATAAAAGTATTAAATTATAAAATAAATTTATATATTTTTAAAAAATGATACTTTTATTAATTCTATATAGAAAAAAAGGTCACCAATATGAAGATCTTATTTTTTTAAATCAGATCAAATAAATTTCAAGCAAAACGGACTTCAAATGAGTCCGAAATTGAATTTCAAAGGAAATGATAAAAAAAAAATTGGTCGGTCCAGTTCAAATCGATTTAGAAAAATTGGCTCAGCAAACTGTCCGCCTGACCGTGCTCAGACTGACCGCTAGTTGATGCCACGTTTACACCGCACTGATGTTAGAATTTTTTGCGGCGCATGGTGGACCGCTATAGAGGGCATTTTTGAGATTTCATAGGGACAAGCGTGCTCCGATTAGCTGAAGGAAGCGGTGGTCCATGCAACGTCGAGCTCGTGATTGGTCTATAGAGGATATTCTAAGAATTTTGTCTGATCCGACGGATGCTGTTCTCTAGAATTTGATCGAATGGCTGAAATCTGTGTGCTGACGAACGGTAGATGCAGCTCCCGATCGAGATCCAACGATTAAGGTTCATCCCGATTTTTAACTAAGAATTTGAAGCTCTCCTATGCACGATCTGATGGCCCAAATTTGATCTTCAAGGCTGATCCAATGGTCCAAATGAATTCCAACTTGATTTGGATTTTTAAATTAATTTTTGAGTGATTTCTGGTCCATTTGATCATCATCCAACAGTCAGAATGATCCAGATTTTAATCTGAGTTGTGTTAGGAGTTTTAAACCCAATTCTTCTAGGATTTTTTTGAGGAATTTTGATAAAAACTCTTCTCCTTAGCCTATTTAAGGACCTTGTTGCTGTTGCTGCCAGGAGAGTTTAAGAAAAAAATAGAGAGTAACAAAAAAAAAGGAGAGAGATCTTTAGAGAGATTTTAGAGAGGGTTTGAGAGTTTTAAGGGAGAGAGAAGAGAAAGGGCTTTTATTTTTTTATTATTTTTCTTCTTCTTTTCTTCTTCTAATAATCAGGACATCGATCAAGGGCTTCTCTTCTTCTTCATCAAGTTTTCCACACCAAGAGAAATGGACAACCAATTTCAGCAATCAAATAGTCTAATTTCTTCATATTTTTTATTTTATTTGCTGTTTTTGAACTTATTATCATGAACTAAATTTTTTTTTACTAAGGCTAAAGTATAGCCACTCTTTTGATGTAATATTCAGTATGATTTATTTTTAATTTTAAATTTTATTCATGAGGAGTATATAAATTTGATCTTAATGCTTTTAGATTACTGGCCATCTTCTAATTGATCTGATGAACATAGATGATATGGACCAAGTACATCTATGTTATTGCTTCTTGATTGTATACCTTGTATTATGAATCAAATTAGAATTCATATGCATGCAAGAATTTTAGTGCACTTTGGACGCAGAGTATTTTAATTAGAGGGTTTCATAAAACTTAATGCATTGATATTTATTTAAATTACATCTGGGCCAAAGGATAATTAATAAATATTAATAGTTTTACTACGCCTGGACCAAAGGATAGTGAATAAACTAGGAGACTCCACCATCACATGAAATAAAATTAATCTAATAATCTGAATATTGTATTAACTGAGTTGGTGAACCGATTACCTTAGTAACCCATTGCTCTTAAGTTTAAAATCTTAATAATTACACTCTCTCTATTTTCTTAAAATTTTTAATTATTTCTTTATTTTATTCTTTAATTTCTTATTCTCATAAATCGGTCTTCTAAATAAAGCATAGGAAAGAGCTTTTCAGTACTTATTTTTCAATCCTCTAGGGATGATACTCTACTCACTTACTTTATTACTTGATCGACTAGTGCACTTGCCATAGCTATAGATTAGCACGCATCAAGTTCTTGGCGTCGTTGCCGAAGATTGTGTCTAAAATAATACTAAAATTTTGATCCTATTTTTACTTTAGAATTTTATTTTTAATTTTTATTCTTACTTTATTTTTAAAATTTATTCAGTGCATGACACGAACTGGATATAGTAACTTACTATCTTTAGATCCAGAAATTGCAAGGATCATCAGAAGACTACAACAAGAAAGAAACATGGCAGCTGAAGATCCTAATGACATCAATCTAGGATTGGATATGGCGATCGAGGGAAGCATGAAGCTATTTGAGGAATACATCATCCATTAAACGATTACATCACACCATCTGTAGCCGATGCAGCTTCAAGCATCAGGAGATCGCCTGTGCGAGCAAATAACTTCAAAATAAAATCAGCGATGATCCAGATGATTCAATCAACTGTCCAATTCAGTAGACACATGCATGATGATCCGAAAGCCTATATTTCTAACTTTCTTAAACTTTGTAATACTTTTAAGATTAATGGGATGTCGGATGATGCTATTAGATTAAGATTATTTCTTTTCTCTTTATGGGATAAAGCTAAAACTTGGCTTCATTCTCTTCTGCAAGTTCTATCACAACTTGGAATATCCTAGCCCAAAAATTCTTAGCCAAGTACTTTCCACCTTTCAAGACTATCAAGATGCACAACGATATCACTTCTTTTATGCAGATGGACATGGAGACACTATATGAGGCTTGGGAGCATTTCAAGAAACTGCTGAGGAGATGTCCACATCATCAACTATCCATATGACTTCAGATATAAATTTTGTATAATGGTTTATCTCCTACTAATCATTCTATGATTGATGCAACAGCAGGAGAAACCATTAATCGAAAAATGGAGGAAGAAGCCTTTGATCTGATCGATGAGATGGCATTAAATAGCTATTAGTGGCAAACAGAATGCATGATGCCGAAAAGACCAGCAGCTGTGCAGGGAGTAGATTGCGTGCCAACCTTCCTAGTTGAAATTACATCCCTTAGAGTCGAAGTCAACAACTTGAAGGGAACGGCTATGCATGTTCAAAGCATCACTTATGATCTGTGTGGAGGAGGACATGATACAAGCAATTGCCAGATAGGTAATTCTTTTGCTAAAGCAACTGATACAGCTAATTATATTGGTAATTTTTTCAGACCGCAACAAAACAATCTCTACTCCAATACATACAATCAAGGATGGAGGCAGCACCCAAATTTCGTATGGAGCAATCAAAATGCAGCACAATAGCCACCCCTGGGGTTCCAAGTACCTGAAAAGAAGTCCAACATGGAGGAGTTGATGGTCAAATTCATGCAAAAATAAGAAGCAACTATAAAAAAATTTGGAAGCCAAACTTAGGCAGGACTAAGTAATAGTAATTCGAAACTTGGAGATGCAAATAGGCCAAATGGCTAAGATAATCTCCGAGAGACCTCAGGGATCCTTGCCCAGCAACATGGAGATCAATCCAAGGGAGTAAGTCAATGCTATCATCCTAAGAAGTGGTAAAAAGCTGAAGGAGCCACATCAGAAGAAAGAGACTGAAGAGTCAACTACAAATAAGAAACCATCAACTAAAATTTGTCAATCATCAAAATAACCAGCAGATGGATGGTCTCCAAGGTATAGTTTGCCGATCCAAATATGAAGCCCTACGTGCTACCACTACTATTTTTAGAGAGATAAATACAACATCCAGATAAGAAATTTTCTAATTTTTTTAAAATTTTAAATAATTTACATATTAATATTTCTTTTGTAGATGCTATCACTCAAATGCCCACGTATGTCAAGTTTCTCAAAAAAATTTTAACAAATAAGAAAAAGCTGAAAGAGTATGAGAGAATAAATTTGAATGAAGAATGCTCAGTAATACTTCAAAATAAATTACCATAGAAGCTAAAAGATCCAGGAAGTTTTACTATCCCTTGCATTATTGGTGATTATAGTTTTAATAAAGTTTTATGTGATCTAGGAGCAAGTATTAATCTCATGCCTTTTTTCTATTTTTAGAAAGCTTGGTCTAGAAGAACCGAAGCCTACCACTATTACTCTTCAATTAGCCGACAGATCCATCAAATATCCAAGAGGTATAGTGGAGGATGTCTTAGTAAAGGTAAATAAGTTTATTTTTTCTGTTGATTTTATTATTCTTGATATAGAAGAAGATTATGATGTACCCCTTATCTTAAGGAGATCCTTTTTAGCTACTAGAGGAGCTTTAATAGATGTTTAACAAGAAAAATTAATTTTTAAAATCTAAGATGAATAAGTTACTTTTAATGTTTTTAAAGATACTAAACATCCTGATGATAATCAAACTTATTTTCTAATTGATATTATTGACAATTCGGCATATGAGAATTCTGTAGAAAATAGATTTGAGACTATGAAAGCTAGCAATGTCTAATTGAAAGAGAGCTCGACCAAACTTGAAAGTATTCCAATTGAAGTGGTACCGGATTGATTCAACTTAGAACTCAAAGAAAGTTAAGCTGAAGACTATAAATCAGAACTACTAGATAGGTTGTTTCTTTTCTTTTTAATTTTGACCATTTTTTTCTTCTTTTTTTCAGTAATTTATTGTTGCTCTTTTACTGCTTTGGTGTATATTTTTAATTTTACAAAAAAAAATCAATGAGAGCTCAAGCAAAATTTTAAAGTTTCAAAGAACCAGACTGAACCAAATTAGGTGTATTCCTTTCTGTCCTTTATTGCACCCTTTATTTTTCTTTCTCCATTGAGATAATGTAGAATAAGTTTGGGGATAAAAAAAATTTAATCATGTATCTAGAAGAAAATCTTGAGCATGATAGACTGGACAAGTGATAAAAGATAGAAGTATCTGCTAATGAATATAACGAGTTAAAGAAGTAGATTAGTTGATCAGACTTTTAGCATCCTACTTAGGTCATCAAAAGACTATTAGCACTTCTAATTGCACATGCACACTAATAAGGCAAAGTAGGTATTGATTATAAGGCCAACTGAGGATTCAATTATTACTGAAAATTGATAATTAATATACATTTTAATCAAAAAAATTTGAATTTAAGAAAAGAGCTACCTACCTAAAAATAAAGTACAAAAGATAGAGTATATGTGGATTACCCAAAGCCTAGTAACCGGATCTCTGCACCTAGGTCAAGTATGAAAATTTATGTAAAACGATGGAGGAAAGGCCAGGATGCTCAGCACATAAAAAAAAAGGGTAGTGTGAAAGCTACCTTAATTCATGAGTATAAAATTATGAATGTATAGAAAATTAACCAAAATAGGTGATAAGAGTGGATACTTTTATCCTTTAAATTAACACTGAAATGCTAAAGTTAATCATCACGAACACAAGTGCTGTAGATCTTTGATGTACTCCAAGAAAATTTTTAATTATACTGACAGCAAAATTTGCTTCTGAAGCTCAATACTTAGTTAGTAGTATTTTCTAAATTTTTTTATCTTTAATTCCAAATTTTATCTTTTTAATGGATGATCTTATTGAAACATGATATTAAATAAAGTATTGCTAAAGGACTAGCAATGACTAAGTTGGGGTGTGTGATAAGTCATAAAAATACACTAATAAAAGTATTAAATTATAAAATAAATTTATTTATTTTTAAGAAATTGATATTTTTAATAATTTTATGTAGGAAAGAAGACCATCAATATGAAGATTTTATTTTTCTGAATCAGATGAAATAAATTTCAAGCAAAACAGACTTCAAACGAGCCCGAAATTGAATTTCAAAGAAAATGATAAAAAAAAAATGGTCGGTCTGGTTCAAATTGGTTCAGAAAAATCAACTCAGTAGATCGTCCGACCTGACCACGCTCAGACTGATCGCCCGCTTACACCGTACTGACGTCAGAATTTTTCACGGTGCACGGTGGATCGCTATAGAGGGCATTTTGGGGATTTCACTAGGACAAGCGTGCTCCAATTGGCTGAAGGAAGCGGCGGTCCGCGCAATGTCGGATTCGTGCATGGTCTACAGAGGATATTTTAAAAATTTTGTTTGATTCGATGGATGCTATTCTTTGGGATTTGATCGAATGGTTGAAATCTGTGCACCGACGAACAGTAGATGCAGCTTCCGATCGAGATCCAATAGTTGAGATTCATCTCAATTTTAACTAAGAATCTGAAGCTCTTCTGTGCATGATCTGACGGTCCAGATTTGATCTTCAAGACTGATCCAACGATCTAAATGAATTCCAACTTGATTTAGATTTTTAAATTAATTTTTGAGTGATTTCTGGCTCATTTGATCATCATCCAACAGTTAGAATGATCCAGATTTCAATCTGAGTTATGTTAGGAGTTTTAAACCCAATTCTTTTAGGATTTTTTTTTTGAGGAATTTCAATAAAAACTCTTCTCCTTAGCCTATTTAAGGACCCTATTGCTGTTGCTGCTGGGAGAGTTTTAAAAAAAAAAATAGAGAGTAATAGAAAAAAAAGAGAGAGATCTTCAAAAAGATTTTAGAGAGGGTTTGAGAGTTTTAAGGGAGAGAGAAGAGAAAGGACTTTTATTTTTTTATTATTTTTCTTCTTATTTTCTTTTTTCGATAATCAGGACATCGATCAAGGGGCTTCTCTTCTTCTTCATCGAGTTTTCCACACCAAGAGCAATGGACAACCAATTTCTGTAATCAAATAGTCTAATTTCTTCATGCTTTTTATTTTATTTGCTATTTTTGAATTTGTTATCATGAACAAAATTTTTTTTTACTAAGGCTAAGGTGTAGCCACTCTTTTGATATAATATTCAGTATAATTTATTTTTAATTTTAAATTTTATTCATGAGGAGTATATAAATTTGATCTTAATGCTTTTAGATTACTGACCATCTTCTAATTGATCTGATGAACATAGATGATACGGACCAAGTACATCTATTGCTTCTTGATTGTATACCTTGTATTATGAATCAAATTAGAATTCATATGCATGCAGAAATTTTAGTGTACTTTGGATGCAGCATATTTTAATTAGAGAGTTTCACAAAATTTGATACATCAATATTTATTTAAATTACATCTGGATCAAAGAATAATTAATAAATATTGATAGTTTTGCTATGCCTGGATCAAAGAGTAGTGAATAAACTAGGAGACTCCACCATCACATGAAATAAAGTTAACCTAATAACCTGAATATTGTATTGACTGAGTTGGTGAATCGATTGCCTTAGTAATTCATTGCTCTTAAGTTTAAAATCCTAATAATTACACACTCTCTATTTTCTTAAAATTTTTAATTATTTTTTTATTTTGTTCTTTAATTTTTTATTCTCATAAATCGATCTTCTAAATAAAGTATAGGAAAGAGCTTTTTTAGTACTTATTTTTCAATCCTCTAGGGATGATACTCTACTCACTTACTTTATTACTTGATCGACTGGTGCACTTGCCATAGCTATAGATTAGCACGCATCAGTTTACTTGAGGAGTGGACGTAAGTACCGAGTTTGGTGTCGAACCACTATAAAAGCTTGATGTCTGTATTAATCATTGTGTTATTTATATTGCTTTCATTCTATACTTATTTATCATATTTTTCATCAAATATACAACTTCAAAATTCAGCATAATTAGAGTTTAAATTTTTAAATATCCAATTCACCCCTCCTGGGTAGCCATCCTTGGGCAACATCCACTGATGAATCAGGTTACATTTTATGTAGAAAATCTTAGGTCAGATCTTCGATTTTTAGTCCTAGAGTTCATTCAAAATATCTTGGACTACTATCGGGTCTGTCCGGCCTAGCTTATACTGAATTTGATTTGGATTCTTATTTATTTTGTCTTGTTGTGTCATTCCATTCTGACTGTTCCTTAATTGTCTCTTTTTCATCCTTTTTTTCATACTTCGTCTCCACCCCAAGGTCGATGGTTGGTGGATGTTCACTGCAAGGAAGGGTCAGTCCTTCATCTTTGATCTTCCATCGTCCATACATGATTGAAAGATCCAGTTCTTTTTCATTTCTTCATCTCTTTCTTGAAAATTTTCTTTCATTTGGAGAACTCCAAATACCACCATAAATGAAAATAATCTGGTTGACCCTATCGATCAAGAGGACTTCCCCAAACTAAGGGATATGTAAGTTCCATCATAAAGGGAATTGCTGACTGATCAAGCCTTGTACAATGCTAGGCTCAGTCCGGCACCGACTGCTGGTATAATCTGATTTAACTATTTAGGATTCTTACTTTCATCTGATTTCTAATTTATACTAACTTATTTATTTTTTGTTTGTAGCTATGCATTCCATCGGTGTAATTTCATCGACTGACGTTCCAATTCATCAGCAAGAGGTAGTCAGCTTCTGATGCTGGACCATCAAGGGGGTCGAAGAAAAGTTGGCCCACTACTCCATTGGTTGTTGCCCGATCAACCAACTTACCATCGGTAGTGGGTTATCAGACTGATATGCCATCCATGTCGGTCGATCAGTCAGGTCGATATTCCATTGGTCGCTATTCTAGCGGGCAAAGCGGTCATCACATTAGCGATTCCAATAGATCTTTCATCAGCTCAGGGTGCATCGGTTGAAGTTCTGCCAGCCATTGAGGAGTTGGATGATGATGTAATGATTGTAGAAGCACCTACTACCCCCATTGAGCTGGTGATGTCAAGGGCGCCCTCAATGCTCGACATTGGATCTGCCAAGCAATGGCCTGCAACCTCTCAAACCCCTATCACACCCAAGTGGATGTCGGCCCCGATCGAGAGGCCATCAAGCCAAACGTAAGGGAAGGCTCCGGCAACTTCAATTGAGAGTGAGGCTCCGACTGCGAGCGAGGCTTCGAGTGGCTCTACGGAGTCTATCAACATCCAAGTTCCAATTGGAGAGTCGGCCCTGACGAACCCAACTTTGGTGAAGCAGCTGGTTGAAGCTATCCTTCTTTCGATTGATAGGCAGAGTTGGAAGAGTCGAACTTTGGCTGACATGTTCTCTTCCTTCTACTCATCTCTAATTTTGGTATGTTGGTGTCTTCTTTTCTTCTTTTAACTTGTTTCTTCTCTTTTGTATAAATTTTCTATCTTTTTAGATGGCATATGATGTGTTGGCATTGGAGTGAGAATTTTGGTCATATGCCAACATTCATCAGGGGTGGTTGAATAAGACGGCGGCGGCCATTGCAGAGAGGGATGCTACCCTCAAATGCCATCAGGTTGCCAATGAGTGAGAGAAGGAAGCACTCAATCGAAAGAAGAAGCAGGCAGAAGAGATCTTCCGATTAAAGACCCAATTGGAGTCAAAACATGCTGACTTGAAATTAGCAAATTTTGAGTTGGAGTTGGCATGCTCCAAGTTAGAGTTGGCTTAGGTGGATTTGGAGTCGGCTGAGTGGATCATCGAGACTCAAGAGTCTCAGATCCAAAGAAAGAGGCATGACATCAATTGACTTTGGAAGGAGCACAATGGTTGTGCCCAAGAGCTGGAGGAGGAGTGCAAGAAGCTTCAATCTTTCGAATCAGAAGTGGCATTGGTCTGGACGGCTCTCAATCAGGCAAGGGAGCGAGCTATTGAAGAGTATCGAAGCATGAAGGACTTCAAGAATGAGATTCTTGAAGGTGGTCGAGTCCTATTGGATTGGGTATGATGATAGTAGAGATGCAATCGATAGACTCTATCCAGATTTAGATTTGAGCTGCGTCATCATCCAGGAGTCCGAGGATGAATCAGATGAAGCTGACGATGCTCCGATCAAAAAGGCTCCAATAGACAACATTCTAACTGAAGTACTACTGGCTGTTATGGATCCTGCTCCAGCTATTGAAGTGGCGCTGATCGAAAAGGTGTCGACTGTTGCAGAACCTGCTCCATCTATCGAAGAACTTTCTTCGGTGTTGGCTATCATAGAGGTGGTCGTAGTAGAAGATGGCGATCGTTGATTGATTTAGATTTTGTACATTTTCTTTTCTTTATTTTTGCTGTTCTTCGGATAAAATCTTATTTTTTGTAATTTGGCTTTGGCCAAATTTTGTAATAGTTTTAAGTATGAATAAAAGAAAATTGTTCTAAGTATAAATCCTTCTTTGTGTCAAAATTTTTTGAGTGTTGTCTTTTATTCTTTTCATCGATGGCTGAACATTAGTTTATTTACCAAATATTGAACTTTAGTAGAGATACCTACTAAGTATGCCATTTAACCAAGTTTTAATCAGTTAGAGTTTAGGCACAAAGCTCTTTTATATTTGATAAATGGAGGTAAGCCGAATATTCTTTGACTGATCGGAGTCAAGTCAGTATATTTCAACTAAGTTAGAATAATGTGGGTATATGTTTCTCTCAATCTTGGTTGAGTCGGCATATTGTTCTGCTTAGCCGTAGATAAGTTGGCATAGTTTTAAGTCGTCCGATCATAAGTTGGCCAAAAATATTATCCAACTTTAAATCGGTAGATTATAGGGCGACTGACAAACAATTAGCTGCATGAACTTTTCAATCGTTTGTCGATCGAAAGTCATTTGGATGACATGTTATCGGTCATGCATTATTCAATCGAATTGAAGGAAAGTTGAAATCCAATCATCTCATTAAAATATATTTGAGCAACTTTATTGATAATACATCTTTAAATTGTTAGCATTCCAAGTTTGTGGAATAGTCGTTCTATCAAGAGTCTCCAATCGGTGTGCACCCAGACGAAGAGTTTTAATCACTCTATAGGGTTCCTCCTAGTTTGGAGATAATTTTTCTTGATCCAGAGGCTTTGAGATCTCTATTTTTCTTAAGACTAAGTCTTCAGGAAGGAACACCTTCGATTTGACTTTTGCATTATAATATCAGACGACTCTTTATCGGTATGCAGCCATCCAAACTTAAGTTTCTTGCCGAATTTCAGGAAGTAGATCTAAGTCGGCTCTTCGTGATTTGGATTTGTTTGATTCTGCATAATATTCAACTCTTATTGATGGTAGACCAATTTCCACCGAGATAATAGCTTCTATTTCATATGCCAAATTGAATGGTGATTCTTCCATCGAAATACGAGGGATTGTTCGATATGCCCATAGAACCGAATGTAGTTTCTTTACCCAAAGGTCCTTTGCTTCATTCAACCTTATTTTGATTCCATGTAGAATGGTCCGATTCATGACTTCCGCTTTATCATTGGATTGAGGATGGCTGACAGATATGAGCTTATGCATAATGTAGAATTTCGCACAAAACTCTCTAAAATTCTGATTATCAAACTGGCGATCATTGTCAATGATTATGGTATGCGGTAATCCGAATCGGTATATGATTGACGTTTGAACGAAGTCCTCCATTTTACTTTCTATGATATGTGCTAATGGTTCGACTTCCATCCATTTGGTAAGATAATCTATCGCAACCACCAAAAACTTTTTTTGACCTGATGCTGGAGGAAAATGATCGAGAATATCCATTTCTCATTGCATGAAAGGCCATGGTGTGATGATGGATGTCAATCGACTAGCCGATTGATGTTGCATATTTGCATACTTCTGACATGGGTCATACCTCCGAATGAAGTCAGCTTCATCTTTCTTCATGGTTGGCCTATAATATTCTTATCGTAGAATTTTATAGGCTAATGACTTACCCCCAAGATGATTTCCATAAATTCTTTCGTGGACTTCTCGAAGAGCATAGTCAATGTCGGTTAGCCCCAAGCATTTGAGTAGAGGCAATGAAAACAACCTCTTGTAGAGATGTTCGTTCATCAAAATATATTGCGAAGCTGACCATCTTAGGCATTTGGCCTCTAAAGGATCATCGGGCAAGGTTCCATCGATGAGATATTGGAAGATCGGATCTATCCAACTTGGCTCATCATTTCTTTGTAACACCTCTTCGACTTTGTTGATACTCAACTATTCAAGGTATCTGATGAATGTTCAGTTGAGAAGATTAGAGAAAGTCATCGTAAGTTGAGAGAGTGTATCAGCTTGAGTATTTTCAGTTCTTAGGATGCATGAGATCTTAAAATGTTTGAAAGTTGATATGAGATCCTTTGCCTTCTGAAGGTATTTCACCATAGTTGGATCTTGAGCTTCGTATTCACCCTTGACATGTTCAGTTATTTGCTGTGAATCGATAAAAACCTTCAGATTATCAATGTCAAGCTTCTTAGCAATTTTCAAGCCGACTAAGAATGCTTCATATTCGACTTGATTATTCGATATTCTGAAATTGAATCGAAGTGCATATTTGATGACTATCCCTTCGGAGTTGGTGAGGATGAGGCTGGCTCAACTTTCTTAGGAGTTGGACACTCCATCTACATGAAGTATCCATATTGAATCTTGTTCGATCTCAGAACTCTTAATTATTTCTAACTGATCGTGGGATTCTCGTTTTATTTTGTTGTCGGATATAATGCATGCGATGATAAAATGGGCTAATACTTATGCCTTCATTGATGGTCGTGGATGATATGAGATGTCAAATTTGCTGAGTTTGATTGCCTATTTTGCCATTCAGTCGAAAGTATCCAGTCGGTGTAAAATTGCTTTTAATGGTTGATCCATTAACACCACGATTGAATGGGCTTGGTAATATGGCTGGAGTCATTGAGTCGATATAATCAGGGTGTAGATTAGTTTTTTCGCTTTTGAGTTTCAAATTTTGGCATTGTGAAGCACCTTGTTGGTGTAATTGATAGATCGTTGAATTTGATTCTCATCTTCTTTGACAAGAAATGAACTAACTACTTTCATTCATATAGAAATGTAAAGATACAATGTTTCTACCACCTCTGGTTTTACAAGTAGTGGTGGGGACATCAAATACTTCTTCAAATCTTTGAAGGACTATCGGCATTATCTGACTATGAAAAGTCTTTCATTTATCATAATGTTTTGAACAAGGGTAGGCACCTCTTAGCTGACTTCAAAATAAATCGGCTGAGCGCGCGTTCAGTTGTTGTTTCTCTTTCTTAAAAGTTGGGTACTTTATATCGATAGTGACTTTAATTTTCTCTGAGTTGGCCTCAATTTCACGTTACGATATAAGAAACCCAAGAAATTTGCTGGTGGTTACGCAGAATGCACATTTAGTCAGATTTAATTTCATCTGATGTCATCATAGTGTGCTGAAGGCTTCTTCCAAATCTCAGATATAATCATTGATTTTAGTACTTTTTACCAGCATATCATCGACGTAGACTTTCATATTTCAGCCAATTTGATCTTTAAACATCTTATTGATCAGTCGTTGATAAGTTGCTCCGATATTTTTTAAATCGAATGGCATTACTTTGTAACAGTAAATGCCTTTATCAGTTATGAAGGTAGTATGCTCCTCATCTTCTGATGTCATTTGGATCTGATTGTAACCTGCAAAGGCATTCATAAAGGTTAATAGTTGGTATCCTAATGTTGCATTGATCAACTGATCAATCTTTGATAAAGGAAAGCTGTTCTTAGGGCAAGCTTCATTTAAGTCGGTATAGTCGATGCAAATTTATCATTTTCTATTGACTTTTCTCACCATCATGATATTTGCGAGCCAATCAGGATAGTGAGTTTTTCTGATGAAGTCGGTAGCGAGGAACTTGTCCACCTCTTCATCAATGGCCTTTTGTCTTTTGGGATGAAAGGCCTTTCTTTTTGTCTCACCAGCTTGGCCTTTGGATCGATATTTAATCAGTGAGTTATCACTTTTGAAGAAATTTCCAGCATGTCAGTTGCAATGAGGCAAATAAATTAGCATTTGCCCTTAATAGATCTATTAATCGATTTTGATCCTGTTCGGGCAATCATGATCCGATTGAAATGACTTTTGTCGGATCTGCCTTCTTTAAAGGAATTGGGACCAGTTGTTTTGTTGGTTTCCCTCTTTCTTTATTTTTTCTCTGATCGAGTTTTTCAATCATCAAAGGGTCTTCAAGTTTGGTGCCTTTAATGAAAATTAAAAAACATCATTTAGCCAGTTATTGATCTCCATGCATTTTGCTAACTCCTTCACGAGTGAGGAGTCGAATAAGAAGATGAAAAGTTGACACTGCCACTCTCACTGCGTTGAGTGTGGGTCGTCCGAATATGGCGTTATAAGTCGAAGGAACTCGAACAACTATAAATATGGTGAGAATGGTGCTTTGACGTGGTTCGGTCCCTAAAATGAGGGGGAGAGTGATTTCTCCTTCCATGTTGACTGCATCTCCGATGAAGCCGACTAAGGGTATTGATACTTTACTGAGTCGATCGGTCGGCAGTTATATTTGAAAGAAAGTCGAATAAAACAAAACATCAGTCAAATTTTCATTATCTACAAAATTATTTTTTACATCATAATTAGCTATCATTGCCGACACAACCATAATATCATTATGGAGAGTTTGAATTTTTCGTACATCTTCATCCGAAAAAGAAATGACATTATCTTCACATTGTTTCTTAGTTAATTCTTCTTCGGAAGTTGCCCCTAGTCCCTTAATCATTCCAAAATTATGTTGATGACTCCCGTTGTTGGTCGATTATCATTTGGTTCCTCAGGCTGACGCTAAGGTTGTCGATCAGTTGGAGTAGAAGCCAGAGGATCGCACTGATATTTGCAAAAAAAGCCTTGGCAAATCAAGGCTTCAATTTCATCCCTCAGTTGAATGCACTGTTCGGTATCATGATCGTGATCACGATGAAATCAATAGTATTTTTTTCTATCCCGGCTTCTCGATGGTGCTTTCATCGATGGAGCGTGTCGGAGGTACTCTACTCTTTCTATTTCTATTCAAATTTGGATGCGAGGAGTAGATAGTGGTGTGTAGAAATCGTATTTTGTGCCGTATCTATTCGGCCTTGAACTCCATCAGAAAGGCAAAGCTCTTCGATCAGTCGGTTGCCGACTTGAGTCAACAGAAGCTCCACTCTTTTTTTGTTTCTTTTTCTAATCTTTTTTTTTTTGCTTGGCATCGATCAGAAGCATCATCGACATAAATGTGCTTAAACACGCACTCCTGAAGTTTTGTATATGTCCGAGGTGGTTCTTGTCTAGGAAGTAAGTGAACCGGGATCCCTTCAGACCTCTTTTCATGGCCGAAATGGCCAAGTCTTCATTGAGATCTTTGACTTGAAGTGTGGTGGTGTTGAAATGCACCATGAAGCTTCTTAGTATCTCTCCTTCATTCTGCTTGATGGAGAAGAGACTGTCAGATATTTGCGGCATCTTTCAGCTAGTACTGAAATGTGCCAAGAATTAAGTTTTCAGTTGCTCGAAAGAGGATATGCTCTCCGATTAGAGCCTAGAATACTAGGCTCGAGCAGCCTTCCGAATGGCCACTAGGAAGCCTTTGCAAAGGAGGGTGTCGAAAGCCTCTTGAATCATCATGAGAGTTTTGTAACTCTCCAAATAATCAATCGGATCAGTAGAGCCATTATATGACTTCACCCTACGGCATCTTGAATTGAGATGGGATTGGCTCATCCATGATGCTCTAAATAAATAGGGGGACTGCGTGGATGCTAAGATCGCTGGGATCTCTCGGTTGTTCACCTGTAGCCAGGCAAGTTGGCAGTCGATTTTTTTAAATTTACACTCATAATCATCGAGCTGCTCTTGCTGTGAAAATCCAGCGATCGAATTTCCTAAAGAAGTCGAAGATCGAAAAGTTGATGGTAGACATGATCTATTTCCCTTCTTAATACCACGTTGAAGAGTGGGAGAGATAGACCATCGTGAATGATGGGTGGCATAGTGTGAATGCAAAGATAGTGATGCTTCGACGCGATGGGAATGATGCACCGACTGTCACTCCGATGAAGGGGACATGGATCATCGAGGAGAAGGCGACGGTGCCTGGATGGCACTGCATGCACCACTGGCTCTTCCGCCACCAGTTGTTGTTGTTATTGCTATTGTTGGAGGCCATGCACTGCCTTTGTTAAAATTTTCATTTGCTGCATCAGTGCAGCAAGTTGTTGAGTCTAGACGTCTGCCGCAATGGCTGGATGCAAAAAGCTAGGCTCTGCCATTGGAGGTGGAGAAGGGAGATCTTCTCGATAGGAAGATCGTTTGGTAGAGCCAGTGGAGTGTTGGGCTTCTGTTCTTGGCATGGTTACTTTCGAGAGTGATTTATCCTTTTTCCTTACCTAGCATGCTAATTTGTTGCGGACAAATCTCTATAGTGCCTATCGTCAAAGAAGATAACCTGCAAAACAGTATCCGCTCTAACTGGAATGAATTTCAGTGGGGATTCTCCAATGCTTAAGTTAGAGAGATGGAATTTGGTCGAACAGGTTAAATAAAAAAAGTGGCAGAATAATACCCAGAATTATCTTACCAAAATATCTAGTTTACCTTCTTTTTATAGATGAAGTATTAGTAACCACTCGTAACGATTAGATGTCATGGGTCTTGCTTATTCTGATATTAAATGAGCAGTTAATACTCATTATATGATCATGGAGAGACCGTTACACGTATTTTATGCTAAAAATACATATCGTATTGATTATATATCAGTATTATTGTTGTGCCGACTATATGTCGGCATACTAGTTGATCGGACTAACCATAGATGATTATGATATTTCGATTGGTCAGTTGTTCCATTTGTTATGGAGCTAGTTGAAGAGAGTCGACTGTCAATTAGCAGACCGGTTGACAGTCAGTTGTTTACATGGTACATCGACCATGAGTCAGACATCAAGATTGATTGATAGTCGGTTGAAAGTCCACTCAACTCATCATCGTCTATTATCATTTGGGGGTTTGCTGTGGCCATCGTTTAGTCAGTGGTGCCGATCATTAGTCCGTGACACTGACTATAAGTTGCTGTGTGGATGTCAAATTAGGGATAACAGAGTCAATGAGCCCAACACAATCAAAATGTAACTTGCTATGCTTTTTGGTATTGCTGCATATCAAAGCAAAGAGCATGAGGAGATGAAAGCTAGAGATAATAAAATAAGGTAGGCCTCCATAAGGTAATCCTAATATACTAGAGATCATATTGAGCATCAATGTTGGATTATTTGATGGTTTGCTCTCACAGTTATTATGTATGGGCCAGCATGTCTTAGCTGAGAAAGGAGAATAGTACTTCTAAGCCCAAACTCCTACATCACCGCTTTAATTGTCTTCCTCTAGTCATCTACTAAGCTAGAGAGACGGCCAACTAGAACTCCAACCACACAGTTGAGTGCAGGACCACAAAATCATGCTCTATCTCATATTAAAGTTTGTTGTGTATTGTAGCAAAGAGTGAAGTGGAGCTCAATTTCCACTTCATAGTAGAGATAAATGAGACATCAAAATAACCATTTATGTGATTGAATGATTCATTAGAGCAAATTCATTCCTTTCACTTTAACTATCTTTTAATTATCTTATCAGATTTTTGATTTGATAATAAAGAAAATACATAATTAAAAATGCATGTTAAACATGCTTGTAACCATGTTTAATTGTAAGAAATAGAAATTTTCAAATATACCTAATAGATATTATTCAGATAAAGATTCTATTTTCTTTCTATTTTAAACCTTAGCAAATATCTAAAATATGATCTTATCATATATACCTAAAGGAAAGGGGAGAAAATTGTTCTCAAAAATTTGGGGAATGGAAGCAGAGTTCCTTAGATTATAGTCATGTGAAACATTATATGGGCTTTTGATCTTTTCTGTTTAATACTTTTTAATTATTTATATAACTCTAGAGAGATGCAATTCCCTCGTTTGTCTCATGAGTAAAGAACTTAAGTGAGATGCACCTATTCAAATGAAAATAGAATAAAGAAAAGATGACATTATATGAAGAAGAGATGCTCTAATTCATTTCCTCTTGAAGATATGTTTTCTATATTGGAAAAACTTGAGACACCATACAAGAAAGGCTTAATATATAGCTTTTATTATGATTTTGTAAATACATACCCAGCTTTTATTGCGACAAATAGGAAGAATAATAAAATAAGCAAAGTAACAAAAATAAAATAACAAGAGCACATAGTATTTGTGTGATTCGATCTATTGATCTATATCCACAAATAAAAATGATGTAAAAATTTTATAGAAAATTAAAGATTAGACACTACAATAATTCCTCACAAACCCTAGCCTTCAATGCGTCTGATTTATAGAATACTCAATTGCATTCTTCTTTTAGGGTTACAAGAGATATATATAGTAGAGTAAGTCGATTTTGACTCAAATTGGTACGTAAATTGATGAGGTTAGTTTGGCCTATGGAGACTCTGCTTTCACATCCTTGGCTAATTAATGGTACGGCCTAAAATATGGCTATAGGTGGGGTCTTTTTCCCTCCACTCCACTCTAGGACAAAGGTTTCTTCTTGTATCTATAAAGACACTTATAAGTTCTTGATAATAATACCCATGATGAGAGGAACATCATATAATGAAATTCATATAATGAAATTTTTTTCAATTGTTGATTTTAGAGCTTTCCATGTGGTGGAATTCACAGAAAGAGAAAATATATTTAGTAGTTGACTCAAGAGATTCTTTGTGTGGTGGAATTTTCTTATATTGTATAGATTTTCTTTCTTCTTTATCTTTTTGAATTTTGAACGGAAACAAATCTCATAATCATAATCATAGGAATATCATATATGTACAATCTCCATAAGTATATAAATAGAATCCCTCCCATACTCAATTTGAGTTAGAGAGCCAAAATCATATAGTTCTATTATTCGTCTATGTACAATTTCTATAAATATATGAATAGAATCCCTCTCATACTGATCTTGAGTTAGAGAGTCAAAATCATATTATTCTATTATTATTTTATTTCCCTGTTTTCTGATCAAATTAGCCCAAACCAAGTAGAATTGATTGAGTTAATAAAAAGTACAAAGGAAAAAAGAAGAAGAAGAAAAGAGGGGGAAAAATACCCAAAGGAGAATGAGGAACAAGTCAATAAAAACAATAAACAAATACAAAAATATCCATGCAAATATTTCGAGTATGAGAAAAATGCTACAAGGCTCCTATTTTATACATGCGAATTGTTCTCTTGCTATATGACAAGATAGGATTGATGCGGTTCACAAGATTTATTGCCATAATGAAAGTTTTGTTGATTATGAAGTTGCCAAATCAATAGTTGCAGGCACGATGGACTTCGCATTTGAGAACATTAAAGCATGAATTTTTCATCGAAAATTGAGAATGTTGGTAGCAATTCCACATTTCATATATTATCTATCCATCTTCTCTATTTTTCTACAAGAAATCGGTAGCATCACTAGCCTATCAATGAATAATGGAAAAAAACATCCAATGGCATTCCAATGGAATCCTAAAGTGAGACCAACTCCCATCCTGAACTCCAAGTAGCTAAAAAATGAGATCCCTGGCTTCATCACTTTTTAGAGCGCATTCCACGAAAAGCTAGATTGTTCCAATATCTCTTTCTTAAAGAAATGTGGTCGAGATCTTGCCAACCACACGGCACAACTCTTACAAATTTTCAATTTTTTGTGGTTGGAATAAAATATCATGATCGTACAAATGCACCTTCATTTTCAACCGTTACAGTCATGGATCTACAAAGCTTTTCTTGTTTTCTTTCAAATTTATCTTAGCAGTTTAGGATCAACAATGTACCAGAGTTTTCCCTTCCTGAAAAATTGAAGCAGTCATTCAAATTAAGTCTCTCAATTATTGTGCTCTATAAAGAAAAATCAAGTGAACCGGATTGTTGTATCGTGAGAATGAGATTGCTGTAAATCTGCATGTAGAAATGAATCATGTATTTAGGATGGTGTTCATGCCTCAATCGAAGCAAAACAGTTTAATCTTCTACTCTTTTTTTTTCATATTTTTTATAATATTATTTTTAAATATATATAAAATTATAATATAGTAATTTTTAAAGCCAATTCTTCTAAGATAACGTGCAACATGTTATACCTAGGTTTCTCTCTGGCACCATCGGTCCATGTTCACGGAAACGGAAACAGAAGAAAAGCAGTCCTTGCTTCGAATTTTCTCACGTGCACCTCTCTCGTACCATTATAGATGGGATCATGGGACCGGACCTTGATTGGACCTTTAACATTTTAGCGAAAGATGCCTCACCAGAAAACAAAATGTGGGGCCCAAACTTTGCTGTGCCGCCAACGCATTGTCGTTGGCCCACTCGCCAGCATACGGACACATGTTGTGTCCACTTCCCCTGAAAGGAAGTGTCCATCTTATTAAAATAAAAAAAAAAAATAAATATATTATAAATAAATATTAAAGTTTATATAAATATTAGAATGAAAAATACTTTTTTTTATAAATAACTAAAAAATATATATTTTTTATAAATATTATTTTTTTATAATTTAAATCAAAAAATTTATAAAAAAATTGAAAATAGAATGAGAATATAAATAACCTTGTGAAAAGATTTCTTCTCTCTCAATCTTTTGTTCTTTTATTGTGTCTCTCGCATTTTCAATACATATTATATTATTTTATAATACGTTATTAGCACGAGAAGCTTTCCAATCTAGTAGTACAAGCTTTCCAATCTAGTAGTACAAGATGTCTTCAAAAGAAGATTCCAAGTTTGAATCCACTTTGATTTATTCTTGAATATATTTTTAAGTTTTAATTATATTTTTTTAAAAATATTTAATTCTCATAATCTATTGGATTAATTTTTCCCCTCAATCTCTATTAAGAGAATCATGAAGATTATTTCCAAAAGCCTTCACAGACTATTCGATTATAGAATAGATTTATAAAAGATATAGTTATTGATATTTATTTTATAATTTTTAGTTTAAATATATCAAATTTGATAAATTTGCAATTCACTGCTCTTGATATTATAGGCAAAAATTACCTATCTTAAATTCTGGATGCTTAAATGCATCTTAATGCTATGAATCTTGGAACTACGATTCAAGAAAAAAATAATGTATCCCTATAGGATCGCACGAAATCTTTAATTTTCCTTCGACATTATATTAATAAAGATTTAAAGGTTGAATACCTTACTATGAAAGATTCACTAGTATTATGGAATAACCTAAAGAAAAGATACGACCATCAGAAGACGGTCATTCTTCTAAAGGTATGGTATGATTGGATGCACCTGAGGTTCTAAGATTTTAAAACCATTTCTAAATATAATTCTGATCTATTCCAAATTAGCTCGTAATTAAAACCATATGGAGAAAATGTAATAGATGAGGATATGTTAGAAAAGACATTCTCTATCTTTCATACCTCAAATGTACTCCTGCAGCAATAGTATTGTTGACGTAGAATTTGATCGTCGCCGAGGACCATTGGAGTGGAGGTCGATGAGGTCGCCGTCGGAGACCTGCAAAATAAAGTCCCGTCCGAAGTCGGTGGGGGTGGCTCCGGCAGGACTCTTCGACGATCAAGTCAGCTCTGGCCAATAGGAATGAAGTGCTCGGAAATGAGTTCCGAAACTTAAAGAAGAAGAGGAGAGCTTAGAGATCAGAGTTCCCAAATTAGCATATCTAGAGGATCCTTTTTATAGCGGAGCTTGATGGTGACAGCTGCAGCCGCGTGCTGGCGGGCCGCTCGAGGTTCGGCGGAGTCAGTCTCACGAAAAGGTGCCATCTGCGGTGGATTGATGGTGACAGCCATCGCCGCCTGATAGCGGATCGCTATCGCTTGCGGCGGACTGATGGTGATGGCTGCAGAGCCAGTCGAATGAAGGGTTGAAGGCCTTCGTCGTGTGCTCATTTCGGAGGAGTTCGGACTCCTGAAGAGGAAGCTTGAAAAGAGTTCGACTCCCGTAGGCGTCTGACTGGAGGTACGCGACTAAGGCTCGATCGCTGGAGAGTTCGGTAGGAGCTCGGTCGGCCGAAGGGGGTGTCAGGGAGGAGTCCGACTCCTGAAGAAGTCCGTCCAAAGGAGAAGCTTGGAGGGAGTTTGGCTCCCGCAGGCACTTGGCTGTAACGATGCGGAAAGAGTTCGGCACTTGCGGGAGTCTGACTGAAGCTCGGTGGTTAAGTTCGACTAGAGCCCGGCTGTTGGGAGTCCAAGGAGCTCGGTCGCTAAGTAGCTCGGTCGGCTGAAGGAGTTCGATCCCGATGCTGGGAGTCCGAAGGAGCTCGACAGCTGGAGAGTCCGAAGGAGCTCGACCGCTAAGTAGTTCGATCGGCTGAACGGGTTAGAAGAAGCTCGACCGCTGGGGGTTCGGCTAAAGCCCGTCTTCTAAAGCTCTTCTGCGATTACTGGTTGCATTAGGCTGAGCATCGAACTAGACTTCGGTGGGAGCGAGATTTATCCCCAACACTAGCCCCCCCACTCCTAAGTTCGAAAATCAAAGGAAGAGAGTGCAGGAAAGGTGACTGTCGAAGTCTTCCTCTGAGCCCCATGCTGATCCAGGTCGAAGCTCGAGGGAGATCTCATCTCCAGCTAAAGTTGATATCGAAGTTGAAGCCCGGGGAAGATCCCATCTCCAACCGAGGTTGAGGGAGGCTTCGTTCACTGCGATCGAAGTCAGAGGTTAAGCTCCTCGGGGCGACATTGTCTCCTACAGCCGAGATCGATGCGGGCGCTCAGGAGAGATCTGATCTCAAGATGAGGTTGTCTCCGATCTTATCTCTAGCCGAAGTGGAAGTTGAAGCTCTCCAGTCGAGGTTGACACGATCGCACGGAAGAGATTCTATCTCTAGCTGAGGTCAAAATTGAAGCTCTCCAGCCGAGGTTGACACGGTCGCTCGGGAGAGATTCTATCTCCAATCTAGGTTGAGGGAGGCTTCGTCCGCTGCGATCGAAGTCGAAGGTTGAGCTCCTCGGGGCAACATTGTCTCCTACAGCCGAGGTCGAATTTGAAGCTCTCCAATCGAGGTTGGCCCGGTCGCTCGGAGGAGATCTTATCTCCTTTGGCCGAGGTTGATGCGGGCGCTCGCATTAGGACGAGGTTCTCCTCCTGTTCCTAACTTTGACTTTGCTCGCGTAAGGACGAGGTTTTCCTCCTGTTTCTAACAGACTATGGGGGCACATTCGGACCGTCGTCCGTCTCCCTCCGTCTCATCTAAGGTGAACAAGACCTTCGACTTTGCTCACATTAGGACGAGATCCTCCTCCTATTCCTAACGGGCTATGAGGGTACATACAAACCGTCGTCCGTGCCTCTCCCCCATCTCGTCCTTTGTGAACGAGGCCTTCGACTTTGCTCGCATTAGGATGAGGTCCTCCTCCTATTCCTAACGGGCTGTGGGGCACATTCTCATCTCCCCCATCTTGTCTAAGGTGAACGAGGCCTTCAACTTTGCTCGCATTAGGATGAGGTCCTCCTTTTCCTAATGGGCTGTGGGGGCACATACGGACCGTCGTCCGTGCCTCTCCATCTCGTCCTTTGTGAACGAGGCCTTCGACTTTGCTCGCATTAGGATGAGGTCCTCCTCCTGTTCCTAACGGGCTGTGGGGGCACATTCGGACCGTCGTCCGTCTCCCTCCATCTCGTCTAAGGTGAACGAGGCCTTCGACTTTGCTCGCATTAGGACGAGGTCCTCCTCCTATTCCTAATGGGCTGTGGGGGCACATACGGACCGTCATCCACGCCTCTCCCCCCATCTCGTCCTTTGTGAACGAGAACTTCGACTTTGGGAAGGTCATATTTTCTACGGCCGAAGTTGACTTGGGGGAGATCTTATCTCCTGCAGCCGAGGTTTAGAGGTCTTTGGCCTGCTCGGGGGAGATGTTATCTCCTACGATCGAGCTTTCCTTAGAGGAGATCTTATCTCCTGCGGCCGAGGTTGAAGCGGGCACTCGAGGGAGATCTTATCTCCTATGGTCGAGCTTTCCTCGAGGAGATCTTATCCGAGGTTGCCTCGGGGGAGATCCTATCTCCTGGCCGAGCTTTCCTCGGGGGAGATCTTATCTCCTGCGGACGAGGTTGAAGCGGGCACTCAGGGGAGATCTTATCTCCTACGGTCGAGCTTTCCTCGAGGAGATCTTATCTCCTGCGGTCGAGCTTTCTTCGGGAGGAGATCTTATCTCCTACGGTCGAGGTTGAAGCGGGCACTCGGGGGAGATCTTATCTCCTACGGCCGAGCTTTCCTCGGGGGAGATCTTATCTCCTACGGCCGAGGTTGAAGCGGGTGCTCGGGGGAGATCCTATCTCCTACGGTCGAGCTTTCCTCGGGGGAGATCTTATCTCCTACAGCCGAGGTTGAAGCGGGCACTCGGGGAGATCTTATCTCCTACAGCCGAGCTTTCTTCGGGGGAGATCTTATCTCCTACGGTCGAGGTTGAAGCGGGCGCTCGGAGGAGATCCTATCTCCTGCAGTCGAGCTTTCCTCGGGGGAGATCTTATCTCCTGCCGAGGTTGTTGCTCGCATTAGGATGAGGTTCTCCTCCTATTCCTAACGCGGCAATTATTGACTGCTTCTTTTCTGTCATCGCATAGTTTTCGCGAAATGATATTATTGAAAGGAAAGAATCTTATGGAAACAAAGTTACTGGCAGCGCATCCCCAAATTCTGTGTTTCAAGGTCGTGGTAGCGTTGTTCCTCTGCATTCTCTCCGGCAGTAAGTCCCAGGCCGGACGACCTCCTTTATCTCATACTGGTCTTCTCAATTTGGAGCAAGCTTTTGACTTCGTCGCTGGGAGACGATGAATCACCGATGTACCAAGCTCCTCTCCGGGGTAACGCTGATGACGCCGTGAGGCGGCCAACCCTATAGTTTTGGGTTACGGCAGTGCCCTTAGCCGATCTTCTCCTACTGAAGGAATTTACCCAGCACTCCTTGACGAGCTCCTCAATTTCGTCTCACAGCTGGATGCATTCCCCAATGTCGTGGCCATGGTCGTGATGGTAGAGACAGTACTTGCTTCGATCGTATTTATTTTGGGGAGACCGTAACCCTTGTGATCTTGGCAGCTAATTCCTAACTTCGATGAGAATCTGAGTTCGAGGAGTGTTGAGGAGGGCGTAGTCGCGGAACCTTCCGAAGGGCTTCTTTGCACCCCTCTGCCGGGGTTTCCTCGATGGCGAGCTCGAGAAGTTCGGTCCCACCTGCTTTCGGAGGGAGTCCGTGAGCGCGGTCGAACTTCATTCCGAGGATGAGGTTTAAGGAGGGAGTTCGGCCTCACTTGCACCGAACTTCATTCTGATGATGAGGTTTGAGGGGGGAGTTCGGCCTCACTTGCGCCGAACTTCATTTCGATGATGAGGTTTGAGGTGGAGTTCGGCCTCACTCGTGCCGAACTTCATTCCATGGGAGAACTTCGTTTCACCCTCGCTTGCACCGAACTTCATTCCATTTTCCTGCGAAAGCTTCCGCGGGAGGACTTCATGCTTCTTTTGTCTGAACTTTCTTGACGACGAGCTTGAGGTGGATCCTGGTTTAGCTTGCCCAAACTTCATTCCATCTCCTATGAATTCTTTGTAGGGGGCTTCCTTGGTGACATACTCGAGCGGGAGTTCGACCTTACTTGAGTCGAACTTTATTCCGATGACGAGGTTCAAAGTGGAGTTCAACCTCACTTACGTCAAACTTCGTTCTGCTTTTCCACAAAAGCTTCCATGGGAGGACTTCATGCCTTTTTGTCGGGGCTTCCTCGATGATGAGCTTCGAGGTGGAGTTCGACCTCACTTGCGCCGAACTTCATTCCATGGGAGAACTTCGTTCCGCCCTCGCTTGCGCCGAACTTTGTTCCGCTTTCCCACGAAAGCTTTCGTGGGAGGACTTCATGCTTTTTTTGTCCGAACTTTCTTGATGACGAGCTTGAGGTGGAGCCCGACTTAGCTTGCCCAAACTTCATTCTACCTCCTGTGAATTCTTTATAGGGGGCTTCCTTGGTGACATACTCGAGCGGGAGTTTGGCCTCACTTGAGTCGAACTTTATTCCGATGACGAGGTTCAAAATGGAGTTCGGCCTCACTTGCGCCGAACTTCGTTCCACTTTCCCGCGAAAGCTTCCATGGGAGGACTTCATGCCCCTTTGTCGGAGCTTCCTCGATGATGAGCTTCGAGGTGGGGTTCGGCCTCGCTTGCGCTACCGAACTTCATTTTTCTTTCTCACGAAACCTTCCATGGGAGAACTTCATGCCCCTTTGTCGGGGCCGAACTTTTCGACATTTCAATGGTGGGTTTCCTAGTGGGGTTACCACCGGGGGCTGCTATATGGTCTGCAATGCCTCCGTGAGGCCACGGACCTGTCGGACAAGTGGGTTGAACTGCTTCACATCCATCATAGGTACAGATGAAATCTGAGCTACCGCGGCTGAAGCAGAAACTAATGGATTCGGACGGAATCGAGCCATGGAGGCCGCCAAGCATCGAGTCGAAGCTCTCCTGGAAGCATCTTCTCTTCGAAAAAGAACTCCAGCGAGGAAGAAGAGGGATCTCTAGAGAGAGAGAAATCATGGTCGAGCACTCCTTTAAGAATAAGAAAACCTTGGAGGCTTGGGATTGCCCTTCCTCTAGCACCAATCAGTTGACGCAGAATCTGATCGTCGTCGGAGACCACTGGAGTGGAGGCCGATGAGGTCGCCGTCGGGGACCTACAAAATAAAGTCCCATCCGAAATCGGTGGAGGGTGGCTCCGGCAGGATCCTCCGACGATCAAGTCAGCTCTGGCCAACAGGAATGAAGTGCTCGAAAATGAGTTCCAAAGCTTGGAGAAGAAGAGGAGAGCTTAGAGATCAAAGTTCCTAGATTAACGTATCTGGAGGGTTCTTTTTATAGCGGAGCTTGATGGTGACAGCTACAGCCACATGCTGGCGGGCCGCTCGAGGTTCGACAGAGTCAGTCTCATGAAAAGGTGCCGTCTGCGATGGATTGATGGTGACAGCCATCGCCGTCTGATAGTGGGTCGCTATCACTTGTGGCGGACTGATGGTGATGGCTGCAGAGCCAGCCGAATAAAGGGTTGAAGGCCTTCATCGTGTGCCCATTTCGAAGGAGTTCGAACTCCTGAAGAGAAAGCTTGAAAAGAGTTCGACTCCCGTAGGCATCTGGTTGGAGGTACGCGGCTAAGGCTCGATCATTGGAGAGTTCGGTAGGAGCTCGGTCGGCCGAAGAGGGTGCCAGAGAGGAGTCCGGCTCCTGAAGAAGTCCGTCCGAAGGAGAAGCTTGGAGGAAGTTTGGCTCCCGTAGGCACCTGGCTGTAACGACGCAGAGAGAGTTCGGCTCTTACAGAAATCTGACTGAAGCTCGGTGGTTGAGTTCGGCTAGAGCCCGACTGCTGGGAGTCCAAGGAGCTCGGCCGCTAAGTATCTCGGCCGGCTGAAGGGGTTCAGTCCCGATGCTGGGAGTCCAAAGGAGCTCGACGACTGGGGAGTCCGAAAGTGCTCGGCCTCTAAGTAGTTCGGCCAGCTGAACGGGTTAGAAGAAGCTCAGCCACTGGGGGTTCGGCTAAAGCCCATCTGCTGAAGCTCTTCTGCGGCTACTGGTTGCATTAGGCTGAGCATCGAACTAGACTTCGATGGGAGTGAGATTTATCCCCAACAAGTATTGAGAACACAAATTTAAAAAATATTCTGAATTAGTTTCATACCTTCTAATAGCTGAGCAGAATAATGAAATATTATTAAAAAATTATGAGTCTAGCCTGATCGGCTTTATACCATTTTCTGAAGTGAATGCAGTATTGTCCTAAAATAATGAGCATGGATATGAACAAGGTCGTGGGTGGAGCTATGGGTGTGGGCTGGCCATGGTCGTGATCGTGGTCGTGGTCTTGGTCGTTTCAAGAATATTGGAGCAAGTTATCTGAAGTGGTAGAATTCAAAATTAAGTACAAGCTCTGATCAAAAAAAAAAGATACAACCTGGATAGAATATAAGTTATAGATGTAGAATGAAGGGTCACTGATCACGTACCTATCGTATACCAAAGTATCTAGTAGATCTATATCAAGCTTCCATAAAAAAGAAGGAAAAGAAGCCTGAGGCAAACTTTGCATATTTGTTTAATGATAATGATGGTAATCCAAATGTGCCTCTTTTGGCGTTTTTGATTTTTGCCCATCCTAAAGAAAAATTGACCATATGATAATTGATGGAGATATAGTTAAAAAATAATTTCTATTATATTTTCTTTACTTCAATAAAGTGTCTTCTCTATATACTTATGTTTTGAAATTAATAAACAAACTAGTTTATAAAATCAATATCTTATTCATTTTCTAGATTAAACTCGAACATGAATGTGTAAGATTTTTGTATAGTTGATAGTGCTACAATCCACACCATACTCTGGGATCAAAAATACTTTTCACTATTAACATTTACAAATGCAAATATAAGTACAATTTTTGATACTTCTAATGTAATTGAAGGCTTCAAAAAAGTAACTATAATACTATCAGGTGGTACAAAGTTAGAAATCAAAAAAGTTTTTTACTTAGCATAGTCTAGAAGAAATTTACTGAGCTTTAAGGATATTTGCCAGAATAGGAATCATATTGAGATAAAAAGTGAACATGGTAAAAAATTTTTGTGCATCATTTCTTATGATTCAAACAAAAAACTTGAGTTAGAAAAACTTCCATTTCTGTCATTTGGATTGTACTATATGATGATTCATGCAATTAAAATAAATATAGTATTGAACCAGAAGTTCACTAATGAAGAAATATTTATTCTTTGGCATGAACGACTTGATCATCCTAAATCAACAATAATGCACAAAATTATTGAAAACTCAAATGGGCATCCATTAAAAAACTAAAAGATTTTTCTAACTAGTGATTGCCATTGTTTTGCATGTTCATTTAAAAAATTGATACATAAATCTTCATTCACAAAGTTAGCAATTGAATCTCCTGCATTCTTGCAAAGAATTCAAGAAGACATATGTGGTCCAATTCATCCCTCTTATGGACCATTTAGATATTTTATGGTCCTAATTAATGCTTCCATAAGATGGTCCCATATTTTCTTGTTGCCTACTCGAAATAGTGCATTTGCTAAATTACTTGCTTTGATAATATGATTATGAGCATAATTTTTTAATTTTTTTATAAAATCTATCTAATTAGATAATGCAGCTGAGTTTACTTCAAAAAGTTTTGATGACTTTTATATGTCAATTGGAATCACTGTTGAGCATCCTGTTGCTCATGTGCATACTTAAAATAGCCTAGTAGAGTCATTTATTAAAAGATTGTAGCTCATTGCTTGATTATTATTGATGAAAACTAAGTTGTCTGTACATATTGCATCCCTAATTTGAATTAGACCAACTATTTATCATAAATATTTTTTACTACAACTTATAGTTGGTCAACAACCAAACATCTCACATTTATGGATTTTTAGTTGTGCTATATACGTTCCAATTGCTTCACCCTAAAGATCTAAGATGGGACCTCAATGTAAACTTGGAGTTTATGTTGGTTTTGATGGTCCATCTATCATTGGATATCTTGAACCTATGATGGATGATGTATTTACTGTTCGATTTGCAGATTGTCAATTTGATGAAACAGTATTTCCATCATTAGAGAAAGATAAAAAGGTACCAGAAGCACAATGTAAGTTATCATGGAATGGACTAAATTTATCATTTCTTGATTCAAGAATGAATTAGTGTGAACTAGAAGTTCAAAGGATACTTCATTTGCAAAGTATAGTAAATAATTTACCTGATGCATTTACGAATACAAAAAGGATATGCAAATTTCATATTCCAGCTAAAAATACTCTAGCTTGGATAGAAATCTCAGCAGGGCAACCAGTCCCTATGGCTGCAGAACAATCTATGCCACGCATGAAGCGTGGAAGACCACTTGGTGCAAAAGATAAAGTTTCAAGAAAAAGAATTTTAAGTAAAGTGGTCCATGAAGAAAATGAAATTTCTAAAACAAGACAAACTATTGATGATGTAGCTTTTATGGATAACCAAATTATTAGAAATAAAAAAATTTAATTGAGTCTCTTGAAGCAGTCCAAGTGCAAGAAAATAATAAAATTTTAATTAGCCATACATCAAAAGATGAAATATAGGATGGAAAGATAATTGTTGTTGATAATGTATTTGCTTATGCAATAGCATCTAGTATTGCTTGTGATGATCATGAACCAAATAGTATTAACGAATGCCAACAACAAGATGATTGAAAAAATGAAAAGAAGCAATTCAAACATAATTAAATTCTCTCTACAAACATAAAGTATTTGGACCTGTAGTTTAAACTCCAAAGGATGTTAAACCAATTGGCTATAAATGGGTGTCCACAAGAAAGAAAAATGAATTAAACAAAATCATAAGATATAAAGCACGATTAGTTGCACAAGGATTCTCACAAAGATCTAAAATTGAATTTGATGAGACATATGCTCATGTGATGGATGCCATAACTTTTAGATTCTTGATAAGTTTAGCAGCAAAAGAAAGGCTTGATATGCACCTTAAGGATGTAGTCACAATATATTTGTATGGATCATTAGATTATAATGTATACATGAAAGTTTCTGAAGGATTCAAAATATCTGGAGTAAAAGATTTAAATTCTTGCAACATGTACTCAATCAAATTATAAAGATCCTTGTACGAATTAAAACAATCTGGTAGAATGTGTTATAATAGACTTAGTGAATATTTATTAAAACTGGGATACTTTAATAATTCAATATGCCCATATGTTTTTATTAAAAAATTTAATATTGAGTTTGCTATTATTACTGTATATGTAGATGATTTTGGTATCATCGGAACTCCTAAAAAAGTTTAAAAGACTATAACTTATTTGAAAGAAGAATTTGAAATGAAAGACTTGGGTAAGACAAAATTTTGTCTTGGACTTTAAATAGAATATGGGTTAAGTAGAATTTTCATCCATCAATCAGCATATACTGAAAAGATTTTAAAGCATTTTTATGTGGATAAAACTCACCCACTTAGTTTTCCTATGGTTGTGAAATCACTTGATTTAAAAAATGATCCTTTTAGACCCAAAGAAGAAGAAGAAGAACTTCTTGGTCCTAAAGTACCATGTCTAAGTGCAACTGGGGCACTTATGTATCTTGCTAATTATAATTGGCCTAATATTATTTTTGTAATAAATTTATTAGCAAGATTTAGTTCTACTCCTACTCAAAGACATTGGAATGGCATTAAGCATATCATGCGCTATCTACAAGATACTACTGACATGGATTTACTTTACTCATATAATTCTGAGCACTAATTATTAGGATATGCCGATGCTGGTTATTTATCAGATCCTTATAATGACAAGTCATAGACTGGATATATTTTTACTCATGGTGACTATGCCATCTTATGAAAATCTATTAAACAAACAATGGTTGCAACTTCATCCAACCATTCAAAAATTCTTGCGCTCCATGAGACGAGTTGTGAATGTATTTGATTAAAAACCATGATTCAACATATTCGAGAATCATGTGAATTACCTTGTATAAGAAATACCCCATCAATAATATATAAAGATAATGCTGCATGTCTTGCATAAGTCAAAGAAGGATTTATTAAAGAAGATAGTATGATTCAACACAATATCGATTATATATTGATAGCACATATCAGAAACTACCAGCATAAGAGGCATATAACGACCATCCCACGATCACATTATGGGCACCAACTACTCATTTCATGCCGAAATAAGTGGAACCTACGATGTCTAACCATTACAAATGGTTACTAATCATCTATCTACAAAAGAGAGGTAAACAAAGAGCACTGATAAGATACTTCTAAGCTAGACTTTGCTTATTTTAATTCTACTTACTTGTTCAACCGCTCCTCTACTAACTTAAGTATTGAAGGGTCTCTATCGAAAATACTTTTGATCTATGAGGATTTCTTTTGCGAGTACTCTTCTCCAGCGATAGGCGCATTAGAGAATTGGCCATAACAGATTAGCATGCCAAGAAGAGAGAATAATTATTGAAATAATCTTTTCTCAAGGAACAACTATAATGGTAAAAACACGAGCTTAGAACTCCATCGGCTCCACCGAAAAGATCTTCCTCTATCACCTCTAATGGTAGAGCCCAACTCTTCGCATCCGACCATTATGATGGACGCCCAAACTCAGTAACTTACCACTTTAATGCAATAAATGAAGATCCTGACATAGGCAGTACATAGCCTCCAATAACAACAATAACAATCGATAGTGAAAGAGCCGGCGGCACATACAGTGCCATCCAGACATGGTCGCCATGCTTCTTGACGATCCTTGTCTCCCTCACTAGAATGGTGATCGGTGCAACACTCCCATCATGTTGAGCCATCACCATTCCGATATTCTCATCATGCCACCTACCATGCGCGATGGTCTGCCTCTCCTTCTCTTCAACATAGTATTAAGAAGGAAAAGAGACTACACCTATCATCGATTTCCTAATCCTTGAGCATTTTAGGGGGTTCCTCTCCTAAATTCTCATACTAACAGTGGCTTGATGACCATGAATGCAAGTTTAAAGAAATCAACCATCAACTCGCCTAATTACGGGTGAACAACTAGAGGGATCCCAGCGACCTCAGCATCCACACAGCCCCCCCCCCCCATTTTCATAATGAATTCTAGATGAATCGATTCCATCTTGATTCAAAATATCATAGATGGAGCCATATGATGTTTTCATAAATCCTATTGATCATCTGGAGAGTTACAAAACTCTTTTGATGATTCAGGAGGCTTTCGATGCCCTATTGTACAAAGGCTTCCCAACTTTCATTTGGAAGGCTACGTGAGCTTGGTATTCTAGGCTCCAATTGGAATGTATTCAATCCTTTGGAAAATTGAAAGACTCATTCATGGCCCACTTCAACACCAATCGAAGAAAGCCACGAACTGCTGATAGTCTCTTCTCCATAAAGCAAAATGAGGGGAAGATATTGTAAAATTTTGTGGTGCGTTTCAACACCACCACACTTGAGGTCAAGAATCTCAATGAAGACATGGCCATCGATCATGAAAAGAGGTCTGAGGGATCCAGGTTTACATATTCTCTGGATAAAAATCACCCTTAGATATATGCTGAACTTTTAGACCACATGCACCAATATATTCGTGTGCATGAAGGTGCTTCTGATCGGTGCCAATCAGAAGGTAAAGGTCAGAAAAATAAACAAAAGAAGAGTAGGGCTCCTGCTAAACTAAGTCGATAAGCAATCGACAAAAAAGCTTTCCCTCATTAATGGAGTTTGAGGCCGAACAAATACGATACTAAATATGACTCCTACACTCCATTGACTGCTCCTTATACACAAATCTTGATGAAAATTGAAGGAGCAGAGTACCTTCGACACCCCCCACCAATGAGAGTACCATCGAAAAGTCATGATAGGAAGAAGTATTATCGATTCCATCAAGACCATGGTCACGATACTGAACAGTGTATTCAACTCAGGGATGAGATTGAAGCTCTGATCCAACGAAGATTCTTCGATAAATATTGACGTGATCCTTCGACTCAGCCTCCTACTGAAGGACAACTATAGCATCAACCAGAGGAAGTGCACCATAATTGACCATCAGTAGGGTTCATTAACATGATATTTGGACAATCGAGGGGCTAGGGTACAACTTCTGAACAAGAATCGATCAAGAAATGATGAGATAATAATGTAATTTCTTTTTTAGATAAGGATGCATAGGGAATCCAAGTTTTCCATAATGATGTTGTCATTGTTTCGATGATGATAGTTAATTATGATGTAAAAAATAATTCTTATGGATAATGAAATTTAACTGATGTTCTTTTTTATTCGACTTTCTCTCAAATGCAATTACCAACTGATCGACTTAAAAAAATTTCTACATCTTTAGTCGATTTTATTGGAGACACAGTCAACATGGAAGGAGAAATCACTCTTCCCCTGACAGCAGGGATCGAACCATGATAAAGTACCATTCTTATTACATTTACGATTGTCCAGGTTTCTTCAACTTACAATGCCATACTTGGATGACTTGCACTTAATGCATTAAGAGTGGTGGTGTCAACTTTTCACCTCTTTGTCTAATTTCTAATCTGAGAAGAAATTGGTGAAATGCACAGGGATCAACAACTGGCTAGATGTTACTTCATGATTTCAACTAAAAGTGCTAAGCCCAAAGATCCATTGATGATCGATAAACTTGATCACTAAAAAAATAAAGAAAAAGGTGAGCCAACAAAACACCTGGTGACAATTCCATTGAAGGAAGAAGATCCAACGAAGACTGTTTCAATCGAATCATGGTTGTCTGATCTAAAGTGAAACCAATTAATAGAATTGCTAAGAGCAAATGCTGATATCTTCGCTTGGTCGACAACCAACAGACATAATAACTCATCGACTTAATATCGATCCAAAAGTTAAGCCGGTGAGATAAAAGAAAAGCAACTATCCCAATTGGCTCACCAATGTCATGATGGTGAGAAAAGCAAATGAAAAATGATGAATTTGTATTGACTATACCAACTTAAATAAAGCCTATCCGAAGGACAGCTTTTCTTTGTTGAAGATTGATCAACTAGTCGACGTAACATCAGGACACTGACTATTAACATTTATGGATGCTTTGTGGGTTACAATCATATTCGAATGGTGCCAGAAGATGAGGAGCACACTATCTTCATAATTGACAAAAGTATTTGCTGTTATAGAGTAATGCCTTTCAGTTTAAAAAATATCGAAGCCACATATCAATGGTTGGTCAACAAGGTGTTCAAGAGTCAAATTACATGAAATATAAAAGTCTACGTCGATGATATGTTGGTACAAAGCACCCAGACCCACGACCATGTCCAAGATCTATAGGAAGCCTTCAACATACTTTGATGATATTAGATGAAGTTAAATCCAACTAAGTGTGCCTGTGGCATAACTGCTGAAAAAGTTTTCAAATTTTTCATATTACAATGAGGGATAGAAGCAAACTCAGAGAACATCAAAGCTATCATCAACATGAAGCATCCAAATTTTAAAAAAATATAATAATTAAATAAAAAATTACCACACTCGATTGATTCATCTCAAAGTAGGCTTAAAGATGTCTACTCTTCTTCAAGACTTTACGACAAGCAAAGTACTTCTCATAGTCAGACGAATGTCAACAGTCCTTTGAAGACCTGAAGAACTATTTGATGTCCCTACCATTACTCACAAAATTGAAGATAGGAGAAACATTGTATCTTTATATGGCACGTCAACGGAAGTGGTCAGTTTAGTCCTTGTCAGAGCAGACGAGAATCGAATTCAATGACCTATTTACTACACTAGTAAGGTGCTTCATAATGCCGAGATCCAATATTCAAAGATGAAAAAAGTGGTCTACACCCTAATCATATCAATTCAATGACTCCGACCATATTTTCAAGCCCATTTAATTGTGGTATTGATAGATCAACCATTGAAGGTGATTTTACATTGACCAAATACTTCCAGCTGAATGGCAAAATGAAAGATCAAAGTTAGGGAATTCAATATTCAATATCGCCCACGACCATCAGTGAAAGCTCAAGTGTTGGCCAATTTTACCGCCCAATGTACCATATCCGATGACAAACTAAAAAAAAAAACCCAATGATGAGTCAAAAAAAATTGAAGGTTCTGAGGTCGAACCTAATTCAGCATGGATACTTCATGTTGGCAGAGCATTCAATGCCCAAGAAAGTGGAGCTGGTCTCATCCTTATCAATTCTAAAAGGACTGCCATCAAGTATACCCTTTGCTTTAATTTTAAAGCATCAAATAATCAAGCCAAAATGAACCATTGTTAGCTGGCTTGAACATCACCAAAGAGCTCAACGTAACTAATTTGAAGGTTTTCACCAATTCACAGCTGATAACTGGACAAGTCAAGGGAGAATATGGAGCCTGAGATCCAACCATGATAAAATACCTTTAGAAAGTAAAAGATCTCATCCTAATTTTTAAGCATTTTGAGATCTCCTAGATTTCGAGAATGAAAAATGCTCAAGCCGATGTACTCTCCTGACTCAGAATTACCTCATCCAATCTTCTCGACCGTATCTTCATCGAATACCTTGAACAGCTGAGCATCGATAGAATTGATGAAATATTGAAAATAAATGAAGAACCCAGTTTGATGGATCTAATCATCCGATATCTTACCAATAGAACCTTGCCCAAAAATTCTTCAGAGGCCAAAAGTCTAAGGTGGATTGCTTACAATATGTCCTAATGAATGGACATCTTTACAATAGATCATTTTCACTTTCTCTGCTCAAATGCTTAGGGCCAACCGATGCTGACCATGCTCTTCAAGAAGTTCATGAAGAAATTTGCATAAAATCACTAAGGGGACAAGTCGTTAGCCTATAAAGTTCTACGACAGGGATATTATTGACCCACCATGAAGAAAGATGTAGCTGATCTTGTTCGAAGGTGTGACCCATGTCAAAAACATGCTAATATTCAACATCAATCAGCCAGTCAGTTGATATCAATTACCACACCATGACCATTTACGCAATGAGGGATAGATATTCTTGGCCCTTTCCCTCCTGCGTCTAGTCAAAGAAAATTTCTGATGGTTGCCATAGATTATTTCATCAAATGGATGGAAGCCGAACCTCTAGCACAGATTACTGAAAGAAAGATGAAAGACTTCATTCAAAAGTTAATCATATTTAGATTCGGGTTACCATACTACAATTACCAATAATGGTCGTCAATTCAACAACCAAAATTTTAGAGACTTCTATGCAAAATTTCATATCACACATTACCTCACTTCAATCGGTCACCCTCAATCCAATGGTGAGGTGGAAGTCACAAATCGAACGATCCTATATGGATTAAAGACTCAACTGAATGAAGCAAAGGGCCTCTAGATAGAAGAATTACATTCGATCCTGTGGACATATGGGACAACCCCTCACATTCCGAAAGGAGAATCACCATTTAACTTGGCAAATGGAATGAAAGCAGTGATCACAGTGGAGATCAATTTACTATCAATGAGAGTCAAATATTATGCAGAATTGAGCAATTCTAAATTTGGATGAGTCAACTTAGATCTTGTCTCTGAAGTTCGATGACAAGCTTAGGTTCAGATGGTAGCTTGCCCATAAAGAGTCGTCCGATATTACAATGCAAGGGTCAAATTGAAGGTATTTCTTTCTGGAGACTTGGTCTTAAGAAAAGATGAAGTCTCAAAATCTTTGGATCAAGAAATATTATTTCTAAATTGAGAAGGGTCTTATAGAGTGACCGAAACCCTTCATCCGGCACATACCAACTAGAGACTCTCAATGGAGTGACTATCTCACGATTTTGGAATGCAGACAATTTAAAAATAAATTATTAATGAGGTTGTTTAAATGTCAATTTTAATGAAATGATTAGACTCTAACTTTTCTTCAAAAATTCAATTGAGTAATGTTTGATCGACAATATGTCATCCAAAATGGCATCCAATCGACAAGCGATCGAACAAGTAAAATAGTCGATTGACAGTCGACCATCAAGTACTAATTTTACATTTTGGTAACTTATAGTCGATCAATATCCTTTGTCAACTTACAATTGGACATCCAAATAAACTAACTTATAATCGAACAAGTCAACTCCCCAATTCCGATTGAATGAAAATTCATGCCGACTTAGCCATGGCTAGGTGGAACATAATGCCGACTCAATCAAAGTTGAGAAGAATTTTATGCCCATATTATTTTAACTAAGTGGAAAGTGTACCGATTTGACCCTGGTCAGTCATAGGATATTCGGCTAGCCCCCATTTATCAAATATATAAGAATTCCATGCCTAAACTCTAACTGATGGAAACCGGTTAGATGGCAAGTTCTATGATTACCTTTACTACAATTTAACATCTGGCAAACAGATTGGAAATCAGTTGCCGATTGAAAATTAATGATATTTTAACATTTGGAAATTTGAACACTAAAGAAGTTTGATACCTAGAAAATTTTTCTCTTCATTCATACCTGAAACTATTACAAAATTTGGTAGAAGCCAGATTACAGGATCAGATTTTTATCTGACAACAAAATGAAAGAAAAAAAATAAGTCTACTACATATGTCGATCAACAATCGGCATATTCTATCATTACTGACTCCACAATGGCTAGTGCTAG
Source organism: Cocos nucifera (assembly GCA_006176705.1). NCBI lineage: Eukaryota > Viridiplantae > Streptophyta > Magnoliopsida > Arecales > Arecaceae > Cocos > Cocos nucifera. The sequence continues at coordinate 2,024,198 of QRFJ01000201.1, read as the reverse complement.
AGCAAGTTTTTCAAAAGTCAGAGGATGTTCTAAAGTGGCATCACCAGAAGTCGAGACAGGCTCTACAGTAGCCAATACTTCTTCAGTCAGAGCTTCTTCAATCGGAGCTTCTTCAGTTGGAGCTAAGGGAAATTATGCAAAGTTCTAGGCATACATTTCAAAACATTTTTGAAATTAATATATAGAGGAAGTATTAGATTAATCTAATATTAATCTACACATGCTATGATCTAATCATAAAATTCTATACTAGGATCGAGACATGCTTATATATAAGAAATAGTGAATGCATATAAATCAACAAATTACATTTATTAACCTACTCGTGTTCAGAATACGATACCCCAACACGAGTAGATGAACTCCATAATTTGAAAATGCTAGGAAGAAGCTCCTCACATCATGATGTAGCTGCATGATCATCTGGCCTCTACAGATAGTCAACATAGAGCTCCTGATCTCGATCAACTCCATCGGAGTGCTAGCTCCTTGCCAGAGCTTTCGATGGCTAATCTTAGTCAATCTCAATCGACCACCTTTTCTTGATCATCGAACACTTTAGGAGATCAAAAATCATACTTTGAAAGGTAAGTAGTTGGTGTAGAAAAATTCATCGAGAACCGATGCACTGAGCACTCAATCTCTCCTCCCGAACCCTGGTCTAAACCCTAGGGCTACCCATACCTAGAAATCCTAGAGTCCCTACTCTCATGATTTTTTGACACTCAGAATACTCACCCAGGAGACCCCATGCCCAGCACTCTATTTTTCATGAAACTCTTTCACAAAAAATATCACACGCAATTTCAATCCATTTGAAATTGTGTGAGATATAGGAAGAGAAAGATGAATGGTGCAAACTCTCTCTCTAGAATTTTCTTATGCCCAGAAGATAGTGCCCCACCCCACTGGAATTCTCTCTGCAGAAGCCCTCTTTCCTTGTGCATGCCCATGCAAAAAACTTTCTTAAAAAGGGCAACACATAGTGGGAAAAGCATGTGGATAGGATAAGGATGGGAGGTTGAACTTATTTCAACCTCCCACTTGGAATGTGGGTGACGAGCAGAAGGACTCTCCTTCTACATGCCTACTTAGATATTTCTACAAAAATATGTGCGACCAAATAAGGGAGGGCATGGTGAAGGGATAAGGTTGAAAGGTTAGAGTAGTTCCAACCTCCAACCACTTAAGTTGAATTCAAAATTCAACTTAAATTTGAGCCAATCCAACTCTTGGACCAGGTCAAAGGAAGAAAGAAGAAGAGTGCCAACTCTCTTTTGGGCATGAGATGCACATTCATAATGTGCATGGAGAATGGCATGGTCAAAGGGGTCAAGGTGCTAGGCGTAAGGGAGACTTCAAATTCAAAAATTGAACTTATCCAAATTGGTTTCTTCTAAACCAATTTGTCCAAATCCAATTAGACTAGAACAAACCTAATTAGATTAAGCTTAATCCAATTCAATTAAATTTTAATCAAATTAAAAATTTATTAAGTCTAGATCTTGATCAAATCAGGGTCGAACCTTTCTTAATTAGCGATTAGGTCATCTCATAACCTAATCGGATCAAATCCAATTGAACCAAATTCAATTAGATTTGATTCAATCCTCATCACTCAATCAAATTAAGCTAATCAGCAATCTAATTGCTAATTAATCCTCTAATAATATTAGATTTTCAATCCAATGGGACTCAAGAAGGCAGAGTCCTAGTCCAATGGGACTCCCAATCACATAGTCCCAGTCTAGTGAAACTCTTGATCCTAGAGTTTCAGACCATTGAAACTCTTGATTAGCCATCAGATTAAGTAGGAACTCCTATTGTGTGTGACCCCATAAGTTCATATACTAAGTCGGTAGTACACAAATCAATTCTTATACTAATTGATATGACCATTTAGTAATGGTATCCGATGTTCAAATAGGTCAAATAGTCGTAACGCAACATCCATGAACCTGTGGCATATGATTATCGTATAATTCATCCTCTTGACCTTAATACTTAAAGGACAACCTAAGATTTGACTACCAACTCTAAAAAAGATATCCATATTATATTTTAAATTTCAATATCTATCATATGGACTATCCTGATCGAGGTTTTGCTAAATTAAAATATAGTGATGCGTTTACTCCAACATTTGAAGAGATTAATCCCATCTTGATTCACGCATCGAATAAACAAGTATTTGACTGCACCCAAAAATCTTTCATCATTGAATTAAAAATTTAGATAGTTCGATATCAAAGTATAGTGAGTTACTTGTAAGTCATCATGGTGATCTCAGATTTAAGAGATACTTATATCCATATCCTTCATGAGCAACTCTTGATAGCAAAGAGTTCCACAATTGGGTCACGTTTAGTGAAACGTACCCTAACATTTTACTTGCATGCCATACTAGTATCTTCATACTTCTGGGTTAAGAGAATAACCAATCCATATGGCACACAACAATCTACACTCGATAAATATTGTCATCCTAGATAACAATGTATCATTTGATCATGAATAGGTTCAGGGCCTAAATGATAAATCCATCTTCATCAATTTTAAATAGTCCAAAAGACTTCATCACAAAAGAGTTCATAAAAGGAAGGTGCACAAAAATGATGAAAAGTCATAACAGTATTTTTATTCATTAATAATTCAAGTATAAATTACATTAAGCTCAACCATCTAGAACCTAAATGATTGGCTTTAGGATATAATTTCCAACAACTTCTACTTAGGCTAAAGCTATTCAAAATATTATCGAATACCCATCTTCTATTTATGATTATCGAACTCTGTGATTCTGAAGGCTTTAATAAATGGATCCACTAGATTCTTCTTTCCATCGATCTTTTGAAGCTCGACGTCATCTCATTCCATGATCTCTTGTGCAAGATGGTAGTGATGCAAAATGTACTTGGTGCGCTAATGTGCTTTCGGCTCCTTTGCTTGAGTTATAGCTCTAGCACTGTCATAGTAAAATAGAATCAAACCATCCAAAAAGGATGCCACTCCCAACTCACTGATGAACTTTCGCAGTCATACAGCTTTCTTCATAGCATTGGATGTCGTGACATACTCCACCTCGTATATTGAATCAGCCATAGTATGCTGCTTGAAACTCTTCTAGTGGACCACTCCATCGTTCAGGATAAATACATAATCTAACATAGTCTTACTATAATCATAATCTAACTGAAAATTGAAATCAGTATATCCCATAAGTTTCAAGTCAGTATCTCCATACATGAGCTACTGGTTCTTAGTATTTCTTAAATGCTTTAGGATTGTCTTTACAACCTTCCAGCAATTCTCATCCAAATCAGACTGGTGCCTACTCACTACTTTTATTGAGTATGCTACATCTGATCTCATACATGTTATGGCATACATAATAGAATCCACTGTCAAAGCATATGGTATTCTACTCATATGCTCTCTCTTTTGAGGAGTTGTCGGACAATCTCTTTTTGAGAGAGTAATTACATGGCCTATCAGAAAATAGTCTTTTTTGAAATTCGCTATACTAAACTCTTCAGCATGGTATTGATGTACATGAACTGGGATAACCCAAGCAATCATTTAGATCTATCTCTATAGATCTTCATCCTTAGGATGTAGAAAGCTTCTTTTAAATCCTTCATGGAGAATTGAGACGATAGCCAAACCTTTATTTTCTATAGTACAGGGATATCATTCTCAATTAAGAGAATATCATCTACATACAATACAAGAAATACTACTATAGAATTATTAGCCCATTTATACATGCAGGATTTCTCTTCATTCTTAACGAAGCCATACGTTCTGATCACTTTATCAAAAGGCATGTTTCAGCTCTGAGATGCCTGCTTCAATCCATAAATAGATCTCTAAAGCTTGCATGACTTGGACTCGTTTGTGGATATGAACCCTTCAGGCTATATCATATACACCTCTTCTTCTAACTCTCTATTCAGGAAAGCTATCTTTACATTTATTTGTCAGATCTCATAGTTCAAATATGCTGCTATCGTAAGCATAATCCAAATGGACTTGAGCATTGACACTAAAAAAAATGTCTCATCATAGATAATACCATAATGCTAACGATATCCTTTGGCAACTAAATGGGCTTTATAGGTCTCCACCTTTTCATCTACATCTCTTTTTTTTTGAAAATATACTTATATTCAATGAATTTTATCCCTTCAGATGGATTAACTAGTGTCCATACTGTTGACCTTCATGGACTTTATTTCAAACTTCATGGCTTTCAGCTACTTATCAGAGTCTGACCTCTGCATGGCATCCATGTAGGTAATCGGATTCTCGTCGTTCTTATTGAATTCAATAGGATCATCATCCTGGGCCAAGAAATCATAGTATATGTCCGATTGATGTGGTACTTTATGGTATCTCCTCAAGGGTGCCCTACAATGGACTCTAGGTTTGATCTTATCAAATCTAGTTCTGTAGGTTCACTAAAATGTGCCAGTTCTTTCACCTATCGAACTTTACCAAGTTCAGTATTAGAGATAATAGTTTCTTTCCTAAGAAACTTCTTTTTCAAAAAGATCGTCCTATTGCTAACAAACAACTTTTGTTCTTTAGCAAGATAGACATAATAACCCCTAGTTTTCTTGGGGTACCTTATGAACAAGTATTTATCAGACCTAGATCCAAGATTTTCTGTCTACAAATATTTGATATAAGCTGGACATCCCCAAATTCTAAGATAAGAGAGTGTCGGCCTATGTCCAGTCCATATCTCATATGGAGTCTTTGCAACAGACTTGTTCAGAACGTTGTTTAAGATACAACAAGCAGTCTCAAGTGCATAACCCTAAAAAAAATAGACAGACTCGCAAACTCCATATGGATTGAACCATATCCAACAAGGTTCAATTTTTTTTTTAGACACACCATTATGCTGTGGTATTCTAGGAGAGGTTCATTAAGAGAGAATCTCATTCTCTCCTAGATATGTCAAAAATTTATTGGAAAGATATTCACCTTCTCGATCTGACCGAAGAATTTTAATATTCTTTTTGAGTTATTTTTCTACCTCATTATGATATCATTTGAACATTTCAAACGAATTGAATTTACGCTTCATAAGATAGACGTACCCATAATCTAGATAGGTCATTAGTAAATGTAATGAAGTAGTAATATCCATCTCTAGCACATGTGTTCATAGATCAACATATATTACTATATACTAGACCCAGAACATTAGAGGCCTACTCACCTTTTTCAGTAAAAGGTGATTTTATCATTTTATCAAGAAAGTAGGACTCATAGGTAGTTAATGATTTACAATCATTAATATCAAGGATACGCTCCTTGACTAACCTGTTGATCCTATTCTTGTTTATATGATTGAGCCGACAGTGCCAAAGATAAGCATTGATGATATTATCAAGTTTTGAATATTTATTTGATGTGTACATTATACTAATAGGCTATAATAAAACATAAATATTATTTTTTAATTATCCTCACATTAAACATAAATATTATTTTTTAATTATCCTCGCATTATTGTAATATCATTCATAATGATATCATAATAATTTTTTTATTGATAAACAATAACCATCTTGGATGAAAAGTCCTATAGATATTATATTCATCATAAAACATGGACAATAGTGATAGTCACCTAAAATGATCTTATTTGTTTTAAAAACAAGCTTGATAGTTTCCAATGCTAGGACTAGAACATTCCTTCCATCCCTAACATTTCAAAAATCTATCATCATTCTCAAACTTTTTACCAATTTAAAGCCCATGCAAATAATTGTATATATGAACTGAACTTTCAGTATCCAATAACCAGATAGAAATATCACAAACAAAGAAATTACAGGATGGTATCATATAACAATCTTAACCAGCAACCACTTTTTGATCTTTTCTATTCAGCCTATTCAGGTCTAGAGGATAATTCCTCTTCTAGTCTGCCTGATTAGGGTCAACACTAGACTTCTTGAAATTAGGTCCTAAAATCTTGTCACTATCCAATAGTGAATAGAGCGACCAAACACTAGCCATTCTATTAACTAAAAGAAAAATACAAGACCATATTAGTACTTAAATTATTTAACCCTAAAGATTTGGACTTTAGTATAAAGATCCTTTCACTATTTTTACGAATTGGTAGCCTATATCTTTAATTCAAGGAATTACATTAACTTCTTAGTGGGTACTAGAATCCACATAGACTACAAACGAGTTCGAGAAAAGCTTTGGCCAACCCATGTGTATCTATAGTTAGGTTCATAATCAATTATTTATCTAAATAATTTTTAGTATTTAATTTTGTTCTAAAAGCTAATTCAGTAGGCTATGGCCTCCACTGAAAATATTTGGTTAGGTCCAACCATTAACATGATTGAGTTTGGTGCATCAAACGAAGGATGACTAGGCCTGAGGAAAGCTCTGGCCAACTTGATCGTTGTTCAGAGAGTATGACGTAATCATTATTTGATGGATAGTAATTTTAACATCCAGATGAACACCAAGTGTAAGGCATCTCCAATGTCCACCTAGAAAATTAGACTCATTATCATCCACCTTAATGGGAGGCTATGACTTAGTTTTCTCCATAACTTTATCATTTTAAGAACTAATAATTAAGAGAATTTAGGTTACATGTGATTTAAGGATAGAAAAGATATGGACTAAATTACTCCCACTAACTTCACCAAGTTAAATCCTTCCACTGACTTCACCAAGTCATAAATGAGGACTAGGATCAATTTCGTTCCATGGGCACCTAATTCAGTCTTACTCATTGAAATTAGTCAAACTGATTCTTAATTGACATAGATCAGCTCAAATCACCAAGTGATCTAATCAAATCCTAATTGACCATGTTGGCCAGGTAAGTGAGATCAGCGAAAGGGATATGCCATTAACTCGTCAAAGATCGAATCAGTGTGAGTAGCTCCTAATTAAAAATTACTAGTCTAAACTACCAAACTTATCTTAGATACCAACCAATTAATTAGATTTAATCTGATCCATCTAGTAATTTCGGGCTCGACCGCTTAGCCATGAATTAAGTTCATTTTGGTTCTTGTTAAAGATATGAACTTGACCAACTACAACTATTGAAGTTGAATCTAGAGTATTCTTTGACCTAATCTAAATCAACACTTAGTTAGATTTGATTAATTACTCTAGTTAAGTCCATTCTTTAACTAATCTTAGGTCTAATCTAATTAATGAAACTAATTCATCTAACCCTTTAATCTATATTTTATGCTTTTGTCTTAGGATCTTTAATTCATAATTCTAGATCCTACGAGACAACACTTAATTTTTAATTAAGTTTTGGATAGATGGATTGGAGTTTGATATTTAAAAACTATTTTTAAATTTATAAAATATTTTTATAATTTTTTATTTTCTATTCATCAAATGGGTTGACTCAATTTAAAAATGTGTCAGCTCATTTCATAAATAGCAACTTATTGCTAGTTTCAAACAAAAAATAAAATAGAATTGAACCATAAATATTTTTAGATCTAATCTAAACATATTTATGTTTAACTTTAAAATTAAATTAATTTTAATAAGAAAATTCCTTCACATTCATCTTAATGAATGAATTCACGATGCCATCCCTACCGCCATAAGAGATCCCCATCTAATGAAAGGAAATGGCCTTTAAACCATACTTATCTCTTATGATTAGACGGCTTGATGGCTCATTCATTCTCGATTACTAAGTTATCTAGAAATAAAACATATCAAATGTGCTAGCATTCATATTTCTAATTAACATATATAATATATTACACGAACCTTGCTCTAATACCATTGAAGGAAATTATGCAGGATTCTAGGCATGCATTTTGAAACTTTTTCAAAATTAATATGCAGCAAAAGTATTAGATTAATTTAATATTAATCTATGCATTATCATGCCCCAAATCTGGGATATAACACGGTGATGCTACTGAGAGTTACAACCCACGATAATATAAAGCCAACATTTATTTTCTTAAATTAAATAATAGATGCATAAGAAATAAAGTAATAAAAGGATTCGAATAAAATTCTTAATTAAACAAAAATTGGTTCAGACATCTAAATCCAAAAGCCAAAACCAAAATTCAAGTCTCAAAATTCATAACTTAATACATGTTCATGATCATTTATTAAACTAAGTGCAACTATCAAAATTTTCAAGCCTTCTACGTAAAGTCCCAAGCCTGGATCCCTCATTGTTTCTATCCTTAATTCTCTATAAGAAAAAGAAAAATAAAAAAATATAAGCTACACTAGCTCAATAAGTAAAACCTACATTTTCTTACCTGATCAAGTATAAATTTTTTCATGACAATACAACATTAAGAAAATAACAAGTATCGCAAAATAAAGCATTTCATAGATCATATAACAAAACAAGTCATAAAAACAACCATGCATGCATAAATTATAAAATTTCATAAATATGACTTGTAAATCATTCTTATTATGTCTTCATGTCATGTTTCAAAATCTTACTCGTAGATATTCATGCTATCATCATCTTATATCCATAATAGGACCATAATCATATCATACCAACTATTATAATCCACTGATGAGGGCCGTATGCCGAGCTACTATAATTCGCTGGCAAGGGCCATATGCCAAGCTACTATAATCCATTGGCGAGGAACATGTACCAAGCTACTATAATCCATTGGGGAGGGCCGTACATAGCTATCTAAAAGTTTTTAAAATTTTTATATCTTTTTTTAAAATATATATACTTAGATGAAAAAATATTTAAATTTATGCATCATAAAATATATCATCTTTAGAAAATATATTCATAAAAGTAATAATCATAATAAAATATAATTTTTATATCTCATATGCTGATCCTTATTTTATGAAAAATATGAATTTATAACAATAATTCTTATGCATAAAAAGATATGGTAATTTTGAAAATAAGTAAGGAATGTAAGATTCCACTTACCTCAATCATCCTAAATCTTCAAGGTTTGTTAGAAAAATTAAACAATCTTATTTTAAATATTAATTTATAATTAATTTTTATTTATTAAATTTAATAAAATTAAATAATAATAAAAAAGATGATTGATTAGGTGATCAATTCGATAGGCCATCCGAGCGCTAAATCAATTCAAAGTCATCTTGTTAGAGTCAATATGGATCCCTAAAAGAGAAAGACATAATTTGGTACCAAAATTTCTAGAAAGAGAAAGTAGAGAGAAGAGAGAAAGTAGAGAGAAAGTGGAGAGAGAATGCAATCATGATGAGGATTATCAGGGATCATGTCAGAATGATTTAATGTGTGTTAACTATGATCAGATACAATGAATTTTTGGCAAAAATCAAACTGAAATTTGGTCTACTGCATGGATTTTAGAGCAATTCCACAATCATCATGATTTCATCTTAGATTCATCCTAGGATCCGTGGTGTAGTTAAAGAGAGAGAGTAGAGTCTTAGAGAGAGAAGGAGAGAGAAAAAAAAATTTCTCTCTCTTGCTTTTTCTTTTTTTTCTTCTTCTTTTGTTTTGCTTTTCTTTTTTTCTCTCTTGGCCAAATAGGGAAAGGTGGGGGCTGGTGGTTGTGATGGCTAGGGGCCAGAAGATCGATGGCAGCGGCGATGGCCAACAGTGGGCAATGGCGATGGAGAAAGGGATGGTCGACGACATGATCGATCGGTGAAAAATCAAGAAAAAGAAAGGAAAAATAGGGAATCTCCTTTGGGCTATTTTCTAGCCAAGTTAATGGTCGGCAGCGGCACTCAAGGCCAAGGAAAGAAGGAAAAAAGGAGAGGAAGAGGAGAAGGGGTTTACCTCAAACTCTGACGACTCTTTGACGTTAATTTCTAGGGAGCACAATAAGGATAGGTCGTGGCTTCAATGAGAAGAAAAGAGGGAGAAGCATGCCGATGGAGGGCCGGCTTTGGTGCGTGAAATCTCTTGAGGGGGAGAAGAGGATTTATAGGGCAAAGGGAGGCCGAATCCTCCCCAGATTTGGTTTCTTCTTTGGTGGATTTATAGGACAAAGCAGGAGTCTTCTTCGTTGTCTTTTTTTTTTAATTATTTTTTTTCATTTCTTAAGATTCATGCCGTGGTGATTTAAAATTAGGTTATTACATTCTGCCCCCCCTTAAAAAAGTTTCATCCTCAAAACTTGACGTATCTTCATTTCTAAATAAGTAAGGATATTTTGGTCTTCAAAATTATCTTTCACCATACTTTCAATATGCAACTTTGATCTAAATCATGCTTCTAGATTCCATAACTATTTTCTATTAATTAGCTTCATCCCATGAGTCCTTTTTTTTTATTTATTTATAAGTTCTCCATGAATAACTTTATAATAGAAGTGGTATATCCAGTTTATAAAGTATACAATTCAAAGATATAGTAATCTAGGAAAGAATGAAAAGAGTTATGATCAATAATTATATAGATATCTACTTAAGTTTGATTAGACTCATACCTATCGCTATGTCATTGCTTGTAGTACCATGCAGAGTTAACACAGATATTCATGCATTTTCTCTTTGTCCCTGTTCAATTAAGCCAATGATTTTGGAGTCATTTATTTTCTTATTAGGACATTCCATGCCAAATGTCTCCATCTGCCATACTGATAACATGCTCCAAGCTTCTTAAGACAAAGTCCCCCATGATTTTTACCATAATGCTCACAAGTCTCTGCTCTCTTCTTCTTCTTCTTAGAGTTATTCTCTAGGTTTTCAGGTTGGTCACCCTAAGTTTCTATTGTTCTAGATCTCTTTCTATCCTTCCTTTCCTATTCTGATCTTTTCATATCTAATTCAACTTTTAAAGCTCATTCCAGCACATCCTTATAATTGTTAAAAAGGTGAGAGGATAAATGAGACCAAATTTTATGTCCTAAACCATGCTCAAATTTATTTGCTTTGCTTCTTTTAGACTCTATAAGCTGGGGGCAAAATTAACCTAACTCATTGAATTTATTTGCATATTCTAGTACTGTCATGTCATCTTTTTGTCTCAAAGTCAACAACTCATTCTCTTTTACTTATCTCATTGACTCAGAAAAATATTGATCATAGAATATTTTCTTGTACTCCTCCCATGTCAACTGGTTATCAGTATTCCTATATGTAGTTTTTATTGCAATCCATCAAAACTCAGCATTTTCTTTTAACAGGAAAATGGCTAGCCTAACCTTTACCTCCTTGGGATACTGTAGTGCATCAAACATCATTTTTATTTATCAAATCTAGGTCTCTGCAACTAGAGGACCAGGTCCACCCTCAAACAGTAGTGGGTTAAGTTTTCTAAATCTCTCATAATATGACTCTAAAGATGACATAGGTCGAGGAGTAGATTGTTTGTTGTTGTTGTTGAATAACCTGAGCCACCATTTCATAAACTCCAGCAATGTCTTCTTGAGTGGCTGGCACATTAGAAGCCTGCTCAACCATCTGATTGGCATCTCTCAATGTAGTCCTTCTTGCTCTTCTCCTCCTAGTGGCAATATTTGCCAAGACTTCATTCTCACCATCGTTTATCGTCACCTATCAAAAATACTAGTATTAATCAGTTTTCTTAAATAAGAAATGGGAACTCTAAGAAAACTCACCTAATATCATTCAATCTAATATGACCTAGCTAAACGAGATCTATTCATCCATTACTAGACTTTTAAGATCTATCCATGATCAAACCTATTACTCTGATATCATAAAATATCATGTCCCAAATCCAAGACATAACACGACCATGCTATCGAGGGTTACAACCCTCAATAATACGAAGCCAATATTTATTTTCTTAAATTAAATAATAGATACATCAGAAATAAAATAATAAAAGAATTTAAATAAAATTTTTAATTAAATATAAATTGGTTCAGAGCATCTAAATCCAAAAGCCAAACCCAAAATTCAAGTCTCAAAATTCATAACCTAATATATGTTCATGATCATTTATTAAACTAAGTACAACTATCAAAATTTTCAAGCCTGCTACGTAGAGCCCCAAGTCGGGATCCCTCATTATTTTTATCCTTAATTCTCTATAAGAAAAAAAAAATAAAAAGATGTGAGCTATACTAACTTAGTAAGTAAGACCTACATTTTCTTACTGAATCAAGCATAAGTATTTCCATGATAATGCAACATTAAAAAAATAATAGATATTATAAAATAAAGTATTTCATAGATCATATAATAAAGCAAGTCATAAAAACAACCATGCATGTATAAATATGAAATTTCATAAATATGATTTATAAATTATTCTTATCATGTCTTCATCTATTATAACTCATTGGTGAGGGCCATATGTCGAGCCACTATAATCTGCTGGTGAGAGCCATGTGCCAAGCTACTATAATCCGCTGGTGAGGGCCGTGTACCGAGCTACTATAATTTGCTAGTGAGGGCCGTACATAACTATCTGAAACTTTTTAAAATCTTTATATCTTTTTCTTAAAATATTCATATACTTAGATAGAAAAATATTTAAATTCATGCATCATAAAATATGTCATCTTCATAAAACATATTCATAATCATAATAAAATATATTTTTATATCTTATATGCTGAACCTTATTTTATGAAAAATATGAATTTATAACAACAGTTCGTATGCATAAAATGATATCGTAATTTTGAAAATAAATAAGAAACATAAGATTTCATTTACCTTGATCATCCTAAATCTTCAAGTTTTATTAGAAGAAAGATAATCCTATTTTAAATATTAATTCATAATCAATTTTTATTCATTAAATTTAATAAAATTAAATAATAATAAAAGAGATGATTGATCAGGTGATCAATCCAATAGGCCATCCAGATGCCAAATCGATTCAAGATTATCTTATCGGAATCAATATGAATCTCTATAAGAGGAAGGCATGATTTGATACCAAAGTTTCTAGAGAGAGAAAGTAGAGAGAGGAGAGAAAGTGGAGAGAGAATGCAATCATGATTAAGATTATCAGTGATCATATCAGGATGACTTAATATGGGTTAACTATGATTAAATACTATAAATTTTTGGCAAAAATTAGACTGAGATCTGGCCTACTGCATGGATTTCAGAGCAATTTTCAAGTCATCTTGATTTCATTTTAGATTCATCCTAGGATCCATGGTGTAGTTAAAGAGAAAGTAGAGCCCTAGAGAGAAAAGAGAGAGAAGATTCTTTTTTTCTCTCTTGCTTTTTTTTTTCATTTTTCTTCTTCTTCTTCTTTTTTCTTTTCTTTTCTTCTTTTCTCTCTTGGCCGAACAGGGAAATGCGGGTGCTGGTGGTCATGATGGCTGGGAGCCAGAAGACTGGTGGTAGTGGCGACAGTCGACAGTGGGCGATGATAATGGAGAAAGGGATGGCCGGCGACATGACCAATCGATGGAAAATCAAGAAAAAAAAGAAAAAAAAGAGAAAATAGGGGATCTCCTTTGGGCTATTTTTTGGCCAAGTCAGTGGTCGACGGTGGTGCCCAAAGCCAAGGAAAGAAAGGAAAAAAGGAGACGAAGAGGGGAAGGGGTTTACCTCAAACTCCGATGGCTATCTGGCGTCAATTTCCAGCAAGCACAATAAGGATAGGCCGCGGCTTCAACGAGAAGAAAAAAGGGAGAAGTGCACTGGTGGAGGGTTGGCTTCGATGCATGAAATCAATTGAGGGGGAGGAGGGGATTTATAGGGCAGAGAGGAGGCCAAATCCTTCCTAGATTTAGTTTCTTCTCCAGTGGATTTAGGTGGAAGAAGACTCCCAACGAGAGTCTTCTTCGTTGTCTTTTCCTTTTTTAATTAATTTTTTTCATGCCTTAAGATTCATGCCATGATGATTTAAAATCGGGTTATTACATGCATGCTATGATCAAATCACAAAATCCTATACTAGGATCGAGACATGCTTATATATATAAGAAATAGTAAATGCATATAGATCAACAAATCATATTTATTGACTTACTCATGTTCAGAACATGATATCTCAGTATGGATAGACGAACTCCACAATCTGAAAATGCTAAAAAGAAGCTCCTCAATCGCGATGCAGCTGCAAAGTCGTTCGGCCTCTATAGACAATCCACATGGAACTCCTAGTCTCGATAAGCTCTACCGAAGTACTAGCTCCTCGTCGGAGCCTTCGACGGCTGATCCTGGTTGATCTTGATCAACCACCTTCTCTTGATTATCTGGATGCTCCAAGAGACTAGAAACCATACTTTGGAAGATGAGGAGTTGGTGTGGAAAAATTCATGGAGAATCGATACGCTGAGCCCTCAATCTCTCCTCCTGAACCCAAGGTCCAAACCCTAGGGCTATCCACACCCGAAAACCCTGGAGTCCCTACTCTCAAGATTTTTTTGACACTCAGAATACTCACCCAGGAGACCCCATGCCCAACACTCTATTTTTTCATGAAACTCTTTCACAAAAAATATCACAAGCAATTTCAAGCCATTTGAAATTGCATGAGATATAGGAAGAGAAAGATGAATGGCGCAAACTCTCTCTGGAATTTTCTTGCACCCAGAAGATAGCACCCCACCCCACAAGAATTCTCTCTCCAAAAGCCCTCTTTCCTCATGTATGCCCATGCAAAAAACTTTCTTAAAAAGGATGACACACGATGGGAAAAGCATGTGGAAAGGATAAGGATGGGAGTTTGAACTTGTTTCAACATAAGTTCAACCTCCCACTTGAATTCAAAATTCAAAGGGAGATTTTATTCATATCCAATGCCACATCTAAATAGGTGACAAGTAGAAGGACTCTCCTTCTACACGCCCACTTGGATATTTCTCCAAAAATTTGTGTGACAAAATAAGGTTGAGAGGTTGGAGTAGTTCTAACATTCAACCACTTAAGTTGAATTCAAAATTCAACTTAAATTTAAACCAGACCAGGTCAAAAGAAGAAAGAAGGGGGGTGCCAACTCTCTTCTAGGCGGGAAAACACTCATGCACATTCATAATATGCATGGAGAATGGCGTGGTCAAAGGATCAAGGTGCCAGGCGCAATGGAGACTTCAAATTCAAAAATTGAACTTGTCCAAATTGGTTTCTTCCAAACTAATTTATCCAAACCCAATTAGACTAGAACAAATCTAATCAGATTAGGCTTAATCCAACTTACTTAAATTTTAATCAAATTAAAAATTAATTGAGTTTAGGTCCTAATCAAATCAAGGTCGAACCTTTCTTAGCAATTAGGTCATCTCATAACCTAATCGGATCAAACCTAATTAAACCAAATTCAATCAGATTTGATCCAATCTTTATCGCTCAATCAAATTGAGCTAATCAACAATCTAACTACTAATTAATCCTTCAATAATATTAGAGTCTCAATCTAGTGAGACTCGAGAAGGCACGATCCCAGTCCAGTGGAACTTTCGATCATAGAGTCCCAGTCCAGTGAAACTCTTGACCTCAAAGTCTCAGATCATTGGAACTCTTGATCAGCCATCAGATTAGATAGAAACTTCTATTATATGTAATCCTATAGGTTTAAATACTAAATCGGTAGCATCGGAATTAATTTCTGTACTAATTGATGTGACCATCTAGCAATGGTATCCGACATCTGGATAGGTCGAATAGTCGCAATACAACATCTATGAATCTATGGTATATGGTTACCGTATAATTCATATCCTTGACCTCAATGCTCAAAGAATAACCTAGAATTTGATTGCTAATCATAAAAAAGTCATCCATATTATATTTCAAATTTCAATATCCATCATATGGACTATCTCAGTCGAGATTTTGCTCAATTAAAATATAGTGATGCATTTACTCTAACATTTGGAGGGGTCAATCTCATCTTGACTTATACACCAACTAAACAAGTACTTGACTACATCCAAAAATCTTTCATTACTAAATTAGAAATTCAGATAGTCTAATACTAAAGTGTAGTGAGTTGCTTGCAAGTCACCATGGCGATCTCAGGTCTAAGAGATACTTATATCCATATTCTTTGCGAGCAACTCTTAATAGTAAAGAGTTCCATAATTAGATCACATTCAATGAAATATATCTCTATATTTTACTTGTATGCCATATCAATATCTCCATACTTCTTGGTTAAGAGGATAACCAACCCATATGGTACACAATGATCTACACTCGATAAATATTGTTATCCTAGATAATAACGTATCATTTGATGGCAAATAGATTTAGGGACTAAATGATAAATTCTTTTTTATCGATTCTAAATAATCCCAAGGACTTCATCATAAAAGAGTTCATAAAAAAAGATACACAAAAATGATGAAAAGCTAGAATAGTAATTTTATTCATTCATAATTCAAATACCAATTACATTAAGCTCAACTGTCTACAATATAGATAATTGATTTTAGGATACAATTACTTCTTCAGTCAGAGCTTCTTCAATCAAAGCAGTAATAGCTTCGATCAATTCATCATTGGACCCCAGTACAACAATACGGCTCAAATCCAAATCTGAATAAATCTTGTCAATTGCATCTCTGCCATCTTCATATCTGGTCCAATAAGACATGCGGCCACCTCAAGGATCACATTCTTGAAATCCTTCAAATTTTGATATTCTTTGATAGCCTGCTCCCATGCCTGACTAAGAGCCATCTGAGCTGACTTTGCCTCCTCTTTGGCTGACGCTGACTTCAATTTGGAGGATTGAAGCCTCTTCTGCTCCTCCAACTCCTTGACGTAACCATCCCATTCCTTCCGAAGTCAGTTGACTTTACATCATTTTCTTCTAATTTGAGACTCTTGAGTCTCAATGATCCACTGAGCCAACTTTAAATTGGTCTTAGCTGACTCTAAATCAACCTGAGCCAACTCCAACCTGGTGTGCACCGACTCCAGTTCAATATGTGCTGATCCTAAATCTACGTGGACCAACTCTAGTTCGGCCTTCAAGCGAGAGACTTCCTTTGCCTGTTCCTTCTCCCGCTCCATCACCTCCTTCTCATGGTTGGCTGTAATTAGAAGGCATTCAACTGCAACATTTCTCTCTATTTTGGCTACTGTAACCTTGTCGGACCAAGCTCGATGTAAGTCATTGAATGCCTGATATCCTTTCTCTAGTGCCAACATATCATGCGCCAATTGCATAGAAGGAAAAATCTAAGTCAGGAAGAATAAGCAAAAAGAAAGTAACAAAGCTTCAATTGACTTACACTAAGAATGACTGGATAAAAAGAAGAAAACATGTCGGGCACCATCCGACTCCGCCTATTGTCTCTATAGATCGGGAGAAGAATGGCTTCAACAAGCCACTTTGCTAGTGCTAGATCCGACAAGCCCGACTCTCTAATAGGGGTGCAAATGTCCGAAAGCCCTGCAGACCCTCTCGAAACTTCACTCCCAGTAGATGTTGCTGGAGCTTTCCCACGCCTCTAACTTGGTGGCCGCTCGATCGGAGTTGACATCCATTCAGGCATGGGAGCAATCTGAGAAGTTGTCGGCCGTGATCTGACCAACCCAACTTCGGGCATCGATGATGCCAAGATATAACCAACTCGACAAGAATAGCCAGTGCCTCCATGACAACTACCTTGTCATCGTCCTGCTCATCAGCTGCCAGAGGAACTGTGGTCGATGGACCCTGAGTCGAAGGGAGAACCATTGGAGCAACCTGATGACTGCCTCACTAGCAACTCCTAGAATCGCAATTGATGGAATGTAGGTCTGATCAACTGCAACCGATGGTGCATCGATCTGACCTACTACAATCAATGGTGTATCAGTCGGATGAGTAGCAACTGATGGAGCATCGACCCGACTCTTCTTTGACCCTTATGATGACCCAGCATCGGCAGCAGACTTCCTTTTGCTCATAAAGTGATGAATGTCAGCCACCAAAATTGATCCCGAAGGCTGCATAGCTGCCAACAAAAATAAATTAGTTATAAGTTGGAAATCATGCAAAAATAAAAATCCTAAAAGCTACTTCCAACTATACCTACGACTGGCACCGAACTAAGTCCGGCATCGTATAAAGCTTGGTCCATCAATAATTCTCTCTATAGCGGGACTTTCATATCTTTCAACTTGAGAAAATTCTCCTGATCGGTAGCATCTACTCGATTGTTATCATTCGGATTGGTATTCGAGGTTTTCCAAATGAAAAAAAAATCCCAAGGCAAAGAAGAAGCAACAAAAAAAAACTAGATCTTCCAATCGTGAATGGATAAAAGAAAATCAGAGATGGAGGATAGACTCATCCTCGGAGCAAAAAATCACCAGCCTCAGCTTTAGAATGAGGGTGGAGTACGAAGAAGGGTCGGAAGAGAGATAACCAAGGAATGAATCGGAATGGAATGACAAAACAAAGCAAAGGAGATGAGAAGTCGAATGAAATTTGATGCAAATTAGGCTGAGCAAACCCGATAATAATCCAGAATGTTCTGAATGAACTCCGGGGTTGAAAAACAAAGGCCCAACTTAAGGTTTTCTACATAAAAAGTAATCTGTCCAATAGGTGGAGAAGTCACCTGACCATTTGGATCAGGTGTGGACTATCGAAATTGCTCCAAGATACAATACTGTTCTCGAAGACAAGTAACAACCAAATCGATCAGTGAAGAAACCTCTACTGTCGGACCTAAAGAAATAGTTCTATCTTCTCCTACCTTTGATTTACCCCTATCGGTTATTGCTAATGGTGAAGAAAGGTCCTAAGGAGGAGTGGAAAAGAAAAGAAATCTAACCTGAGAGCCAAAGGAACTAAGGAAACATAGCAAGAACAGAAAGGGAAGAAAAGAAGCTCTGGGCACCAGAGGAATTCTCGGATACAATTGGAGGTTTCAAAGAGAATGAAAATAACCCTATATATAGAAATCACTGACGGTTGAGATGATTTCAGGCTCATCCAGATTTCTATGCATGGCAATATTTTGGGCCAACCATTAGTTGGATGCTTCGACGTGCCTGCCCTCAGATTATTCCACGTCATTATTATCCATGGAAACAATCGAAATCCAGTAGTTATTCGATCATGGCAACAACCGATTACTCTAAAATCAAATCAGTCGGACTATCTAGCTGTTAGATCATCTTTCCCATTGAACGTGCTAATGATGACAGCACGATCCACAAGCCGAACATGCTAATGATGGCTACATGATCCATGAAACGATAAAATGGTCAAAAACTTTTTGACTTATGAAACAAGTATTAATGGTCAACAATAAAGCAGCCATCAAATTGGAGCTCGAAATATCATGTGAGAACTCACATCGTTCAAAGCGCTGTCCCACATGACAAGTCACGTGCCCTTCTATTTTAAACTCAAGAGTGGGAGGCAACTGTCGGTATTATTGATTTTTCTATATCAATCCAAGGTCTATATTCTGATTTATGGTCGGAATCACTGATTGAACAATGGATATTAGTCGGTTTTGCCAACTACCAAATAGAAATAGAAGATTCGACGATCCACTAACAGACAAGATGACTGTCAATTGGTTCATATGCTCATCTCACAGTCGGTAATAAAAAAAGATAATCGACTATTAATAGGTAAACCGACTGATAGTCGATCATTCTCAATCAACCTTCTCATGACGACTCCAACAATTACTTAACCGATGGTTAGTCAGATCAATTCCGACTATATGTCAGTAGCACATATCAAAAACTGCCAGCATAAGAGACATATAACGACCATCCCACGATAATATTATAGGCACCAACTGCTCATTTCATGCCGAAATAAATAGGATCCATGATGTCTAACCATTACAAATGGTTACTAATCATCTATCTATAAAAGAAACGTAAAGAAAGAGCATCAATAAGACACTTCTAGACTAAACTCTATCTATTTTAATTCTACTTACCTATTTGACCACTCTTCCACTAAATTAAGTATCGAAGAGTCTCCATCGAAAATACTTTTGGTCTATGAAGACTTCTTTTATAGATATTCTTTTTCAGCAACAAGCACATTAGAGGATTGACCGTAACAATATCAATTTGAATAGAAGAAGGGATGAATATGTAACATACAGCTAGTTTTTGTGGGAGCATTTGAATTAGATAACCAAACACCCATCTTGATGATAAAGAAGAAAACCGCTCTAATATTTAGATTATCTGTCAAGTACCCTGAATTTGGCAACAAATATTGATAATTGAATGCATAATAAGTCCTAAATTTTATTCTAAAATAAAAACTAGATCGCAACGTTGTTAAACTACTGAATGCATATCCCAAAAATTATGTCCAGAAATTCTTAGACACAAATCCTAACTCCATGCATAACACAAAAGTACTACAAAAATATGCACCTTTAATAGAAAATAAACCAGGTAACATTCAACAGGCAAGTATTTTACACTTAAAAGCAAATTCCAATCAAAATTCAGATGGCACTCAATAAAAAGATCTCACTTTTGATAGATTTACAGGTCAGATTAGATTTTAAAAGTATTTCTCTGATATTCACAACCATTGCCCCCTTGCGGATCAAGTTATGGATTTAAGTTGACTAATAGCATGTCGGCACTTTGCAGATCCTCGACAATTCCACCAAGCCATTAAAAATAGGAATCTATTGTTTGCTGCGAGATGAAAAATTACTGAATAAATTTATTTTATGATAGATAGAGCCAATAAAAAATTAATACATCAATTGATTCTTATTAATTATTAATTTTAATTAATTATGATTAGTTATGAAATGAAAAAGAAGTCAATCAAAATCTATAAAATATTTTATTCATGTTCAAATGAATCTACCTAATAATTTTTTTTTAGCAAATCCAGAAGGCCAGAGCAGGAGTTATGGTACCCCTATTTAATTATTCAACTTTATATATATATATATATATATATATATATATATATATATATATCCACCAGCTAAAGGTAGCCAAAAATGTAGGCTTATATTTATCTTTTTCAATTAAAAAAAAAGCATGTATGTATTTATATATTTATATTTATACACATATGTGCATATATATATATATATATATATATATATATATATATATATATATATATAATGTATGCATGTATATATATAATGATAATTCAGCGTTTATGTAAATCTCTCTTTTATCAACGGAAAGTGTCCCATGTGCTCCATGCTGTACGGTATGTTTAATATTATATATCAATGGATTCTTCATATCCGGCAATCAGAGAAACGGATCACGAAACTCAACCATTTTGTATTGCAGGTAATGCACTCCCCAGCAAAATTACTACTCCATCTGATCTAATTTTATGTTTTCTCTTTGAGAAACGTAAACATATTTCTATAGTACATTATTCATTAGAGGTTAACATGTAATTTTTCCAAATTTTCTTTTTAATGGTAAAGTCAGAAAAGACATCCAACGAACCGGAAACCATCTGCCCTGCTATTTGAAAGTTATATATGCAAGATACGGAATATATCATTCATGACCTTGTGGTTTCTTGATTTTATGTGATAAAATTAAAAGCGCATTTGGTTCATAACCCACGTTGAAATTAGAATGGATTGAAATAAAAATTAGAAGAGCAATACCCTTTATTATATTTGATTTATAATCAAAATTAGAATAAAATTTGAATATTAGTATGGATTGAATTTCGATGAATTAAAACATTTTTATTTTTATTTTAAAATAAAAATAAAAAAAATTTCTTTTAATTAAATAATTAAAATAAAAAGTCCAACTCCGTCCAAAAGAAATATAGGTATATTCACGTTCTCATTGACCATGAGTACTAATGGTTGTGCAGGATTTTTTAGGCTTTCCCAAAATCTCATATACCACTTGTTTTATTTTTTTTGTTAATTATCAAAGATATGTCAGTGGTACATCTTCTTAATGTAGCAGTATGGGATATTATAAAATGACTTTTAATTAGGTACATTAATATTAATAAAATAATAGAAAATGCATACGTAATAAATGACACTATTATATTTAGAGTTTAGATCTTATAGTAGCACAGCTATCCATGTATCGCATAATAGCCATACATGAATCCGATAATATCATGGAGCATATTGTCTCTTGTATTTTATGATATTTATACAATCATAGTTATAGCATGATCATAAAAGATTGGATCCATAAGGACCATACGGATATATATTTAGTCCTACATCGGTTATGCAATAAATAGATCATGGATACTCATACATGATCAAAGAATTTAACTAATATCTTCCGGTAGACCTTTTTGAATGAGGTCGTAGATTGTTACAAATAATATGAAAGTAAATCTAATCCATGACCTATGTGGACTAGAGATCACTGCAGTACGAGCCTATTAAGACTAATCATAAATTGGTTGTGGTGTTTGTAATTAGATTTGACTAAATTTGGATTTTTAGCTTAATGAGTATGCTAGGAGCTTACATGAGTAGAGTATGTAAGGATCTATATTGGCGTAGGTTCAGTCTCACATCGATTATATAACGGATAAACCTGGATACTTATCTAGATTAAGAAATGTCGATAATATCTTTGGGCTAGCTTTTTTAGGTGAGCTACTAAATTATCACAAGACCTGTTGTGGTTATAATAAGGTGAAGGACTCTATTAGTCTCATATTAGTTGTGAGTCAAGAAAAACTCACACTTATATAGAAGGAATAAACCTTCCCATATTATACACTTTTTAAAGGGCAAAATCGTAAAGTGCATAAGCCAAAAGGGATAATACCTCATGTATGACCTATGAGTTAGGGGCCGAGCCCTTGTCCACAATAAATGGCATACTAGATAGGAGGCAAACAAGCTCCGAAAGAACAATGGTAAAAGAAAAAGCCCAAAATACGTCCATCAACAATTGTAGGCAATCTTCCCATGGGAGAGGCTGTCTGGATCAGAACATCATGATCCATAGTGAGTGGTGGTGGTGGATCAGCAACATCCTACCATCCTGATCCAATAGATGTAGGATCTTATAGCTATGATACATTGCCTCCAATAATCAACGATGGTCTAACATTATTCAAAAGCGCTCTCAAGCCTCCCATTTATATTCTTCTTGTAAGACACTGGTCTCAAAACATCATGATCGAACCAAAATTATCAAGATCAAACTAGAATCATCATGGATAAAACAAAGTCATCATGATCAAATCAGAATCATCATGGCCGAACAAGAATCATCATGACCGAACCAAATTTATCATAACCGAACCAGAGTCATCATAGTCGAATGGGAGTCATCATGACCGAACCAAAGTCATCATGATCGAACAAGAATCACCATGATCGAACCAAAGTCATCATAGCCGAATCAAAATCATCATGGCCGAACTAGAGTCATCATGGCCAAATCAGAATCATCATGGCCAAATCAACATCATAATAGCCGATTGTCAACTGCCTAATCTACAATCAGGATACCACAATCATGGATGACAATCACATACTATGACCGTTAGTGGGCATGAACTACCTACTAACTCCATGGTTATGGCTCGATAATAGGGGTAACTATCCTTTAGTGCCATAAAAAGTGGGACTCTATGTGTCCAACGGTTACACCCAAATCGCTTATAAAGAAAAGATAAGGGAACAGCAATGATAAGGACAAACCTTCTAAGAAAACACTATACCAAATTCTATTCTCAATATCCTGTTTATCACTTTTCACTGACTTAGGCATTGAAGGGTCTCTACCAAACAAAAATTTGATTAGTGGACTTGTTTTGCAGGTTGCTCTTCATCGGACTCAGGCACACTTAGGGATTGACTGTAATAGATTGGCACGTCAGAAAGGTGCAAAGGTCCATTCTTGCTAATTGTAGGGCTCCTTGGATCGTACACAATTAAGTTCATCC
Source organism: Cocos nucifera (assembly GCA_006176705.1). Classification (NCBI taxonomy): domain Eukaryota; kingdom Viridiplantae; phylum Streptophyta; class Magnoliopsida; order Arecales; family Arecaceae; genus Cocos; species Cocos nucifera. Next base: position 2,000,422 of record QRFJ01000201.1, on the reverse strand, counting down.
TTGACTGGAGAGTTCTGTTATAGTTATAATAAGGTAGAGGACTCTATTAATCCCGCATTATTTATGAGTCAAGAAGGACTTATGCTTATATGGAAGGAACAGACCTTTCCACATAAGGTGCCTTTTAAAGGATAAAACCATGAGGCCCACAGGATAGAGCGGACAATACCTCACGTGCAATCCATGGGTTGGAGGTTGAGCCCTTGTGCAAAACAAGACCTCTCCAATACAACTCAAAATTAGGAATTATCCAAAATCCATACCCTATTTGTGGTGCATCATAGTCCTCCCCATTCATCAATAAAAAAAATATTATTCTCCAAGCCACTTAACTATTTGGGCATTATTCCATGGGAGAAAGCACGTTGAAATGGTCCCACTCACGTCTAAGCACGCTAATATCTTCATATAATTTAAGTAAGATTTATTTTTTTTTCCATATATGCCACTTTTGATGTCCTAATCAACAATTCAAATCAGGTACAATCACATGCCATTTATGTTTTCACATGTACACAATCATAGGAATTCCTACATATGCAATCTTCCTCTTGGCAAGATATAACCATGCTAGTATGACATTACCAATTATGAAAAGCATTGCAGAACCAATAGACCACGTGAAGCATGGCATATACTTTCAGCTCCTTGTTTAACATGACCCTTGTGACCTTTCATGCTACACTAGATTTGGAAAATGACAATGCGGTTAAAATGAGACATCTGAACTACTCCTAACGTTAAAGATTCCTGAATTTTGAAAGATCAAACTTGCATGAAATGTTACAGAAAATGGGATCCATCGATAAGCAAACCAACTAAATAGGACATGATGGAGAAATTATATTATAGTTTACACCAGATATGTCACATCAGTGGTGTACCACACCAATTAGGTTTTCGTTTTTGTAGGCCTCATTTACTATGCGGCTTGTTGCCATCGAGGAGTCGAGCTAGTTCAGATCACTAAGTTGGAGTCAAGAGAGAGAAAGAGAGAGAGGTAGTTGCAAAACAACTAGTAAAGACCTCTGAATCCAATGTTGGTGCTGCATCCACAGTCAATCTCTCAAGCTAGATCCTTAAAACCATCAAAAATAGAAAAGTCCTCATATTGGAGGGTTCCCGATGGTAGACCCTCTAATGCCTAAGTTAGTCTTCTATAGAAGCAAATAGAAGATGTCTAAGCTTTTAGATCTTAATAGTAAAGTCAAGTATGAGAAGTGTGGCAGATTGGAGTAAGAAAATGGAGAGCAAAAGCTTAGAGGATGTTATGTGAAGTTTGGAGATTAGAGATGGAGTCAGAAGAACTCAGGGCTCTATGGAAGAGGAGATAGATTCCAATTCATATGAAATCAAGCTCTGAAAGGAGGTATGGGAAGGTCGGTACCTGTTGTCTTCGAGAATGTGGGCCATTCGCTAAAGAACAGAGGTCGTAGGGACGTGCTTTGGCTATTAGGAAATAATGGCTCACATATTTTGGAGTTTGTTGATATTACAGGTCTTACTAAGTGGAGGAGAAAGTAGACCAATGAGATGGCTAGCTACTTGTTGTCTTGCAGATGATAACTTTGGAGCTCTTTCAGCATGGTTATAAAAGATTAGATGACAGAGGCTAGGCAGTCGCTCCATCACCTTCCATCAAGGATATGTGTCAGGCTACCATTGGATCCCAACACCATGATGGGTGACTCATCCTAGGGTGTATCACTTTCCCTCCACTTTCGAGGCTGAGACATCATTTTGGTTGGGGCAAAGGAAGTAAGAGAGTTACCATATTTGTCATGGCGTTGGTGGTCACAATGGATGCTAAAGCTTTGAGCTCTAACTTCCAAGCTTGATGTAGGAGTCTTCGGGAGTCATTATGCCAAGACATGCCTCGATTGAAATGCCAGATGAAGTAAGGAGTCCTGATGTCACATGCTGTTGTGGTTGTTCCTCGCGAGGCCATAACTTAGGTAGATGTTGGATGTGCATATTTATGGGAGACATGCGCTCGCTTTCTTTTTTCAAGAAGGCATCATGGCTTGCAGGCTTTCCGGTGCAATGGTTGGACATTTTGATGATGTTTATCCAAACGGCATTTTGGTGTCTGGTAGAGTACCAATACACAGGTCGATTCGATCACTTATTCAAATTTCCATTACCATCAAGCCATGCTATAAGTGGAACAGGAGAGACTGGCACTGCTCACCTTACTTTCTGCTTGCAAAGTTGGAGAGAAATATTGTGGTAGCCATAGTTGCTATCTTCTTCTTCCCTTGGCTTAAGATTTTTGGTGGGTTTGCCTTCTTTGCTATTTTTCTTATTCTTCGTCTTTCTTCTTTTTGTTTTGCATTCATCTCTATGGCTTCTCCACTAGAAAAATTAGTAGGACAGGAACCCATTGATCCAGGGTCTCCTACTTAGGCTTCTAAGAATTCCGCCACAAAGGTGCTTGGGACTCATCAAACACCAGATACTATTAAGTCTATCCTGGAGGATGATGATCTCGAGTGGATTTGAAAGGAGTATGGGGTCCCGGAAAGTATAGTCCCAGAAGTATCCAACCTCTCTGGTAGGGTCACCTCCTTCCAAGGAAATAGGGTGGCTTTGTATGAGGAGAACTTAAGGGCTGGCCTTATGCTCCCGATTCCTAAGATCTTTGCCACTAGGATGGTATCGGTTTTGTTCTACCCAACTTATTCCCAATGCTTGGTAGATGATAGTAGGGTCTTTTATTTTATTTTGCTTCGCAGAATACCTCTTCACACAAAGATATTTCAAGCATTCTTCTAAGTGAAGATGCATCCTCAAAGCAGAAATTGGTAGTACATTTTTTCTATCACCAACTTTTCCTCCGGCCCTTTCTCTATTCATGAGTGGAAGAGCCAATTCTTGTTCATATCACTACTACAGAACCGGGCTATGGTTACAAACCGCTGTCGTAGTCCAAAAAACTGCCGCTATAGGATATGGCAGCGGTTAGCTAATCGCTGCCACTGCAGTCATTACTAGAGGTCTATAGCAGCGATTATTGCAGCGGTTATGCAAACTGCTGTCATAGGCTTGTCTATGACAGTGATTATAGAACCGTTGTGATAGATCGATCTACAGCAGTGGTTATGAAACCGCTGCCATAGGCTTGTCTATGAAAGCAGTTATGTAATCGCTACCATAGGTCTAATGCAGTGGTTGATACATTGCCTACGGCAGCGGTTGGTACGTCTACGACAACAGTTGTAAAACTGCTGCCGTAGCTTCTGAATAATTAAAAATATATAAAATTTTAATTTTTTATATATTTTATCTGACAAATGCAGAGATAAATAATATAAAAAATATTATAAACATAAAAATATTTCTAAAATACTAAAATTTTATTATCGAATAAAATTTATTATAATATTTTTAAAAAAATACATCAAAAGTCTCATAAATCTACATCCTCATCGTCCCCGAGAGATGGAGCATAAGCCAGAGTCGAAGCTAGAGCTGGAGTCGAAGCTGGAGCTGGAATGCACGCCAACATATCCTCAAAATTCATGAAGGCACCTCCAAAATGCATGCTGAGCCTCGACACCATGTCTCTCATGATACCCTCCAGATGAGATGCGCACTTCTCAGCCCGATCTGCCCATATCGTAGCATAATCTGCCCATGCCAATGCCGCCTCAAGCTCCTCTCGACTGACGATACCGAAAGCCTATGAAGAGACGCTCACCTCTGATCAATAGCTGGTTGGCGTATATCCGAATCTGCATCGGATCCTCGCAGAGTGCTCAGGCCCCAAGATCTAAGACAGATGGTCATAAGAGCCAGACGTATCCGAGCCCTCGCTCGCGAGCGCATCTAACTGATCCTATAATTGTAAATGCAAATAAAATTTTATAAGAAATGTTATAATACTAATCATATATACTAATATATTTAATACTTATAAAAATTCTTTCGATCGTGACATTCATCGGCCTACTCTTCTTGTCCGTATGATTGGATCGAAAGATCTCACTACGACTGGACATCACTCCATCTCTCATCAGCTATAACAATGGATCAGTTTATCAGAAACATGAAAAAAAATATCAATTTAATTTATCTAGTAAGATTTAGAATTTATTACCTCTCTATGCATATGACTGGCCATAAACTCACAATCGAGAATGTGCGTATATTCCTGGGCGGCCCGATTCTCCTGATTCTGATGGAAGATAGCCTAACAAGTATTCAAATAAATAATAAATATTTAAAAAATATTTAAATATAACTTTAAGTATATTAAAAAATTTAAAAATTAGTAATTTTATCTCGAACTTCTGGCTCCTCCAATGTGTAGCCATCCTCTCTCACTGACTCGAAGGACAGTCCTGTATCCAAGGAACAAACTCCTCTAGAGTGTCTCATCGGTACTTAAGCCATCCTCTGTGGAGCTTGACCTTGTAACCTCGATACAACTCTTCGATCTTCTTCAATCAAGCATCTCGAGCCCTCTCGTGATCAGAAAAGTCGTACTTCCTCTATACAAAGTTATTAGAAGTCAGTTACAAAATTATTCTAATCAAACATAGTGTAAACATGTAAAATGCATAAATATAATTAAGATGCACTTACCCATATCTCCTCCCACACCTAGTTTCTAACAGTATCATCCATCAATCGCCAGTCTCTAGGCTCTATGGAAATAATGTCTGACTGCCTCATAAATACTCCAAAAAAGGAATGCATCTTCCATACGGTCTTCCCTACTGGCCTCCCCTCCGGATCATATTGTACCATCACCTGATGCTGGCGGTTTTACACATGCGCCATACGTGTGGGACCGTAAAATATCTTACTAGATAATGCATCTACAATAAAAATATGTTATGCAAATATATAAGTATACAAATACTATATAAAAAATAAATATATAATATAATAAAAACGTACACTCAGATGCTGATGGAGTAGCACGTATCAAAAATGTGGGTGACGGTGAGGCTCAGATGCCGGTGGAGTACTAGATACTATCGGTGGAGTAGATACTGGTGGTGGAGATCCCTGAGCAGTCGATGCAGAGGTGGATAAAGTATGCTCTGACTATTCCTCGGATGCTGAACTCCATGTAACCCATCGAGAGGCAGGGATGAAAGCTAGATGGCATTTCGGTGCTATCATGATCTGCAACGTTAATGAACAATAACCAATATAACATGTTGAACAATAATCAAAGATATGCCTAAGTACCATCCGTACAATTACATATAAATATCGTATGCCAAAGATTATGTACACTAATTAATTGACGGATCTATCGCTATGCAATGCAACAAACAAAAACGACAAGACGAGAGTTCTCTTAGCAATCGGAGGTTCTCTTAGTAGCCGGCACGGCCCATGGCATGGCCTACCGGCACGACATGACCCAAGACATGAACTACCAACACAGCACGACCTATTGACATGATACGGCACGACATGGCACGACACGGCCCAAGGCATGGCATGGTCTACTGGCATGGCATGACCCATGGTATGGCATGGCACGGCCTACTAGCATAGCTCAGATGTGGAGCTCTACGTAGTCATTTGAGGGGCGGGGGTTGTAACCTTTGGACAACAAATTTAACATTTTGAACAATAATATTAGCAACACATTAATAAATAGACTCTAATAATTTATACCAGAATGTTGAAGTCATTGCCTAGTGGCATCTACAATATGGACATCACCATCACTCTTGACAAATGTGTCTGAGACCTCGACAGTACCAGATAAGTTTTGTCCTAGAAGAGAACTTTGCATGCATGGTCCAACATCGTCATCAACTTTGATATCATTAAAAATATTTCTAGGCACCATCTTCACAACAACACCTTATTGAGGCTCCAAGGGATCACTAACGTAGAAGACTTGACTAGCTTGGGAGGCAAGTATATACGGTTCTTCAGTTGAAAAATGGTATTGCATGTTAACGAGAGTAAAACCACACTCATCAGTCTTCATTCCAGACTATGATAAGTTATCAAATAAATCACACTTCATCAATGCAATCCTTCCTTTAGAATAATAGTCCAAGATGACTATCTTCTCCACCATGCCATAATAGTTCAAATCCTCCGTACGAGGCAGTGAATTCCTCGAGCTAGCATAACACCCAGTGGTGGCACTCAACATGACACTACTATTTTATGTTGCCATATTTACGGATCTGCTGTAAATATTAAACCTATAGCCATTAATGATGAGCTGTTTATACTCATGCACGGTACGATTAGGGCCTATTGAAAGAGCACACACTTTAGGGCTCATATCATTGAGCGGCAATCTCTAAACCTAATTAAGAAGATGACACCTAATTAGTAAACATGTTCAAATAAGTTGTACAAGGCAAGAATATATAATCGCTTACATAATCTTTGAACCATTCAGAAAATTTTTTGCTGTGCATTTTCTCTTTCTTTCGCATACTTAGAGCACCATATTTTACTCTTACGACCTTCTTGTGTTTGTTGCATGCACAAAGAATAAATTTAGGTATAATTAGATTTTTTTAATTATTATGAAATAAATAAGGCTGAGTGACTCATCTTATATATGGCTCAATGACATCATAGTTGAAGAGCACATAGCGGTGTGTCTTATCCCTTTCCTCAATGCTTAAATCAGTAAGGTGGTATGAAGTAAAAAGTTCACCTAACTATGGAATAGACTCAAATGTAGACTCAATTGGCTCATATTAATCATCTTGATTCCTCATTGATCGATTACGACGTGTTTTGAGCTTGTTTAAGTACATGGTACAAAAATTCATACACTCTTGATCCAAATAACCATCTGCTATGGATCCCTCCAGACGATTCATATTTCTTACATAAGATTTTAGAGTTTAAATATTCTTCCCAATATGATACCTCCATCGACAGAACACTGGGCCTCCAAGTGCAACTTTTCCTACAAGGTGCATGGTAAGATGCATCATAATCATGAAAAATAATGATGAAAATATCTTCTCTAGATCACATAATATAGTCACCGCCCTTGCTTTTATTTTCTTCATGTCTTTCTTAAGCAACCTCTTTGCATAATTATCTCTATAAAAATTGTAAAGACGAATAACAGTCATTCTGACATTTTTTGGCAACACGCGGCGAATAGCTATTGGGATCAATTTTTGCATCAGCACATGATAATCATGAGTCTTCAATCCCCCAAGTTTGACATCCTTACTATTCACATGCTTTGATATGTTGCTTGTATCCATCAGGGACCTTTATGTTCTCCAACACATGAAGAAATATGGACCGTTCAGAGACATTCATAACACAGCATGCATGAGGAAGCCTCCACTGTTCTTTTCCTACCGGCTCTGGATGGAGTGATCTCCTAATATTCCATTCTTTCAAGTCAAATTGAGAATTCAAGTCATCCTTAGTCTTATCTTTGATATTTAAGATTGTTGCCAATAGGGGCTCGCACACATTCTTTTCAAAATGCATTACATCTAAGCAATGGCATAATAAGTTTGTCTCCCAATATGGCAAGTCAAAGAAGATGCTCTTTTTCCTCCAATTAAAGTGTGTGTCATCTTTTTTTGATCGATGCTTCTTCTTTTTACCATCAATTAAATCATTTTTTTTAAATTCAACATTGAAACCATCCAACTCTCTAAGTACATCACTTTCAGACATTCGGTTAGGCACCACACCCTCTTCAACAGTGCCATCGAAAGAGCATACATCCCTTCTATATGGATGATTTTGATGGAGGAAATGTCGATGCCCTATATAGCTAAAGCTCCTCCGATGTGTCAACCTTCTAGATCGGATATTTTTTTCACAAACTGAGCATGCTAGCTCACCTTTGGTGCTCCAATCCGACATTAGGGCATAGACTAAAAAGTCATTTATTGTCCATAAAAGTGCTGCACATATGGAGAATGACTCATTCAATAAAACATCAAAAGTTAGAATACCTTGAATGCTCCATAACTATTTTAGCTCAGTAATAAGAGACTGCAAATAAACATCAATATCATTACCTATCTCCATCGGTCCAAGGATGAGCACTGTCATGAAAGCAAAGAATTTTTTTATACACATCCATGGTGGAAGGTTGTAAATATAAATAAATACTAGCCATACACTATGGACGGTATTCATATACTTGAATGAGTTGAAACCATCACACGACAAGCCAAACCTTACATTACGTACCTCATGTGCAAAGTCAAAATGTAATTCATTAAACTTCTGTCATGCCTCTCCATCGGCTGGATGCCTCAATCATCATCTTTTATTCGGTCCTCTTCATGCCATCTCATATCCTTCGATGTTCTTATCGACATAAACAATTTTTGTAGTCTCAAAATTAAAAAAAAATATCACATCAACTTTTGAGGTATACGAGTTGATGTGCCATCTTATTCTATTTCCATCTTGACACACCGCACCTCACGCACTCATTTTGGTTGACATCCTCCTCCTAATAGAGTATGTAATCATTGGGACATGCATATATCTTGGTGTAAGCAAAGCCCAGCTGTTCAATAATCTTCGATGCCTCATAATTATTCTTCGAAATTTATGCATCATCCGAAAGAATGTCTCCCAAAAGCTCTAATATACAGTTCACTCCATTATTACTGAACCCATTAGAATGTTTTGCATGATACAATCGAATTAAGAACTTTAGCTTCGCCATCTTTTCATATCTGGAATATAATGGAACATTAGCATCCTTCATCAACTTGTAGACCTTCTCTACATCCTCACTATTTGTCATTCCATCAACCACAGGATCAAGCATGGATGTAGATGCACCATCATTGTGGCCAACAAATTAAAAAATATCACGAACCATTTGTTCCACTCCTCCATCATGTTGATCGCCTCTTTGCGGTCTACCCTCATCACGTTGGTCCTAATAAATTTCATAACTGGCTTTAAAGCCATAAATAGTGAGGTGATCGTTTATATCTTGATGAGGTAGTCATGGTCCATCCATACACTTTTTACAAGGACATTGGATCAATCCATGGTCCCCAAATTTCTCTATAGCAAATTCAAGAAATTTTGAAGTCCAGCCTCATATTCTAGCGAGAGTCTACTAAACTTCATCCATCCCTTATCCATTTTTAAAATGATGATACTATAATTAAATCAATTATAGAACTTAAATTATATACTAATGCATTATAAATAAATATGCAATAAATGCATTCTATCACCAACTAATAGGTAAATATAGGCCCTATCCCATTCAAAAATTACATTAATTCTATAGGTTCAATACAGTAATCAAACGATATGCAATAGAGATCGAATAAAATTTTGACAGTATTTCTCCTTAGTTCTCCCGTGTAGGAAGAACAAAAGAAAAATACTGTCCAAAATTTCATTCAAAATTCTTAGCATACCATTTGATTACTGCAGCTTTCTGTAAAATTATCTATAATTTTTAAACCATCTAAATTGGATAATCAATTGATCATTGTAGATAATTCTCTTATCCATACAATTATATATAATTGTACGAATGTCGGAGATTATGTAGACTAATCAATTGATGGGTCTATCATTATGCAACACAATAAACAAAAGTAACAAGATATAAACATCCAAAAAATGTTATCCAATAAATTCTATAATATGAATTACATTCATAAATAATTAAGGATGAGCAACAGTCGTAAATCTAATCTCTTATGCAAATCTGGGTGTTAATCCAGAAATCTGAAAAAAAAATAACGAAGTAGATTATGAAAGTACCTTAGGACTTAAAGTTGGAATCTTAGAGAGACATATCAAATTCTATTCATACCTATCGAGTCGGCTCACTCAGAAGTCGAGCCAACTCCATGCCTGAGACATCCGTCTCTGTACCTGAGACATCTAGCTCGGGTCCTCCTTCAGTCGGCTTGATCTCGATTTGAGCTAGCTCGACTGCATATCTGAGCTGACTCGACTGTGTGCCATCCCCTATTCTTGGCTGTTTCTACCCTCTTCTTATCTTTCTGACTGCCCATCTTCCACTTAATCTGCATCGTCGGTGAGGTCGGACCCCCTCCCTGATCCCTCTCTCCCTCTCTTGATCTCCTTCTCTCCCTCTCTCGATCTTATCCCTTACCGATGAGGTCGGACCCCCTTCCTCCCTCTCTCAATCTCCCTCATCGGTGACGGCGACGAGGCCAAACCCCTCCCTCCCTCTCTTACTCTCTCGATCTCCCTCATCGGTGAGGTCGTACCCCCTCCCTCTCTCTCTCGATCTTCCTCACCGACGACGATGGTGAGGCCGGACCCCCTCCCTCCCTCTCTTTCTCTCCCTTTCTTAGTTTTGGATCCCAAAATTGGGTCCAGATACCCAAGATCCATTAGGATCCAGATCTGGTACTTCAAGTATGGACCCATCGGGTATTTAGATTCGGATCCAATACCGATAATTAAAATCAGATCTTTTTGAATATCTAGATTTCGATCCAAATTCGATCCGTTGATAGATTTAGTCCAGTGATTAATAAATAATACTATAAAATTAAAATAAAAAATATACCTATAGCTATAGAGAGGAGGTCGCACCAAAAGCTCCGAGGGTCATCGACGATGGTGCTGAAAAAAGTCATCGATGATGGTGCTAGAGGTAACCTATGAAACAATAGCAAGATAGTGAGATAGAGAGAGAAGAGAGAGAGAAAAAAGAGGAAAGAGAGAGAGAGAGAGAGGGAGAGGGGCCCGGAGGGGCATAGTGATGGGGAGACCAGGGGATGGGGAGGGCAGGGGTGGGCAGCCGGGGATGTGGAGGGCAGAGGTGGTGGCGACCGAGGATGGGGGAGGGGGGGGTGGCGACAGTGGCTGGAGATGGGGAGGGCAGGGGGTGAGTGGCCAAGGAGGGCAAGGGGTGGGCGGTAGGGGGCGACGGCCGGGATTGGGAGGGCAGGGGTGGTGGCAGCCGGGGATGGGGATGGCAGGGGCAAGCGGCTGGGGATGGGGAGGACAAGGGCGGTGGTGGCGAGGATGGGAGGGCGAGGGGTGGGCGGCCGCGATCGGGGATGGGGACGGTGGGGGGTGGGCGGTCGGGGGGGTAATGGGTGTGCGGTCGGGGATGGGGAGGGCAGGGGTGGTGGCGGTCGGGATGGGAGGGCAAGGGGCGAGCGGCTGGGGATGGGGAGGGTGGGGGGCAGGCGACGGTGGTCGGAGATGGGAAGGGCAAGGGGTGGGCAGTCGGAAAGGGCGAGGGGCGGGCGGCCGCGGTTTGGGATGGGGAGGACGGGGGGCAGGCGGCCATGACCAGGGATGGGTGGAGTCTCACCGACGACGGAGAGGAGGGAGGAGAGAGAGAGAGCGCACATGAGAGGAAAGAAAAATTGAGAATTTTTAATCTAACCTACAGCAGTAATTTTTAAACCGCTATCGTAGATCTATAATAGTGGTTACAGTAAACAAGATCTATGGCAGCGATTTATAATCGCTGTCATTGATTTATAGCAGCAACTTTTAGTAACCGCTGTCGTAGGTTGGAAATAATTTTTTTTATTTTTTTAAATATTATATAATTTTAAAATTTAATGCTCATCTTCATCATTCATTATCTAAATAATTACTATTAGAATTTCTTCACAAAAAATCACCTCGATCTGATGGCCCTAGCTTCATCGATCAAAAAAATTTGATTTCAACGATCACGAATAATGATGCGATGACTGATAGATGAAGATCTTCGATCGATCTAAAAATCTACAACGATGATCTCGGTGATATTTATAGCATACTATCAAAGTTTTATTTCAATCGGATATCGTTATCATGGTTAATTTAGTATGGAATGATTTCGATCGTTAAATTAGAAACAAGCGATCAAAGGGCTAAACGATGTTCAATTATGAGATAATTTTTTAGTTAAATAATTTTTATTATAATTTTAATTATTTTATATGGAAATGATAATAAAATTTAAATTATTTTTATATGAACTATTTATGTTAAGCAGATATTGCAAAAGCACGAGCATATATATGTAATAACCAATGGAGTTTAAGAATGGTTATTAGGTGGCATATAGTTTTAAATCATTCTTAGTCTCACGAGTTGAATTTTATAATCACCACTATAAAAAATGATTAAAGTAGTAGCCAAGATCATTTATAAAAAAAATTATCTCATAATTGAACACCGTCTGATCCTTTGATCACTAGTTTATCATTTAACGGTCGAAATTAATCTATACTAAATTGACCAAGATAACGATATCTGATTGAAGTAAAACTTTGATAGTACGCTATAAATATAATTAAAATCATCGTTGTGGATTTTTGGATCTATCGGAGGTCTTCATCTATCAGATCATCGCATCATCATTCATGATCGTCGAAATCAAATTTTTTTGATTGATGAAGCTAGAACCATCAGATCGAGGTGCTCTTTTGCGATGATACTCTAATTATAATTATTTAGATAATGAATGATAAAGATGGATATTAAATTTTAAAATTATATATTATTTAGAAAAAAAATAAGAAAAAAATATATTACAGCGATTATAAATAACTGCTACCATAGATCGACGTATAGCAACGGTTACAAGGAACCGCTGCTATAGGTTTGATATATGATAGCGGTTATAAGAAACTACTGCTATAGATCGGACCTATGACAACGGTTATAAAAAACTGCTGCCATAGGTCGAACTATGGCAGCGAACCACTACCATAGTCCGACCTATAGCAATGGTTTCAAAAACTGCTGCCATAGTATGCATTGCCGTAGGCTCTTTTTGTAGTAGTGCATCCTCTTTGACCCCATTGAGATTCCTACCAAGTGGGGATCATCGATGAAGTTTGTATTGTTGGAGCTTCCAGAGTTGTATTGGGCAAAAGAGGTGATGGTGGAGGAGCTAAAGTGACTTAAGGTGCCATCGTACTCAGAGCTTTTATGCAAAAATATTCTCAGAAAGCCATATTCCAGAGTTCTGGCCCTCGATGATAAGTGCTTGGTGCTTGTTTGTTTAGTCCCTAAATTATGAGGCAAAATATATTGACTTTTTTGTGCTCATGTAGGTTTGATATTCTCCTAGGAAGAGCTAGTCGGTGCTGGTCCTCCCAAAGAGAAGAAGAAGAGGAAGAGAATCATTCTATCCCCCTCTCTCAAGGTTGTTGCGATCAAGATTATGGTCGCTAAAGCCGACACTATCAAAGCTGGTGTTGCCAAGGCTGGGATTGCCGAGGCTATCGATTAGTACAGAGAGAAATGATCGAAGAAGAAGCATGCTACCCCTTCATCCGAGGTCGTAGTGGTCATCGTAGTTGACATAGTTCCTATTAAGGATGGTTATTTTGAGGCAGCAGGAGAGAGTACACCTACCCTTTTAGCCACTCTACATCCTCCTATCATTAGCTTGATGCTAGCCATCGAGGCATATGTGAAGCTGCTGGGAGAACCGGTGCCTCCTGCCAATAAGGAGAGGCTGCTAGCATAGTCCTTTGAAAACTATCTACAAGATGTCATCGAGGTAAAGTCTTGATTTTAACTTTATTTGGTATATCTTTCCTCTAACTTGGTAGTGATCTTTAGAAAGTTTTCGCAATGTGGGGCCTACTTCAATAGGCCTAATATCTAGACGAAGAAGCTCTCTAGTCCTGCTACCATCTCCAACTGATTGAGGAGGAGCAAGACAAAGCTAAGAAGGGACTGCAACTGATCTTGTGCAGTCGAAAGAGCAGCTTGCTACAGAGAAGTCTCGGACTGATGCTATAGAGATTACCCTAGGAAAAACCAAGATCTCTTTGGAGGAAGTTGAGAAATACCTAAGATAAGGGTTGCCCAGATTGAGAAGAGTGATGCTGACATTGTGCACTTGCAGGATCAGTTTACTAGGGCTAGGAGGGCCATGCACCAAGCTAGAAAAGAGGCGACCCAAGTGAGGGAGGCTCAATCTCAACTATCGAACAAGGTCACTAATGTCAAATGCTGCCTTGTAGAAGCTCCTACCGAGGGTGTAGAGTCCTTTAAGAAGAGTGAGGCTTTCCATCAAGAGCTGCTAGCATCATACTAGGAAGCCTTCTTCATAGACTTCAATAAGTGCAAGAAGAAAATAGGAGCATGCTTTTCGGAGCTCAACCTCAGTCTTGTGCCAATGCTAATGATAATTATCATAAATTAATAAATAAAAATATTAAAATATATATTAATTTAATATTATTTAAAATAAATTCATATTTTTATTAATATTTTGTAGGAAAAAATCATCAATATGAAGAGCTCGATTTATGAATTTCAATGCAATAAATTTTACTCAAATCAGAGCTAAAACAAAAAAATTATGAAGCCCAAAAGTTTAAAATTAAAAAAAAATAAAAAAAATTAGATCGGTGCATGGTGGACCGATCGATCGATCCATGGAATAGGTGTAGACCGGCCAGTCCAGCAAGCGCACCCAATCAACAGCTACCACGTGACAAATCTAAACTGCTAAGAGGTCTATGCAATTTTTATCACGGCGTATAAGGGCAGATTCATCATTTTATCGAGCCAGGCATGAGGGGATCGGTTCAGATCTACAGTGCACTCAGTCCATGGTGGTCCACGAGCACAGTAGAAGCATGATCTAGCGATCGAGAGTGATCCCGATTTAGATCCGATGGCTATGATTTGAGTGTTAATGGATGGCTGTGATTTAAGCGCTGACAAATGGCTCCTGTCTCTTCCGATCGGCATCCAATGATAGATATTTATTCTTGGTTTGATTTGAATTTTTGAAGGCACAGTGCGAGATTCGACAGCTCCAAACATTCCCTACTTCGATCCAACGGTGGAGAACCAATCCAGGGCCTAATTAAGTAGTTTGCGGCTAATTTTTGATGGATTTTTGGCCTTTGATGATAGATTCGATGGCCAAAAATATTCTGGATGATGAAGATCGATCCAAACTTTGATTTGACTTCAAATAGGACATAGAGAACCCCCTTTAGGGGAAAAACATACCTCTTTTCTCTCTCTCCCTTCTCTTCTTCTCTCCTTCTTCTTTGTTTTTCTTTTTTTTCTTTTTTTTTTATATTTATTTAGGAGATTTGAAGATGCCACAAGCTACAAGCATCAACACTATGTATGGCTAATGGTCTCATATCCAAGGGAGTAAGAAAAATCTTCTAAGTATGAAAGTTTATAACTTGAACCTATCTTTCTTTTTATTGGATAATAAAACTTTTTTATTTTTTACATATCTTTCTTATTTATGCTCTAATATTAAAATTTCTATAATCTATAGCTAAAGAGGCAAATCGTGATCGTGAAAAGATACAATTTATGCTCAAGTTAGAATAAATTATAAGATTTATTAAATTAATATTTTATATTCTTTGACTGCATGACTAAATAGTCTATGTCTATGAGATGGGTCATGATCATGTTAGATATGGTCCATGCTCGGTAGAATAGATTATGTTGAAACTAGGTCAAAAAAATAAATATAAAATTGCATATCGACAATAAAAAGATTGCATGATCAATTATAAACTTGAATACTGAAGATGGAACTAAAATCTAAGATAATTTTCTCTTTCTGATTAATTTATTAAAAACTTTTTTCTACTATTTTTTAATTTTCTACTAATTTAAGAATTTCAAAATCAATCAAATAATCTCCTTTATTTTTAAAAAAAATTAACTATCCTCAATCCCTAAGAAAATCGACATCCGACTCACCACTGTTCTAATCTATAATAAGTTAGGTTTAATTTTTATTTATTGCTCTAAATGACAAGCATCGGCTAGCTTCATCTTCCTTAAGTAGTAATTCGGCCAATGCAGAGGGAGATGGGAAGGTGGATGGCAACGCTGAGTTACATCTCCAATAATTTTTTCTTTTTCTTTTGTAATTTAGTTGGCAAAATTTTGTAACCCAAGGGAAGCCATTGGAAATGAATGAAATTTTTTGGAGTCTTTAATTTCTTTCCTCTTTTTCCTTGTGTGCATATCCTTATATTGTGATTTCTTAACTTTAATAGAGATGAAGTTCACCATAGAGGAGTTCTAGATAGTTTGCCAAAGGTGAAAAGGAGGAAGACCCGTCACACTAGGCCAAGCTAAAGAATGGGAGGATATGATTCGACTGCTCACAATGTTCTTGGTGAGAACCCTCCGATGAAGCCTTTTCCAAGCATAGCTGGGGATGTGCTTCAGATTGGAGCAGAGGCCGGTGATCAATCCATTGGCGCTATCAAACCAGGTCATGTGGAGGTTGCTTTAGGTACTAGACTGAGTCGAGGAATGGGAGGATAGGGTTCAATTTATGCTGATGCTCCTGGCGAGATTTCTTTAGCTAGGCCTTCTCTAGGCACAATCGGGGATGTGCTTCAGATTGGAGTAGAGGCCGGTGATCAATCCATGATTAGGGCTATCAAGTCGGGTTTGCTGAGGACCGAGGGAGACCTCTCCAATGAAGAGCTACTTCCAAATGCATCGAAAGTCTAGTTTGTTGATGTTGGAGTCCAGGCTAAGGCATCAGAATAGCTTGCAAAGCCAAGGCCAAATGCATCTATCCTTGGAGCAACTCTTTTGGGTATGGGAAAACATTTATCGAATTGGAAAATAGAATAATCTAGATTAAAGCTAAGATATCAGCCCTACAGAAATATTGTGCCAATTATGATGACTTAAACGGGCTAAAACTAAAGGATCTAGGGGATTTGGAATATCGTCTAGCTTAGCTATTTGCACGTCTTCCTGAATTGCTATAACAGGCCAACAAAATGATACCATTAGGGATATAGATATCAGATTATTGGAGCTTGCTCTAGTTGGCTTTCAAGAAGTTACAAATTTTGCTTTTGTCTTCAATCAGCTCCACTGAACTTTGTTTCTAGTTCTTTGCTTAGGATCATTTGGCTCTTTAGCCAAACTTTTGCTTCTATCTTGTAAAAAAAAGGCTTGTTTGAAGTATTAATGTTAATTGGCTTGTCCAGCCAAACTTTGTATATATGCTTTTTCCTGCATCTCCCAGATTATAGGATAATATATTTTCTAGTATTTTCCATTGATCATTTGGTTATATATATCTCCATCCATATTTCTCAATGGATACACCCCTCTTGCTGTATGCGATGCACTATAAATGGTCCCTCCCAATTTGACGACCGTTTATCAAATTTTGGTTCTTTCAATCCCTAAGGAAGAATAGTTTTTCAAACCAACTCTCCTTCTTTAAAACATTTTGGCTGAGTCCTCTTATCATAAACTCCAGCTATTTTTCTTTTTTGAACCCTTATTCGCTCAAATGCTCTTAGCCTCTTCTTGTCCAAAGTAACTAATTCAAGCATCATAGCCTATGAAAACTTCTCTTTGGCCAGCAAAATCCTGGTGCAACACGGGCCCTAATTTCATGGTTAACCCCATCAAAAGTACGGCATCATGACCAAAAGTCAGAGCATATGGTGTTAGGGGTGTGCATTCTATTTTTTTAGTTCAAACCGAATTGAAGTTTCAAAAAATCAAACTTCTGAATTTACATTTTATAGAACCAAAATCCAAACCGAAGTAGCCTAAAATTGAACAAACCAAACTGAAATGATTTCAGTTTGGTTTGGTTTGGTAATTTAGTTTTGGGCTTTTCTATGCTGGGCTTTTTGTTTTGATTTGGGCTTATTAAGTTCCTTAATAATTTCATTATTTGGACTACAGAATTATACTTGGGCTTAATATTTTTATTCAAATTCAAATCAACAACAAATTATTCTAAAAATAGTTCAATTCAATAAAATTACCTCAAGCTCTTTGTAATCGATCAATAAAATTTTGATTTTTGGTTAATCAAAGTTATCAAATTAAATATCGAAGATCGAATCGATTAAAAAAATTTAGTTTGGTTTTAAACCAAAGCCAAAATTTTTATAAGAAAAATCAAACCAAACACCAAAATAATTAATAGTTTGATTCAATTTTCAATTAATCAAATCATTTGCACGCTCCTATATGGTGTTGTGCTGTAGACTTTCCTTTTGAAGTCCTATAACCCCAAAGCATCTCCGACAATACTTCATGCCATACCCTCAGCCTCTTGCCAATAAACTGCTTTATATTTATTATTAGAATCTTATTTGTTGCTTCGGCCTGGCTATTTTCTTGCGCATAGTATGGGATTGAGTGAATTATCTTGAACCCAGATTCTTCTACAAAGCTTTTTACATCTTGTCTAGTAAAAATAGATCCCTGATCTACTATTATAATTTCTGATAGGCTGAATCTATGTATAACATATTATCTAATAAAATTGATAATAGATATTTGACTTATTGACCTTATGAGAATCGTTTCAACCCATTTAGTGAAGTGGTCAGTTTCCATAATAATAAACTCATACTTCTTTGAAGAAGTTGGATAAATTTGACTAATAAAATACATTGTCCATCCTCTAAATGGTCAAGGTTTGATCACATATTGCATCTTTATTCCAGAAATTCTTTTGATTGGCCCATGTCTCCAACATGTTTGATAACATCTAGCATATCGAATACAATTTTCTTGCATCTTCGTTCAAAAGTATCCATGCCAAATAACTAACCATCGCATTTTTTGTCTAGTTTAATAAGTCCCATATATTCCTTCATGTACTTCTTCCATTACCAGTAAGGATTCTTCTTTTCCATTGCATCTCAAATGAAAACCATAGCTTTTTCTTATATAATTCATCCGCAATTAAGACATAATTTAGAGATCTTAGTTTGATTTTTCTATCCACTCTCCCTGAAGGTTCCTTGAGATATTGAATAATTGGGTGTTATCTCCAATCATTATGAGCAACTTAGAATTCATTAACACAAACATGATAGTCTCTTTGGTTGTCTACAATCGACGATAATTCTCTTCTTTCTACTTTAATCATTCTTTCTAATATTCCTTCAACTATCTTCAACCCAGATGTGATTTATGCTAGTTCATTGGCCGAACAATTCTCCATTCTAAAAACAAACTCTAATATTAATTTTGCAAATCATCGCATCAACTTCATAGCCTTCATATAGTACCTAATCAAAGTCTCACTATGATTTTTATATTCTCCACTAACCTATTTCAACACCAACCACGAATCAACAATCACTTTAGTGTTTATTGCTCCTAACTAAAGCAATATTTCAAGGCTGATTATTAACGCCTCATATTTGACTTGATTGTTTGAACATGATATGCTAATTGAAATGAAAATTTGGTGTGAATCCCACTTGAAAAGATTGATAATACCCCAGTAGCTTTATCCATCTTTGAACCATCAAATATTAATATCCATGGTTTCAAATTAACGTATTCAATTAGTGCATTCACCACAATCTCAGTATCAAGCAGCAAATAAGGATAATCGGGCAAGAAGTTGGCTAATATTCGTTCTTTAACTAATTTCTATGAGACATATTGTAATGTATATTTTGATAAAGTTAAGATCCACTTTCCAATTCTTCCATACATAATCGGTCATATTAACATGTACTTAATCACATTAACAATACAAATAACATACACAAGAACAGGTAATGTATAATATCTTAATTTGGTACATGAATAATATAGAGCTAAGCATAGGTTTTCAATCGATGTATACCACCATTCAACTTCAGTTAATGCTCAGCTCAAATAATACACTGCTTACTCAATCCCTCTCATTGACTTGAGCCAATAGACTTCCAACACTATTTTATAGATAAGTATAGCTTCAATGTTACTCCTTGGCGTGGTGGTACTAATACTAAAGGTTGCACCAAATACTATTTTATATCATCAAATGCTTGCTCATATACTTTGGTCCAAATAAATTCTTCTTGTGTTTTCAACTTCAATAATGGCGAAAAAGGCTAAACTTTGTCTGTACAATTGGAAATGAACCTCCTATGAAAATTCACTTGCCTAAGGAATCTTTGTAATTGTTGCTTGTTTTTAGATGATTTTGCTGTAATAATTATCCATGCTTTGTTTCTATCAATCTCGATTCCTTTCTAGTGAACAAGAAAATCTAGAAAATGACTAGCTGAAACTCCAAACATGCACTTTGGGGGATTCATCTTTAGTTGGTGTACCCTCATCTCTTGAAATATCTTACTCAAAAAATTCAAATGTTAATTGAAATTTTGAGCCTTGATCACTATATCATCTATGTACACCTCTATGAACCTACCAATCAAATTATGAAATATGGCATTCATAGCTCTCTAATATGTTATCCCAGCATTTTTCAAGCCAAAAGGCATCACTACACATTCGAACATTCCGATCATCCCTGGGCATTGGAAGGCTATTTTGTGTACATCTTCCTCAGCCATGAAAATTTAGTTATACCTAGAATGATTGTCTATAAAAAATAATACCCTATTTCAAGTGGCCGCATCTATGAGTGTATTAGCAATTAGCATTGGATATTCATTTTTTGGTGTGGCTTTGTTGAGATCTCTAAAATCAATACAAACATGTAGCTTTCTATTTCTCTTAATCATAGGAACAGTATTAGATAACCATTCTACATACCTTGCAGTGTTTATAAATCTTACTTTGAATAATCTTTCTACTTTCTCTTTCACCTTCTACATGACCTCTACCAACATCCTCCTCTTTGGCTAGATATAAGGTCTGAAACCCTCTTTGATCGGCAATCTATGTTCTACCAGTGCTCTGCTCAAACTTGGCATTTCAATATAGTCCCAAACAAAACAATCTTTAAATTTTCATAACAATGTAACTAATTATTCTCTTTCCTCATCCTACAATACCTTGTTGATAAAGATAATTTGGGGGTGTATTTCTTCTTCCAAATTTACTTCCATTATCGCGTCAAATACTCCAACACTATCATCTTCTTTTGATATTGTTTCTAGTTCATCCAACTCTTTAATTACTCCAGATGTATGACACTTTAGCCCTTCAGCCTCTTTAAATTTTTCATAAGCCGATAATCTAGCAAAAGTATCTACCACTGCCTTCATTGCTACTTGAGTCATTCTCAACTCGTTGTAAGTGGATTCGGCTCTTCTACCTTCCATAATTGAATCTCATGTTTTGCCTGACCTACATCGACAAAATTCATTACGCTTACCCTTATTAGATTTTTGTACTTGTCTTGCCCAATAAACTTTAGCAGACCAACACTATCTTGATATAGCATTGCTTCTACAATGTTTGTGTTTAGCATAAATGGCCTGTTGTTAGCCATGACAACCTCTACTTCATCCTTATTTTCTTTTGCATCGAGATTCCATAAGATCTGTTGTTGATGTAAAGATGAAGGAATACAAAAATTTGCATATATCCAGTCTTTACCCAATAAAGCATTATATGTGGTTGAAGCATCAATAATAAAGAATGTGGTAATAAATGATCATAAACCTACTTGGAGATGTACTTGCAAAACTTTCTTTAGCCTACAAGATCCTCCCATGAAGTTTATGATGATCATGTCTACAGCTAACAATTTATCATCCTTCCTCCTAAGCTTATGCATCATTGCTGTTGGCAGAATATTCATTGTTGCACCATTATCAACCAAATCTATCGAATAGATTTTTCAAACATATGTACATTAATATATGGCGGCTTGATATGTTTTTCCATTTCTCTTGCTAGCCTTTGGAACAAAATCACTACTACACCCTTGCTCAATGTTAAGTTCCATGAACCTTGCCTATCTTTAACAACATCTGGTTCATGGTCAACACAAAATTTTTGGACACTCTCCTTTCTCCAGAACATCTTCTTCAATTTGCAATGGTTGATCTAGTTTTGCTCGAAAGATACAAGATAAAGTAAAATTGCCATATTCACATTTACTTTCTAAGATAGCATCCCAAATTGAACATTTGATTGTACTTCTTTAGATATTTCTTGCATGATATATTCTTGCATTTCAGCTTTACTTAATGTATTCTTCTTCACCCATTATTGCTGTCGAAGAAGCATCTTATGCGCTTCTAATACTATATTTCTCTCTAGTATTCTTATTCTCTTCCAGTACTCTTATTCTCAGCCATACTTCATACCTCTCTCCTACATATGTTGTAGGAGGCTTGACTGACTTTGGCCTCCTTTGATTACTATCAATTTCACTTGAATTCTCTCCTTTCACCATAACATCGTTGATTCTACTGGACTGGCCAACCAATCGTCTAGCTTGTTCACTCAGCTGAAAGTTTGCTTCCATCTCATCTCCTATACCAACATATTTTCATATGCTCATCCATAGTAGGCTTGCAATTATCATGTCATTTGTGCTTCATCAGTTCTTTTTCTTTGTCTTGTACATTAACTAGACTTTTGATTTGCATCCTTTCCCTCATCAGTCATCCACCCGATGTTTGTACCTCAAATTCCTTCTTTCCCACTTATTAACTAGAAAATATTAAGGCCAATTTTTTTGATGTCACTTCTGATGGTGTACTACCCTTTCTAGAATAATGCTAAACCAAGAACTCGATTGCATAATTGGCATGAAACTTCTAAATACAACAAATCTCTATGTCGTAAGTTCATGAATTTCTTTTCTATTGCCGTGGTTCCTCCAATATTCGCTTTTCCATGCCTTCAGTCTTTTGCATTCCATTTTGATCATGAATACTCATCATATTTCCTAGATTTGTACCTATCGTGTTGACTGTTAACTATGAAAAGGATCTCCATCAATCAGCATAATACCTTTATTTTTATCAGGAACTTCAATTTGCCATCCAAAATAAATTTTTGTATAGCATTTCTAAACAATAGGTAATTGTTTGTGCCCATCGATTATGCCATTTGCAATATTTCTTCCCTTTTAACTCCTTTGGTAATGGTATCTTATGACCTTTTGACAGTTTAATCTATTTATCCTTCAACAAGTGATCAAATATTTGATCAGTCTTAGTAATATCGAATGCAAACTTAACCTCTTCTTTTGGTAAAGCTTGAATAGTTGTGGTTGATCGAACTTACGTATTCAATCTATTGAGTGCCCTATAGACATAAAGTTTTTTAGTAAAAATCTCTACAGTATCAATTTTTAATCTTCACCAAATTCCTTAGATTCGATCTCGATGGCCAAAATATCATAATTAAAATCTCTACGATAAGTTTCCTTAGTAGGTTTCTTTTATTTTTCTTCTCTAAGAATTATTTCATAATTTATCATTTAGAAAGTTAATTGAAATAGATCAAGAAATTCTTGATTTGCAAACTTTTTCTTTAGCTTAAGATTAAAGCCGATTTGAGTAATTTTACATATCCGGCCTTTATTAAAGATACATAGCATCTATTTCAAACTTTTTTGATTCAGCTCATGTACCTTTCAATCAATTCATCAGCTTGTTGTGTCAATCTAGCCCAATCTATGACCAATACCTCAAGTTTGATTTTATAAAATTGAGCATAAAATTAACTTTCTATGTCTTGTCAAGTAAATATAGAACTAGAGGGTAAATTCACATACCATGAAAAGCAGACCTAGTGAGGGAGTTCACAAATAGCCTAAGCTTGAGAAAGTTATTAGCGCCTGCCTCATCACACTAGACTAAAAATCTACCTCCATATTCCATGGTTGAAATACCAGTATCACCCAAGAAATAAAAAAATTTAGATACTTTGTATCCTCTAAGTATTTCATGTGCTTGATCATATTATTTTGGATATGGTTTCCTATATGCTAGCCTATTGATGGGCTGAAGCAAGAACTCTAATTGTTCTCTAACCATATTTGCTAGATGAGCCACATCAGGGCTAGGTTGGGCATGATTCCCTTGGTTCTACAGCACCCTTACTTGTGCTGGGACTCTCTGCTACTATTAATATAAAGGATTTGTATACACTGTATAAGAATTTGACTCTGTAGTGCTCATACCAAATCAAATTTTAGGATTAGAAATGGAACCAGCCCTTTTAGTTCTTGTAGTAATCGCACCATTGTAAGCCTCATATATTACCCCCTAGTATTATTCGCATCTCCTCCTAGACTTGCTTGCCCCCCAGTGTTAAGAGCTACCATCATACCAAGTCTTGTCCTATTTTCGAAATGACCACTATAATTGGCAATAGATATATTCGGCCTATACTCGATCGGGGTTCCCATTGGGCAAGTATTTGCTTCATTAATCCTTATATTTAGCCTATAATTGGCCAAAGTAGCTATATAAGATGGAACCGAAGGCCTAATTGAAACTCTTGTATTCATCATGTAAGGCTTTATCCCAGATGGCTCTCCTTCATATTATTTGGCCTTTTTTTTATCATAACATATAATCTTTTTTAGATCAGGTCATTCTAAGATTTTCACATTTCCATACTGCAAACCCTATATAGGTGAACCTTACATAGTTGGCTGGGTATTTTCTAAAGATTATACCACTAGGCCATCATTCCAAGGTGTAAATAAGGACCGATTCTGTTTGGCTAATAATGTAATTAACTTGTCAAATTGCTTGGTCATAAGTGAAGAAATACTTTCCTGCTAACTTACTAATGGCCACATGACCATAGCAAATTGACTAGTAATTATTTCGACAAGATCCTTCTGACTTTTATCCCGATGATAATGAAATTGTGCCATAGTATCATGCATCTGGTGTACGACCCATTAGAAAGTCACCAAGGAGGGGAAATGGCTTTCATGTTGGCCAATTTTTCTTCCTGATGACACTCCTTATTGAGTTTCATTACTAACAACATTAACCTATTGCAAGGATGAATCGGGCTCTACTTGTTCAGCTAGGGGAGCATGCTAGTTCTCAACATCTTGACCACCAGTAGGAGGAAGAGCTCTAGCTATTTTATAGTAGAGGTTTGAACTTTATCTTTCTTTTTTGGTAAAAGGCGTGCCAAATATTGTTTCCCCATTTTTGTGGCTGAAGCCTAGGAAAATCAATAAAATAGCAACATGCAAGAAATGCACGGCATAACACTAGTGCAGGACTAAAAATTTGAAGAGGATGATTGGGTTCAAAATTGTCTTAAAACTTCAAGAATTTTTGGATTATACAACTACCACCTACTCCTAAAAATACTGTAAAAATGTAATTCAAAGGATAAAGTAAACAAGCAGATAAAGTAATATTTTTCATTGATCCCCCCTCCTCCATATAGTTACATCCAGTTTAAGTAAGTTTTATAATATAGTGACATCTCACTCATCAACTTCTCTGCAATTGTATTTCTTTAAAACGATTATCGGTGATGTTTAAATTTATCTTTTCTGCATGCCCTATGTGTCACCTCTTTTTTATCAAGCCCATTCAACTAGTTCACCAAGCTCAAATAATTTGTAGCTGTAGACTTATGATGCAAACGGATAGGCATGGCTTCTCTAGACCTCTTGCTCTTGAGGGAGGCGATGTAGCAGTGCCTAGCTAGAGCCTAATTGCCCTAAAGCTCTTCTACACCTTGGGCAATTGGAAATCTTACCAACAAATGGTAGCTGGAGACGATGGCTTGGAGTGTAATAACTAGCCCTATAAGACCAGCCCACCAGAATTATGCCCATTTTTGGCCCAAAAAAAATGAGAAAAGAAAGAATGAAAACTCCTAATGGGCATCTTCTTCTCTTTGTGCCTGATTTGGATCAGGACTCCTAGGACTTTCCAAATCCTAGGAGATCATCTATAAAGCCTTCTCCATCCCTTCTCCAAGGCCATCAAGTAACCCAAAGTTCCCCTCTCCCCTTTTTCTCTCTCTATTTTCCCATTGAAGCCGTGGATGCCATCTTTGTTCTCATCAAAGATTTTCATCGAAGAAGTCATTGGAGGCCGAGGTAAATTCCAGCCCCTCTTTCTTTCTTTCTCCCCTTTCCTCTATGTCCTTGCACACGACCGTTGGCAACCAGATTCACCGAAAAGGCCTCATAGATGAAGCCTCCTATTTTCTCCTATTTTAACTGAGCTTTTTTTTTTTCGACCACCAATGCCATCGCTTGTGGTGCCATACCTCTGGGTCGTGACCCCCTCCTACTAACAACCTTCTCTGAAAGTCTTGGCCATTGGTAGTCAGCCTATGACCATAAAACAGAGAAGAAAAGGGGATGATCTTCTATTTTTCAAAAATTTCTATGTTCTTTGAAGGTAGGCCATCTACCACCGACTGTCCATTACTTTGCCTCTGCCACCCGCCATCAATCACCTGTGCCCTACTATCCATCACCAATTTTTTGACCAAGATCCATCACCCCAATGCTCTGCCTTAATCGACCAAGAAAAGAAATGAAAAGAAAAGAAAAGAAGAAAAGAAAAGAAAGAAAAAGAAAAGAAAAGAGAGAGAGAGAGAGAGATCTTGAGTCTCTAGGATTTTCTTTCACTCATATTTTTTCACCTACTTTCTCTCTCTAAGAAGACCTATAAGCCTTAGATTGAGTCAAACCTTTCTTTTCTAGAGACTCATATTAGTTTCGACAAATTGACCTTAAATCACATTTGTATTCAGATAGTCTATCGGATTGATCATCTAGTCAACCATTATTTTTATTATTTATTAAATAAAAATTAATTAAAATTTAATATTTTAAATAGAAATATCTGACTCATTTGATGAAGTTTAAAGATTTAGGACGATCAAAATAAATAGATCTTACGTTCCTTATTTATTTTTTTTTAAAAAATTTACTATATTTTTCATGCAAATAAATTATTATTGATAAAATTATAAAATAAGAATCAACATATATATAAGATATGAAAATCATGTTTTATTATAATCATTATTTCTATGAATGTATTTTAAAAAAATAGCATGTTTATGAATCATGAATTTAATATTTTTTTATCTAAATATATGATATTTTTAAGAAAAAAATATAAAAATTTCAAAGACTATCTGAAACTAGCATCCACAAAAAGCATGGCCCTGCCAATGGATACCAAGTTAGCATAAGAAATAAAAATCTTGTCGATTAAGAAACATAGCTCTATCATGAGTAGAATGGTAACCTTAGTATGAATATTTATGAGCAAGATTTTAAAATATGACATGAATATATTATTAAAAATAATTTATAAATTATATTTATGAAATTTCATAATTATGCATGCATGAATGATTTATGATTTATTTTATATTATACTCTATGAAATATTTTATTTGCAATATCTGCTATTTTTCAAATATTATATTATCATGAAAAAATTTATGTCTGATCCGATAAGGAAGCATAGATTTTATTTACTGAGCTAGTGTAACTCACAACCTTTTATTTTTCTTTTTCTTTATAGAGAATTAAGGATATGATCGACAAGGGATCCAGACTTTGGGCTCTACATAGCAGACTTGAAAATTTTAGCAACTACACTTAGTTTAATAAATAATCATGAACATGTGGTGGAATATTTATGAATTTTGAGACTTGAAGCTTGGTTTTGGTTTTTGGATTTAGATACTCTGAAGCAGTTTTGGTTTAATTAAGAATTTAATTTGAACCTTTTTATTACTTTATTTTTGATGCATTTGTTATTTAATTTAAGAAAATAAATATTGGCTTCGTATTGTCGAGGGCGGTATCCCTCGGTAGCATGGCCGTATTATGTCCCAGATTTGAGGCATGACATGGAGAGCATTCAAGCCAGGCCTCCCCAAGATTGTATTGTAGGCCGAGGCCACATTCATTATCAAGAAGTCAAGTATGATCGTGGCTTTCCTCTGAGCTTACACTATGGTTATAGGCAGGGCTACAGTGCTTTTGACGAAGATGGCATCATCTAAAAAATTAACTAAAGGAGAATTGGTCTTTCGGAGCCGGTCTGTGAGTATATTCATTTTGTAAAAAGCCTCATAAAATAAGATATCTAGAGAGCTTCCATTATCAACCAAAATTTTTTTTACATCATAATTTATAATGATCATGAAAATAACTATAGCATCATTATGAGGGGTCTGGATGCCTTCTACATCGGTATTCGAGATGGAGATCACCTTGTCCAACATCTGCCTCTTTGGTGTAGAGGCCCCCCACCTGGGCCGATGGGCATAAGCTTTCTTTGTGGACAAGCTTTTACCTCCAACCGTGGGTCCTTCCATGATGGTGTGGATGATTTTGGTGATGAGTCTATTGTCGACTAGAGGCTCAAGCACAAGCTGGAGTTTGTAGCCCAAGGCCTCAGTATCCTTTGGATGGCTGATACAGTCCCGTAGATAGCCTCACCAGATGAGAACTTTTATTTTTCTCTTTAGCTAGAAACAATCCTCAGCATCATGGCCATGGTCCTAATGGAAGTGGCAATACTCCATTCGGTCATGCCGAGACATTAGCTCATCTTCCCAGACCATCGAAGAATATTCTAGTTCTTAACCTCCATAAGAATTTGCCTCTGAGGAGCATTTAGATGCATGAAGTCCTTGAAATGCCAAGAGCTCCGAGACCAATGGGGAGGCTTCCTACCGTGCTTCTACTTCTTCGACTGGGGAGTAGGGTGATCCTCCCTAGCCCTCTTCTGCTCTACTTTTTTCTTTCATTTCTCTGCCATCCTCTCCTCACCGTTGATGTGCATGTTAGCACAGGCAAGGAGCTCAGAGAAGTCATAGGAAAATCTTTTTGAGAGGAAGAAGTAGAAGCTGTTCGTCTTTAGCTCCTTCTTGAGGGTTGACATCACGATCGAGTGATCCAAATTATGGACATCTAACATGACCACTTTGAAGTGACTATAGCTTTGAAGAAATTCTCTATCCTTCTGCTTGATGAAGAAGAGGGCATTTCTGTCCTTTGTTGGCTTCCTACTGCTTTGAAACTGAGCAACAAACTAGCAACCAAACTCCTCAAAAAAGTAGATGGAGTTAGGTTAGAGCTTGGTATACCAAACTCGAGTAGCACACTAAATAATGGTAGGGGAGAACTTGCATAGCAGAGCATTCGAGGCCCCTTGCAGCATCATGGGGCCTTGAAGTTCTCTAGTGGTCATAGGGGTCAGCAGTGTCAGTTTATTGCCGTTGGGGAGTCGAGTTGGCATAGATCGCTGAGCTAGAACTAAGAGAGAGAGAGAGAGAGAGAGAGAGAGAAGTGGTCACAGGATGGCCAGTTAAGATCTCTAGATTGGATGCTGGTGTAAGGTTCTCGGTCGATCCCTTAAGCTGGATCATGCAAAACCATCAGAGATAGGAAGGTCCTCATGTTAGGGGGTTCTCCTATGATGGATCCTCCATATCTAAGTCAATCTCCTATAGAAACTTTTAGATAGAGCTTAATAGTAGAGTAGAGTATGAAATATGTAGATTGGAGCAAGAGATGGAGAGCGAAAGCTCAGCTATGTAGAGGATAGAGATCTGGGGATGAAAGTGATATGGATATTATCCATTCGGATTCATTTTCAAATCCGAATCAATCCAAATATGGATAGAAATTTGAGGATCCAACTAATATCTATATCCGTATCCATATCCATCAAAGAAAAATATATGTGAATTTAGATATGGACAGGCAACTATCCAATTCATATCCGAATCTACATATAATCTTATATATTTTATATAGCACATTAATTTTTAAAAAAAATATACAACCACATAAACATGTATTAACTTGATTTATCATCTATTTAGTAATATCTTTGATTCGGTAATCATAAAATTTAATTATCTAAGTTATATCTATAATTATATCCATACTTTCAGTATCCGTATTTATTTAAAATAAATATAGATATAAATTTTTGCATTCAAATAATATCTGTATCCGTATTTATATTCATCATATAAAATAAATATGGATATGGATGTACTAGTATTCGATCCGTATCCGATTTGATTTCAATCCTATGGAGATCAGAGATAGAGTCAGACGAACTCAGGGTGCTATGGAAGAGGAGATAAATTTCAGTTCATATGGAATCAATTTCTGGGAGGAAGCATGTAAAGTAAGTGTTTATTTATCAGCAAGATCCTGGAGAGTAGAATTTTATAAACAAAGATGGGTACCTATCATCTTCGAGAATGCACCCCATTTGCTAGAAAGCAGAGGTCATGGGGATGTAATTTAACTGTTAGAGAATAATGACTCACATGTTTTGGAGGTTATTGAGATTACGGATCTCACTAAGTGGAGGAGGAAGTAGAGCTGTGAGATGGCTGACTGCTTGTCGTTTTGCGGATAGAAAATTTTGGAGCTCTTCTAATACGATCGTAAAAGATTAGATGGTAGAGGCTGGTCAGTCGCTCCATCATCTTCCATCAAGGACACATGTTGGACTGCTATTGAGTTACCAGCACTATGGTGGATGATCCATCCTACGTTGTATCATAACTCATCTTGGATCGTTAGCCACCTCACCTTTTCTTGGATTGTTTCTATAGCAACTTGCCTTGAATTTCATCTCATGCACTAGTGACATGGTGCAGGTGATGTAGGCTATAATTTCTTCATACAATATCACCCATGGATACAAATTAAAGAGGGCTACTTAGCTTAGACTTGCCAGTTTAATAATTAGGCTGGGTCACGACAGCTCATGCATCACATGCACTACAAACAATAAGACTGTATGTAGTTTGAAAATAACAAAATTGAGAGCAGTAAAATTTATATCTATGAAAATAATTATAATTTAAATTATTTTAATTTTTGGTTATGGTAATTTTTTAAATAATTATTGGACGAAAATATTTTTGTGCATATGTATAAAAATTTTAATTGTGAACATTTGTGTCACCGAAGACCGATGTCACCTGCCATAAACGAGAAGGTATAACGCGTAAGCAATTACATCAGCCAAACTTTTTTATACGAGGAATGATTGTGTGATGAGAAATATTATATTCACAAGCTTAGATTCTATTGCTAGCATTACATGTGCTTTATGTCCGAACCTATAGCTGGCCAAGGACAACTAATAATCGTGTGGAATACCACCCACACGTGCCAATTGTGGTGAATTCGTGTAGCTCAACTATACCAGCTTAGCAACATGAGCTGGATAGCTCGTGCGGTGTACGTACATCCTACACTTCATATACCAGGTGATGTGTCAATCACCGATTCGTGGGCTATTATGATTTAGTGGGTGCGGTAGCCCAGCAAACTTGGAAAAGCCCAGGGCGTGGGTCTCACCTAAAACAACATTTGATACACGTCCGGTGCGAGAGAAAATGTCACAAATCCGAGCGACGTTTGGCCCCGTGATCCACGTGAAAATCTCCTACATTTTGTCTTTATGCGAGGAGTACGTTAAGCTAAAATGGGTTGAACGCCTGTTCTTATCCCCATGTGAGGGAGAGAAACGGACTAACGGAGGGAGGATGATGACGACCGAGAAATTTATGCACATGAGGCTACCGACAGAGATTTTTTTTTTAATTTTTTCCACAAAATAAATGCACGTGCCTTACGTGTGTGTGGCTGTCCTTTTTTTAGATAAAAAAATAAAAAAATATCTGAATGTGGCAGCCTTTGTAAGTTACAGCCAAATTTAGGACAACGTGCAAATGTTTAATATTTCTGCTTTTACCCTTTTTTTTTTTTAAATACTATTTTTGCACATAAATCTATTTAAGCTTCAAACTTGATGGGAGATCCTTTTTCTTATGAAACAGAAGAAGTCGATTAATTTAAAGACCGCAAAAGAATAGCATTTCGCAAAGAGTGAAGACAGGAAATCATGGCCTATTTTGAAGTAGAATAAGTTGAAAAATAATAAATAAAGACAAATTTATTAGAAAAAGTATGAACTAACATATGGAAAGAAATGTATGTTACAGTTCCAAAGAGAGACATGGCGGATAGGCAACAATTGATTTATTAATTTCTGCCACCGTTAGAGAGGTGGGTGATATTACAAAAGATAGAAAATTATTTAATTATCAAATTTGTAAAAAAAAATCTTTGTTTAAATAAAATGGTTGAGTTTAAATTTTAACAGATTCTTATATCCCTGGACTCGTAATTATTTTTAAAAATATTGAAGTAGCATGGTTGTCAATAATTTAGAAAAACACTAGCATATCTATTATTAAGCATGGTTTTTTTCTTTTTTTTCCAACTACCTTTGAAATGCAATATAGTAATTTAACAAATTATAATAAATAGAGATTGTAATAGTTAAATTTCTATAATCAATGATCTAGCAAAAACTTTCATCATTAAAACTGAGATTTATATGGTGAGTTGAGAATTCTATACAAATCAAGCTTCTATAAAAAAAAACTTATTATTAATATCAATATTATCAATACTAGCCCATGCATTACATAAAATACTTTTTTCTTCTCTTTTCAACTATTATTTAAATATAATATAGTAATATAATAAATAAAAGTTTTAATGGCCAAAATTCATTATATATTGTATAAAAAGATTTAATAATGACCTAATAGAAACTACCATCATTAATATTGATATTCAATCTTGAATAGAATTGCTATACAAAAATCTTCTTACAGAATTCTTGCCATTAATATTAGTATCTATAATATTTTCTTTTTTAGTTATTTTTTTAAATGATAGCCAATATATTAATACTAGCATATTAATATTTTTATATATTAAATAATAATTTTAATAATAATTAAGTATGTTAATATTGATATGATTAACACTAGCATCCATAAGAAACTACGTAAGTCATAAACTAATTCTCTAATTTATATGCAATGAAATAGATAATAGATGTTAAGGGGGGATTGATTGTTGCTGCAAGTCACAGCTAGTGCTGATGTGTTGGAGATGGATATTGTCCGAGAATCAAGATGTCAGAAGAAACCTATCACACCTTGAATCTAGAGCATGCGATGACCGCATAAATCCTAGACCAATGCTCTAGAAAATATGCAAAGCCTATATAATTACTTACAATCCTAACATTTCAGAACACTATCGATCTCAATTCATAATAAATAATGTTATATGAATAAATTTCATCCTTGTATAATTTACAGAACTCAATCATCCATCTATCATTGATGGTACTTTATCTAATCGATCCTTTCAATTATGATTTCAATCTCAGCCAAATGCATATATCCTATAATTTTGAAAAGAACAGAGAAGGAAAAGAAGTAGAAAGCTTTACAGTCCAATAAGAATTACCATACAACATATTAATATAATATTATAATTTAAAGATAATAACAAGCATGAAATGCTGGCACAAACATACATCAAGTACATAAATAAAAAATAGATCATTATATACCATCAGGTAAAGTCTCTTAATCTCTTTGGTCTTAACATTTATTTTCTCTTTTCACAATTTTAGTTTATTAACCTTTAACCTTCCGACTTTGGACTAATCAAGATCATGCGATAATCTTTTATTCGAATCAATTTTTTATGATCTTCCTCAGATCAATTTTTTTCATGATCTTTCTTGGATCATATTTTTCATAATCTTTCTCGAATCATATTTCTCATGCATGAGCCCTCAAAGACTATTCTATATGATAAGGCTAGTCCAAACCACATCATTCTCATCTGATTATTATATGTTGATTCTATCATATCAATTTTAATTTATGATGTGATCAAAATAAATGTATCATACATACATACATACATACATATATATATATATATATATATATATATATATATATATATATATATATATATATATATATATATATATATATATATATATATATATATATATATATATATATGCAAATAACATACAATATACTCATGCTGTAAGACCGTATAATTAAAAATAATAATATCTCAAATATAACAAGTCCATCATAATGAATCTAATGTTGCAAAATCAAAAATATAATTTCAATAATATACATAATGGTAATTATGTATAGAAATTCTTATCTCAAATTATAATAAACGAAACTCATAAGACTATGATTTTGATGTCAAAACCTACTCAACATCCTCCTATCTGATAGTTTGCATTCCTATAATATTCAATTTAACATATTAAAATAAATTAATTAAGTTAATTTAAATTTTTAAATTTTATTAGGTTTCACTGGGGTCCACACTCGATCCAGAGAATTATTTCTCTTTCTTTTTCTTCTTCTTCTTTATATTCTATCTTCAAAGAAATTAAATAATTAAGTGATAGATTAATTAATTAATTAGAAGAGAGAGAGCAACCTTTCTCTCTCTTCTTTTTTCTTCTCTTCTTTTCTTTTTTAATCATATTTTTTATAATTTAAAAAATTAATTAAACTAATTACTTATTAATTAATTTAATTAATAATCAAGGGAGAGAGACCTCTTTCTCTCTTCCCTTTCTCGTTTCGGATACAAAACCCTCCTCCTTTCTTCCGCTCCCATCATCCTATGGCCACAGCCGACTAGTCGGCCACCCATGGTGGCCCTCGGTGGTAGCGAGATCGTGCTCCAACGATAGCTCAAATGATGGCTATGGCCGGCAGTATGCGGCCAAACATCATGAGAACAAGGTTACCCTATCTTGAACCAAAACCCACAATCTCAGCTTTCGTTAGGCACCGATGACCCAAAAGAAGAAAAAAGATAAAAGAAAAGGTGCTTACCTTGCCGGTCGACTCCGATTACCCCTTTTCCTTCGACGATAGTCCGTGGAAGAACCTCCCAAAATCCGATAATTTTCAAATCTCTCAAGATAAAAATTTAAGATGGGGGAGAAGGCTTTTATAGAAAAAAATCTCGTAAACCTATTGGTACTCTCATGGCTCCATTCTCATGGGAATAAGGAGGGAAGAAGACTCTCCTCTCTTTCATGTGGCATACAGTAGAATTGAGCCCTATGACTACGAGTTAGCTCCAAGCCCAAAGGTTGGGCTGAGTTATAATAAAATCTGCAAAAAGAATTCATACTCATCGAAGATTTTTTTAGTGAAAGATCTTTGGATACTTAAATTAGTCAAAGTTTGAAAATAAGAGAGTATGGACCGGAGTATTCTTCTTCCCCTCCATTTGCTTATCTGAGGATTGTCTTCATATCTCTCTATGTCGAGGTGGAGCAATAACTGATTAGTTAGAATGTATAGGCCGTCAAATCTGACTCTCTGTGTTTTTGCCTACTAATCTTTAGATCAAGATTATTAGTATCAGTTACAGATTTTTTCCATACGGATAAAATGAAATAATTACGGAAGTAGAGTCGAGGTCCATTCTTAGATCACCTCCGCAACAGGGAATTCATATAAAGATTTTTTTTCATTTTCCAAGATGTCATCCTCATAAGTTACAACCAGTCATCCTCGTAACTCATAAGTTAATATCCGTACTCCCAGCTTCTGGTTCTGCTTCCTTCTCCTCCACCTCCTCTTCCAATTTTTTTCACTCAAGAAATAACTTGATTTCCTCCATCCAAAGCTATCAAATCCTCCATTCGGTTCTCGCTAAAACTCTCTTTTCCAATTCTGTCAAGAGGAAGAACTCTCTTTGCCATATCAAATCCCACCACCCTCCTGTTGTCCTTTTGTCTTACCTCCACTAGTTATCTAGTTATTCTGCTCCCAAAAGATCTCTCTTTTTATCCAAGGAGTAGCGAAGAAATCCTTCCAGGGCTCAAAGAGGAAGAAAGGATCCAACTTGTTCCCTTTCCTCCTCTCTGTAGAATCCAAGAATCACCAAAAGAAGAAGCAAAAGATCCAATCTTTGCTTCGATTCTTTGGTGCTCTTACTCCTAGAACCAATGGGTACGCTCCAGGGGAAGCTGCGGTCGTTCCTGAACAACCGATGGCTGGTGTTTGTGGCGGCAATGTGGATGCAGTCCTGCGCCGGGATCGGCTACTTGTTCGGGAGCATCTCGCCGGTGATCAAGAGCTCTCTGGGCTACAACCAGCGGCAGCTGGCCAGCCTCGGTGTGGCCAAGGACCTCGGCGACAGCGTCGGGTTCCTCGCCGGCACCCTCTGCGAGGTCCTGCCCCTCTGGGCGGCGCTCCTCATCGGGGCGCTGCAGAACTTGATCGGTTATGGATGGGTCTGGCTTGTCGTCACTGGGCGAGTTCCCGTTTTGCCTCTCTGGGTGGTGAGTGGAAATGGGAGATCTTTACATCCATTCATTTGTTTCTACTTTGGACTTCATACTTGTTTGCTATTTCAATTTTTTTAGCGTAATTTCCCAAGTTTATTGTAGTTCCTGTTACTGGATTTGATGGAATTTTCCTGATATATTGATGTATCCCTGTAGATGAGTGCTTGCTGGGTAAATTTTATATATATATATATATATATAACTATGGAGTTGTTGGATGATTTGTTTTTTTCTTTTTCAAAAAATGAATTTTACTATGGTAATTTGATTTTGAGGTCTTTATCTAAACTTGCTGCACATAGAATCACTGCAGAATTTTTCCATTGTGATATAATGCCGCTTATCAACTAATGGAAGTAGGAGTTTTTCTTAGTCTTTTTTAATCTGTTGAATTGGAAGTTGCTAATTGTTGTGTTATATCAGCATCTTTGTTTTTTCTGTTATTTTAGTAGTTTCATTTTTTGGACTTCTTACTGATTTCTATATCTTAGTATGGTTTTGATGGTTGAAGACGTATATTTTTTTTCCAATAGAATTATTTTCTTTGAGACCTTTATTTTGTTTTGATGAGTTAGCCTTTGTCTGGTAAACAAGTTATGGTTTTTTGTTTAAAATCCTTTTAAATATTCTCCCAAATAAAGTGCTGGCTCCAATTGGGATTCTGCAACACAATACGGTGCTAAAGAATTTTAGCTTAAGGTTGCATTAATGGATTGCCAATTTGTGCCTCATTGTCTGGAAGAGCTAATCACCCCTCCCACTTAAATATTTGATGATTTTTGTCGGGACATCTGAGTGAAACTCATAGTCCTAGATGTGATGCACTGGTGCCAAAAAGCAGACATTCACTTGCTTGGGAATTTGGTTTAATTGTAATCTGGAAGTCTTTTTGCTTTTTCTTCCCCCATATTTGTGTTCTTTCTCCTTATGGGTGAAAGTTTGTATTTTTAGTTGTCTTTCCCCTATCTGCTCATATACACACCATGAGATTTTCCCTCCTATGATTGGTGCTCTTCCCTGTAATTTTTTTTTTTTTACTCTTCTTTTTTGGTACATGTGAATTATCTTCCATTTGTAGTTGTTTCCCATGAGATTTTTGCCTAAAGCTAATTATCTTTGTGGAGCCAAACCAAATTCTTGGGTCGTTTTCCATGAGTTTTTCACCTAAAGAAAAATATATTTTCTGAACCTAACTGAATTCCTGCTTCTAATGTTGTTGGATGGTACAAATTATTTGGAGGAGTTGGTCTATTGTTGGACTTACTTTTTCTTAACCTTTTCCTCTTGTCTGCGTAAGCTTCCCTTTGTGGTCAATAACTTATTTTCATCTGTTTGAAATCTTTTGGACCAAAGAAGTTGTGATATGAATTGCTGCTGCTGCTTGATGAAGCACTGGGGAACTAAATCCTGCAGTTGAGTTTTCTAATTTGCTCTCGAGATTTTAATATCTGGTAAGTTTCTTTTATGTATTCTAGTGCTATTATTCTTATGAAAATAGATATGGAATGGATGTTTCTCCAATCCAGTGACCAAGAGAAACCTGAAAAATCTCTTGTTTGGAATCTAAGTACAGATCATGTAGAGATAGAAGGGGGTGTTTTGGAAGTGGTAATAATTCTAGCGCAGTGTATGGTCACAAGATGTTGAAGTGTAAAGGAAATCTTCATTAGTCAACTACCCATTTATGTGTGTTTGAGTGCTGCAAAACAAAACAGTAACATTAACATAGGTTGAATTTAACAAGGATATCGAGTGAGGAGCGTGGAAAAATTATGTAGAGTTGGAATGGTTGTATGTTAGGGAGCATAAGTGTCACATGGAGAAGTGATATAGTTTGTGGTTGGCTGTATGAATTATAATTTTCCATTTGCTTTTCTCTGAGTGGTGTTCTTCTGACAGGGAAGGCCCAATGGGCAGAATCATTTGCTCTAAGTACTTAAATCACTCTTGATTTTTTCAGATTCTTCTTAGTTGGAAGTTTCTGTTATATTGCTCAATAGGTGGATGTTATTTAAATCATTACTAACCTTAAGGAATATTCTTTGAGAAATCAATATTCCTTATAGTTTTTGCCTAGGTTTTATGTCAGCGAGCCTTATCAGCTCAATATTGACCAACAATTGTTGAAATCGTCGTCGTCGTCGTCATCATTGCTACTACTACTACTGCCTTCATTTAGTTCTTAGCCACTGCAGCAGTGATTTCTTTTTGTTCATTATTTGGATTTTGGAGCTGACTATTGCTGTGCTGCATGGATCTTTTACATGGCTTACCGATATTATGAGATAATAAGCTATATGATCATATATCCAGATTTGGCTATGGAACAATTAGTACCATTTCTATGGACTACCTATATCGAGTGCTCTCCTTTTCTTCTTCTTCTGGCAATTGTGTGGAGTACTCTCTTTAGCATATGTATTATGTCCTGTCAATTTTGTTGCTGAAGCTTTTCCAGCATATTTCCATTCTATTGCCACTATTGTAACATTTTTATCCGAGAGGACACTCTTGTAACAATTTGTTGTCCCATTTTGTATCATAATATGTACTTAATTTTCACTTATTTAGCTCATGCCTATAACTCATCTACCTCTGTTTGAAAATACACCTATATATTTCCGAAACAACTAATTCCACACAAGTTTCCTTAACATCGTAACATGGATTGGTCATCGAATATGGGCACTTCTCGGGCTAGTAGGTACTTGCTGTTTCCCTTGTCAATCATGATCTTTCCAAGTCTTTCTTTTGCCTGATTGCTTCCATTTTGGCTGCTTTCATGTTGAGAATTCGATGCCCTTTCCTGTTACTTGTGTCTTAGAGTTATTTATTATGAACTCTATCAGAGTAATTCATGAAGATTTCTGCACTTGCATCTCTTACATATATTAGCCTTTTCCTCATTTGCTAATATATAATGAGCTATTTACTTGACAAAGTCATTCTCCATCAGAAAGCTGTATGCCTTTAACCTTCAAATGCTACTTAGGATGCCGTGTTCTCTTTGAATTCATTCATGGAACACTCATCTTTGGCTTAATTTTGTTAGTTGACATGCAGTTGGTGCATCTTTTGCAGATGTGTATTCTTATTTTTGTTGGCAATAATGGAGAAACCTACTTCAACACAGCTGCACTGGTTTCATGCGTGCAGAACTTCCCCAAAAACCGGGGACCTGTAGTGGGTATCCTGAAGGGATTTGCTGGCCTAAGTGGTGCTATTTTGACTCAACTTTATGCCATGATTCACACACCAGATCATGCAGCTCTCATTTTTATGGTTGCAGTTGGACCTTTCATGGTAGTCATTGCCTTAATGTTCATCGTCAGGCCTGTTGGAGGCCATAGACAAATGCGACCTTCAGATAACTCCAGTTTTGTGTTTGTCTATGGTGTGTGCTTGCTCCTGGCTGCTTATTTGTTGGGCGTCATGCTTCTTGAAGATTTAGTTGGCTTGAGTGAAACTGTGACTACCTTGTGCACGGTGGTGTTGCTCTTTCTTCTACTGGTTCCTATTGTGATACCTTTGCTATTAACCTGCTATTTTGATGACATATCTCCTGCTCAAGAGGCTCTTTTACCTGTGCCTCGGAAAGAAGAGGCAGGTGAATCAGGAGAATCGACAGAACAACAAGAGGTTATTTTGAGTGAGGTTGAAGATGAAAAGCCGAAGGAAGTTGACTTACTTCCTGCATTAGAGAGGCAGAAGAGGATTGCACAGTTGCAATCAAGACTGTTTCAAGCTGCAGCTGTAGGAGCTGTAAGGGTCAAAAGGAGGAGAGGTCCTCGTAGAGGGGAAGACTTCACCCTGATACAGGCACTAATTAAGGCAGATTTTTGGCTTCTTTTTCTCTCGTTGTTGTTTGGATCAGGGTCCGGCTTGACGGTCATTGACAATTTGGGACAAATGAGCCAATCTTTGGGTTACGGTGAGACTCATATTTTTGTATCCATGATCAGCATTTGGAACTTTCTTGGCCGCATTGGTGGAGGCTATATTTCTGAGATTATTGTAAGGTATGATTGCCATTTCACTGCATTAGGCATAATTGAATATATCATAGTATGCTGCAGTGTTGAACAATTAGCTTGCATCAATGGTTTTAAATCCATCTGCAATAACATAAAGATGAGCTATTGTTTTTTTTTTTTTTTTTGTGAAAAAGACCGTTAAAATTGGATAAGTTTTTGAATTGCTTCTCTTCAAATCTTTTAGCATGTCTCAAATTACAACTCTATGGTACATTGTTTTATATATTCATTTTTGAGAAAGTTATGGTAAAATCCCGTGTCATTATTTCGAAAAAAGTAATTTATAATGATTTTTACCTTAACTTGCTGAAATTGGCTTCATGAATCATTTGTACCTGCATTAGGATAACCACAACACTCCTCTGCAGCTCCTGCCTCCATAGCAGATGGAGAGTTACACATCTCTTGTTCATTTCCACCATTACTAGGGTGCCAACATGCTTGCTGGGTCCAAGCTGAGGTTTGCCTAATCCTGGCTTTGCACCGAAATTAGCAGGTCCGGGCCGGAACAAAATGGGTCTAAACATGTCGGATTCAATGTTGGCCCAACTTTAGTCTTGGTCTTGGGCTAAGCTGGTCTAAGAATGCTGTATATGATTTTTTTTTTTTTTCTTCCAGGGTTTCTAAGATTAATACTATTTTCAAATTAAATAGGAAGCTAAAATAAGAACTTGATTTGGAAGTAGCCTAGGTTGAGGAGAATGTCATGACATTGTCCTTTAGGTAGACTGAGTCCCTCAAGGTGCATAATATTTATAACTCTCTAAAATATGGTCATAACCCATTACTGACTTGCATGCAGGGTTAAAGAATGGTGCAACTTTGATCCGACAGCATCATGATCACCTGAGTTTTTGAATATAGAGGGTAAAAAACAAGAAGAGAGATGATCAAACTTCATTGCCTTTTGTATCTAGAAGAAAAAATTAATTACCTTTCTCGAGAAAAATAAAATAACTATTTTATTGAGCGATTGGATGATATTGTGTGTTATGGTTTTACAAACATGCAACCCTCATTTAGAGACACCAATTTCAAATAATCATAGCAGAAGGTGGAGGGTTCTGTTTTGGTTGGATAGAAGGAGGTGACTGTTTAAAGACTAACAGTTAAGAAAACTTTTCAATAATAACATCTCTATTGTATAGGACATGACCATATGAGCATTTTCTGGGCTAGGTATAGCATCAAGAAAAGAATTGCCAAGCCCGACCTCGAGCCTAGAATCTAGAACTTGAACCCAATCCACCAGCAAAACTTATAAAACCTGGTGCCCTACTTTCCCGACCAAAAGAAAGTCAAACTGGACTGGGCTTGGCCCACCTAACTCAACTTGAGAGGGGAGGTGGGGGGGAGGAGGTGGTCAAAGCAGGTTGAGAAGTGAGCCTAGGGACAGCATTGGCTAGGTAGAGAGGAAAGGAGAGGAAAAGAGAAAATCAGTGTTTCCAATACCAAATCTAATTCTTCTCACTTTTGTCCACTTGTTTTTCATCCAAAATT
The DNA here is from genome assembly GCA_006176705.1 of Cocos nucifera. Classification (NCBI taxonomy): domain Eukaryota; kingdom Viridiplantae; phylum Streptophyta; class Magnoliopsida; order Arecales; family Arecaceae; genus Cocos; species Cocos nucifera. The sequence goes on along the minus strand of QRFJ01000201.1, from coordinate 1,959,063 downwards.
AAAAATTTGAAATATATCATGCTGTATATATTATATAAGTTATAAAGATATAATAAAACCGGTGTTATATAAGGTACACGCTTATAATAGATATATATATTCTGGCCAGGCCAGATTAAAAGGTGCCAAGCCCAAGCTAGGCTTTTCTTTTATCAGGCTAAAATACGTGGCCTAGGTCAGGCCGAGAACCACAGCCTGGGGCCGGTAAAAATTAGGTTAGGTGGCCTTTTTTTGCATAGGTCTACCATAGGAAAACAAGAAGTGTTTCTGACCATTAACATGTTCCAACTTAAATTAGACATGGTGGAAATTAATGGTCAAATAGTTTTTTTGTTTTCCCTTAAAGCATTTTAAAACTATATCAATTGAAATATATAAGTGCTGGTCCACGCTAAGTGAAGCTTTGAACTGGGAAAGAACCTTCACCCTAATGGTGAGTGACCTAACTCTTGCTTTCAACATTCTGAATTGTATGGAAGGGCTGCTAAGATTTAACAGAAGTCCTCTTCAACTCGTAATTGATAGTTTTCCTGCCGTCTTTCCCAGGGAACATGCATATCCAAGGGCGGTGGTTTTGGCAGTGACTCAGGTTTTAATGGCAGTCGGACACTTCTTATTTGCAATGGGTTGGCCTGGAACAATGTACATTGGAACATTGCTGATTGGGTTTGGATATGGATCTCATTGGTCTATCGTGCCAGCTGCTGCCTCCGAGCTGTTTGGCTTGAAAAGTTTTGGAGCCTTATACAATTTCCTCACGATGGCTAATCCTGCAGGTTCATTGGTATTTTCAGGTCTAATTGCCAGTGGTATTTATGACCACGAAGCTGAAAGACAAGCACAAATGCACCATAAAACGAGATCCTTGTTTGGTGCACAACTTGGTGACGAAGAGCCACTAAAATGTGAGGGGGCTGTGTGCTTCTTCCTTTCTTCCCTGATCATGTCAGGATTTTGCATCATTGCAGTTATCTTGAGCTTGATCCTTGTTTATAGGACCAAGAGAGTCTATGCCCACCTCTATGAGAAACCTCGCGCATGAGTTCTCTTCATTAGGAAGCATGCATTCTGTTGCTTGAGATTATGATTTCTCTATATTGGCAATGATCGAACTCTTCTATATGGAAGTAACTATTTTCCTCAACCCAAGTTCGGCCTTTGTCAGAAAGGAACAGCTACTGCAGTGAATGTGTCTCGAAAGAGAGATCGATCGAGACTCTAATGCAAGTTTCTTTATGTTTACTTTTTATGCATCATTCTACAAAGTTCTTGGTGTCAATCAAATTTATGCATTATTTCTTCATTTTGATGTGATTTATGGTCATTGTCGAGCAAGTGCTACCACATGTAAGGTCCCTACTTTTCAGTGTTTGGGATTAATTGTTCATGTGTAACTTGTGTTGCAGCCTTTGAGTGATACCTGAATAATTTAATATCTCGTCTATTGTAGAATAACATTTCCTGCATTCTCTGTTTTAGGCTCTTCAATATCAAGTTTTTTTTGATATATCTGATGAAACTGTTTGAGTGCACTGGAAGATTTCCATGTTGATGGTGTTTGTTGCAATGGGGGCCATCAGCAGCCATTTCTAACTTTCTTTTGCTCCAAGTAATATTGTTATCAAGTCACAGATACAACGATCACCATCGAATGTCGAGTCACGGGATCACCAACCATTGCTGCCATCCATGCCCCAAGCGAGCGGTCATTTGTTGTATGATAAAGTCATGTTAATATCAATGCCTTACATCCCCTGATCAATTTTGATACCCTAGAGACCATAACAGAGGTTATACGAACGAAGTGCACGATCATGTCCGATTTTTCTTGTTTTTTATTCATCAGCTTGAGGTATGAGGGCCACTGAATGCAAAGATGCTGCAATTCTAAATGGTGCACATTCCTGCAGTTTTCCTCTCTAGCATTCAAGCATATACCCTCCGAGTGTGGTGCATCGTCCGGGAACATCCTTCAATGAGAGAAGATGTCTCATTTGCTATTAAGTGCTTTCTAACTGGAAAAATCTATTTGATATCAGAAGTGCTGTGGAATAACCTAACCTGAATTGCTCAGCACGCTCGATGTCCTTAACGATTTAACAAGTCGTACATTTTGGTGAAGCAATATTAAAAAATAAACATTCCATGTATAGAAAATTAAAATTTTGTTGATAAATGTTGTCCCATCCGGGACCGAGCAAATAACCAAAATCTGAAGAAAATCATCCAATCCCATTCGATAAACATCAGTTTCGGTCAATTAATAGATTTGAATCAGGTTGAATTGGGTTGGGATTCATAAAAAAATTAGTTAATTATGATTGAATTCGGTTTCTACACTCTTAACACAATCCATCCAAATCCAATACAATCCATCCGAACCCATAAATAAATTTAAATAATTTAATATTAAATTTTAAACCAATGTTGGGTCAATATTGAAATCCAAACCGAGACAATCCATACGAATCCGCTACGAACCGCTCACTTCGATTTCAAATGGTTTATACATGATAAATAGTCGAAAATGGGTTGAATTTTTTTCAATCCGATTGAATTCGATCGAGTTAAATTTTTTTCTCAACCCGATAAAGCCCAACCGTGATCAGCCCTGGTCCTACCTCAAAAGTAGAAATGCCCATTCATCCACTAAAAGAGTTCATTCGGCCGGAATACTCCAGCCATGGGCTTGGCAAGCTAGTCTGATGACACTTCCGATGGCTGTTTATTTGGCATGGCACCAGCTATTATCTGAAAAATTAACTTGACTTCGAGCTGGACTCTTGCCATTTTATATGCCAAAACTATTTCTTGCCAGTTTATATGGCTAAACTGCGTACCATTCATTCAGTGATTATTTGTTGGAAATAAACCAGAGATCTATCATGGGACAAGACTGGTTATAGACCGACCCACTCACCATGATGGTAGAAGAGCAATCAAAAGAAATGAAAGCTCGAGCGGGCAACAAATGACATGTATTCTGCCATGCAGCGATTTCAAGTGCATTTGTCACACCAAACTTGCAATCTGCTCCTCTCTTGTGGTATGACTTAATGGAGTGGTTATATCGGTCTAGTGGTGAAGTGGAGACTCCCGTCCTATAAAAGTCTGTCAGCAAATGAATCTAAATTGGATGAAGTAGAACATGCCTTCACAAAGAAAACAAAATTCGATTCTTGAGCTACGAACACGATAAAGTTGAGAGATTGTTGCACGAACCTCCACCGTTCACTAATGAAAACCTGCTCGACAATTTTCATTAAACTTTGTAACACATTATCAATATTAATATATTAATCAGGCATCAAAGTAACTTTCTCATTTTTGTGTTTTAAGATATTTGCATAATACTTTTAAAGGTAAATGCAATTCAGCACACACTTTTATATATTGCATTCTATTAGAATTGTGTGAAACTTAAACAATATTATTTTTTGCACCTATTAATACTAAACAGGAAAAAGCATATCACGATATGTGTTCTGCTATAAGAGATATTATAACAACCTAGAACTTCATCCAAAAAGGTTAGTTAGAGGATATTATTTGGATTCTTTGGTCGTATATAAGTATTCAAGATTTACTTAGTGTATAGCTGATGTGGGACTAAATATATGCTTGTATGGATTATCATATAGTTCCCCTTTTAAGCCTTGGCATCCCCATCAGGCTAAGGATATAAATCTATTTAAATCCAATTACAAATATCATGATTAGCTTATGATCAGTCCAAATGGGCATATACTATTGACTTATGATAATTCAAGAACTTCATTTAAAAATATTAGTTATAAGATATTATTTAGATTTCTTGGTACTGTATAACTACTGAAGATCTACTTAATACATAACTGATATGGAACTTCCTTAAATACTCCTTTCATTTAACGTCCCAATGTTCATGCCAGGTAGAGCTAAAAATAGATCGAATATGATTGGATACCGGTATATCCATATCTATATTTATTTATTTAACAAATACAGATATGAATATAGATATTAATCAGATATAAAAATTCATATCTATATTTGTTTAAAATAGGTATGGATAAAAATTAGATGCTAGAAATATAGATATAAATATGGATATAAGTCAGATGATTAAACTTTATGACCATAGAACCAAAGATATTATTAAGTGTATGGTAAGTCAAGTTAATAGCATATTAATGTGGACATTTATTTTTCTTAAAAATTTGTAAGTGCTTATGACCATAGAACCAAAGATATTATTAAGTGTATGATAAGTCAAGTTAATAGCATATTAATATGGACATTTATTTTTCTTAAAAATTTGTAAGTATTGTATAAAATTAAATAAGATAAATGAAGTCGAATATTTGAATGCGGATAAGATAGTTGTCCATCCATATCCATATCTATTTTTCTTTTATGGATATGGATATTAGTCAGATGCTCAATTTTTTATCTATATCTAGATAGATTCAGATATGAAAATGATCCAAACGGATATCATTTGATCCACTTTCACCCCTATCACTAGGTCAAGTATCCAAATCTATTCAAATCCAGTCACAAATATAATAAATGCAATCACAAATACCACAATCAACTTATGGTCAGCCTAAATAGATCTGTGCTGTAGTATTCCTTAGTTCGCATGGGTCATCGACCAAGTTTGCTTTGATAACATTTGTAACAACTCAAGATTTTGCTCAAAAAGGCTAGTTGGAAAGTATTAATTTGGTTTTCTGGTCATATATAATGTTGAAAATAAACCCCGCTCCCATTGAAGTCCAGCCTGAAACTCAGCCTAATGCAATCGATAATCACGAAATAGCTTCAATCGAAAATTCTCCTTCAGCCGATCGAACTCCTCAGTGGTCGAGCCTCAGTCGGATTTCTTTAGCTGGCCAAACTTCTCAGCAGTCGAGCCCCAGTCGAACTCCTCCATTAGTCAAACTCCTCTCGAACTCCTCCAATGGTCGAATTTCTGTCGAACTTCTACAGGAGCCAAACTTCTTTCGAACTTCTCCTTCAGTTGGACTTCTACAGGAGCCAAACTTCTTCCAAACTTCTCCTTCAGTCGGACTCCTACCGAAGCCGAACTCCTTTCGGATCCCTCCTTCAGTTGAACTTCTATAGGAGCCGAACTCCTTCCGAATCCCTCCTTCAGTCGGACTTCTATAGGAGCCAAACTTCTTCCGAACTTCATCTTCAGTCGGACTTCTATGGAAGCCGAACTCCTTCTAAATTCCTCCTTCAGTCGAACTTCTATAGGAGCCGAACTCCTTCTGAATTTTGTCTTCAGTCGGACCCTTATGAAAGCCGAACTCCTTTCGGATCCCTCCTTCAGTCAGACTTCTACAGGAGTCGAACTCCTTTCGGACTCCTCCTTCAGCTAGCGTTCCTTCCGGATAATCTTTTCTAGTCATATTTTCTTTGAAAGTTCAAACTCCTCTAGAATTGATATACGTCAAGGCTCTTCACCCCTTCATGCGGCCTTGAGCGACTCAGTATTGGACAGCTGCGGTCATTGCTATTAGTCCGCTGCAGACGACAGTGACCCACTACCAGATGGCGATGGCTGTCACCATCAATCTACTACAGACGGCGCTATAGGTGATGGCCCCCTCCATGACAGACTCCACCAGGTCTCGAGCAGTCCGCTACCAGACGGCTGCAGCTGTCACTATCAATCCGCTACAAACTTCGTCTATAAAAAGAGATCCTCTAGATATGTTTTCTCTAAATTTTTTTCTACTTTTCGAAATTCTGTCGAACTCTTTCCTGAGCACTCCATTTCTATTGGCCAGAAGAGCTGACTTGATTGTTGAAGGATCCTACCGGAGCCACCACCACTGACTCCGAACGAAATTTTATTTTGTAGGTCACCGACGGCGACCTCATCCTTCCCAGCTCCGGCTCAATCCGACGTCGACCAAATTCTGCACCAATAGAATTGGCATTGAAGGAAGGACCCTCTGTTCCTGAGGTATTCTTATTCTTGAAGGAGTGCTCAGCCGATCCTTTGGATCTTCTTCTCCAAGATTCATCTCCATCCTCTTCCTCAATCCCAAGAAATGTCTCCAAAGAAGGTGACTATTAGGAGATCTACCACTTCTACCATCAGATCCGAGCTAGATCCATCCATTTCATCAGAAAATACCTCAGCGATTCTGCTAGAAAATCCACCATTAGGATATCAGAAATCGATCCCAAGGAAGAGCACTTGGGCTAGCATACCCATCGCCCTTGGAAAAGAGAAATAAAGAGCAGAGGATCCTTGTTCAGATCTTGATTCTTCTTCGAAAGAAATCTTCTCCGTCTACAGTCGGAAGTCTTTTAAGGTCTGCGATCGAGATGACGTCCTCGATCAGAAACTATGGAGGATGGATCGATGGATGGAGGAGCTCGGCCACATTGCCCCAACTCATCATGATGACGTCTGCACCAGTCCCCCCTTTCTCTCTCCAAATTATGCAAGAGCCCATTCCGCTGAACTTTGAGCTTCCTTCGGTTTGAAAGCTACAATAAAATCTCTGATCTAATCGATCATCCAAAGATCTTTCGGACTATGATACTGCTCCATGGTGCACCAAACGCCATCATATGCCAAGCTTTTTCGTTTACCTTAAAAAAAGTAGCAAGAAACTAGTACTCGACGTTGAAGCTAGGTATGATCTTTTTCTTTGATCAGACAAGCCATCAGTCTGAGGCCCACTTCATCAGTAGCCGACGTCCGCACCGAGGTTCAGATCTCTTGATGAATATCAAGCAGGAGGGAGAATCTATCCAGACTTACGTCATCCGATTTAACACTGCTGCATTGAAGGTCCAGAACCTCGATCAGTCTGTTGCAACGATCGCACTCAAGGACGGTCTTTAGGAGAATGATTTGCTATTCTTCCTGGAGAAGAAGTACCTCAGAAAATTTATCGATCTACTAGCTTGGGCTGAATGATATGCCCGAATAGAAAAAGCCTTCAAATTGAGAGATAAGAGAACTATAGGAGAGTTGCAAACGGGCAAGTCAGTAAACCTGCGGCTGATGGAGGGTCGAACGAAGCTTGACCACACTCACGGACTTCCTCCGAGTGCAGGCAAGCCCGAATTCCTCTGTGAGCTCGTCATCAAAGAAGTCTCGATAGAAGGGCATAAAGTTCTCCCCCTAGAAGGTTTCATAAGAAAATCGAATGAAGCTTGGCCATGCTCAAGGACTTTCTTTGAGCGCAAGCGAGCCCGAACTTCTCCTCGAGCTCATCGTCAAGGAAGCTCTGACGAACGGGCGCGAAGAAGTTTCCCCAAGAAGGTTTCACAACTATGCCCCCCTCAATGCTCCACAGATGTCGATTTGAAGCAAAAAAAGATCAGCCAAGGATGCTACTGTAGCTAGAACCACTGATGAGGGAGCAACAACAAGAAGATCGGCTGCCTTCCGACATCATCAATGCTATCTCAGAGGAAGGGCTTAGTACTTCGGCGAGCCGCCATCTCTCAGTCTCAAAGTCAGAAGAAGCTTACTCCAACTTGGAAAGACCAGCATGAAATAGAAGAGGTTGTCCGGCCCGTAACTTATCGTCTGAAGGAGCTCGAAGGATCAACGCTCCCACGACCTTGAAACTCAGAGAATTTGAGAATGAACTATCAGTAATTTTTCTTTAATAAAACTCTTTCATTTCAACATTATTGTTTCTAGGTGCAAAAACTATGCGATAACAGAAAAGAAGCAATCAAGAGTGGCTATGTTAGGAATAGAAGGAGAATCTCGTCCTAACATGAGCAAGTCGAAGGCCTCGTTCATTTTAGACGAGATAGAGGGAGAGATCCTGACAACGGCCCTTATGTGCCCCCATAGTCTGTTAGAAATAGGAGGAAAACCTCATCCTAATGTGAGCAAAGTCGAAGGCCTCATTCATTTTAGATAAGATTGAGGAAGAGGCTCTGACAATAGTCCTTATGTGCCCCCACGGCTCGTTAGAAATAGGAGAAGAACCTCATCCTAACATGAGCAAAGTCGAAGGTCTCGTTCATTTTAGACGAGATGAGGGGAGAGATCCTGACAACGGCCCTTATGTGCCCCCACAGCTCGTTAGGAATAGAAGAAGAACCTCATTCTAACATGAGTAAAATCAAAGGCCTCATTCATTTTAGACGAGATGGAGGGAGAGGCTCTGACAATAGCCCTTATGTGCCTCCATAGTCCGTTAGGAACAGAAAGAGAACTTCATCCTAACATGAGCAAAGTTAAAGGCCTCATTCATTTTAGACGGGATGAGAGGAGAGGCCCCAACAACGGCTCCATTATGCCCAACAACGATAGGAGATAAGATCTCCTTCAACCTCGGCTGGAGATAAGATCTCTTCCGAGCTTCAAAATCTATGCCAATAGGAGATAAGATCTCCTTCAACCTCGGCTAGAGATAAGATCTCCCTCGAGCTTCAAAGTCTACGTCAATAGGAGATAAGATCTTCTTCAATCTCGGCTAAAGATAAGATTTTCTTCGAGCTTCTACAATAATAGGAGATAAGATCTTCTTCAATCTCAGCTAGAGATAAGATCTTTTTCGAGCTTCAAAGTCTACGTCAATAGGAGATAAGATCTCCTTCAACCTCGGCTGAAGATAAGATCTCTCTCGAGCTTCAAAGTCTATGTCAACAGGAGATAAGATCTTCCTCAATCTTGGCTGAAAATAAGATTTTTCTCAAGCTTCTACGTCATCAGGAGATAAGATCTCCTTCAACCTTGACTGGAGATAAGATCTCCCCCGAGCTTCAAAGTCTACGTCAATAGGAGATAAGATCTTCCTCAACCTCAATTGGAGATAAGATCTCTCCCGAGCTTCTACGTCAATAACAGGAGATAAGATCTTCTTCAACCTCGATTGGAGATAAGATCTTTTTTCGATCTTCAAAGTCTACATCAACAGAAGATAAGATCTCCATCAACCTCGGTTGGAGATAAGATCTCTTTCGAGCTTCAACGTCAGCGTCGACAGGAGATAAGATCTTCTTTAACCTCGGCTGGAGATAAGATCTCTTCCGAGCTTCAACTTCAACTTCAATCTCGACTGAAGATGAGATCTCTCCCAAGCTTCAACTTCAACTTCAACCTCAGCTAGAGATGAGATCTTCCCCAAGCTCCAACTTCAACATCAACAGGAGATGAGATCTTTTTCAACCTCGACTGGAGATGAGATCTCCAAGCTTCAACTTCAACTGAAGATAAGATCTCCTCCGAGCTTCAACCTCAACGGGTGTAGAGCCCAAAAAAGAACTTCAATAGTCGCTCTTGTTGTACTCTCTTTCTTCGAATTTCAAACTCAAAAGTGGCAGGAGACTATTGTTGGGGATAAATCCTGCTCCCATCGAAGTTTAGCCTGAAGCTTAGCCTAATGCAACTGATAATCATGAAAGAGCATCGATCGAAAATTCTCCTTCAACCGATCGAACTCCTTAGCGGCCGAGCCTCAACCAAATTTCTTCAGTCGATCGAACTTCTCAGTGGTCGAGCCTCAGCCGAACTCCTCCATCGACCGAACCCCTCTCGAACTCCCCCAACGGTCGAATTCTTATCGAACTTCTACAGAAGCTGAGCTCCTTCCGAACTTCTCCTTCAGTCGGACTTCTATAGGAGCTGAACTTCTTCCGAACTTTTTCTTCAGTCGGACTCCTATCGAAGTCGAACTCCTTCCGGATCCCTCCTTCAGTCGAACTTCTACGAGAGCCGAACTACTTTCGAATCCCTCCTTCAGTATCGGATGGCTATGGCCATCGCTATCAGTCCACTGCAGATGACAGCGAACCACTATCGGACGGCGATGGCTATCATCATTAATCTGCTGTAGGTGGTGCTACAGGCGATGTCCCCCTCTGTGACAGACTCCATCAGGCCTCGAGCAGCCCGCTACCAGATGGCTGTAGTTGTCACTATCAATCCGCTACAAGCTCTATCTATAAAAAAATTCTCTAGATATGTTTTCTCTAAGCTCTCTTCTCCTTTCCAAAATTCTGCCGAACTCTTTCCTAAGCACTCCATTTCTGTTGACCAGAAGAGCTGACTTGATCGTCGGAGGATCCTGCCGGAGTCACCACCATCGACTCCGGATGGAACTTTATTTTGTAGGTCATCGACGGCGACCTCGTCCTCCCCAACTTCGATTCGATCCGACGTCGACCAGATTCTGCACCAACATATAAATATCTAAGATCCACTCAGTGCATAGTCGATATGAAACTAAATACATATTCGCATGTATTCTCACAAGTAAAATATAATAGGTACAGCAATATGATGCTCGATCTTTGAGCACATGATATGTGTCAATTTATAACAGAGCGAGAGCATAAGTTGATGCCAATTGGTGCAGCTTGACATGTCATGTATTTGGGACATGAACAATCCAAATGTCTCTAATAGAAGTGTGGTTAGAAATATGTCAAAATTATCTTAGTCCTATTTAAATCTCTTATCGCCTATTGTTATTGTGGTAGAAAACTATATCAAATATATCTCATAAAAGTCATTTCTATTGAATCTAATAATCACATCAAAGTATTTTCTAATTGATATCCTAGAAATATGGTGCCATGTCCTAGAGGTGAATAAATGAGTTCATGCATAAAATGATAATGTATACCAAAAATTATTAATTTGGGTGCATGTATCTCCTAGTAAAACCTATACATAGCTCATTATAAGGAAACATAGAGGCCTCTAAAAGCAAGTAAAATAAGAAGTGGGCCCTATGCAAGAATCTTAACCTTACCTCATTCTTGCAAGAGTTAGAACTGCCCTACACTTCATGTCTATTGTGTCAAGTAGCATGTGATCAAATTCCAGGTATATATTCATAAGGATATATTTGGTCGGAGAAAGTTAGATTTTGGAATGAAAATGAGAAAGAGCAACCCCCATTTAGGCTATTTAGTTGGGAGGAATCTCATTATCATTTTGGTTTCGAAGATCACCTCAATCCTCTAAAATTCAATCACTACCATCTCTTAGTATTCAAGTCCGCTTCCAATTTCGGTCATAAACCAAATACATTGGAGGATTAGTCATTCTAATTCTGATTTCAATTTATTCCGATTTTGATTTCAATTTCGATATTGATCCTGAACCAAAAACACCATACCATAAAGGCTCATTTGGTTTGCGATCAGGATTGGAATTGGAATAGATTGAAATAGGTATTGAAATGGCCATATCATCTGATATGTTTAGCTTATGACCAAAATCAAAATTCGAATGGAATTTGAATATTAAGGAAGGAGTAGAGATTGGATTTTAGAAGATTCAGGCATTCCTATTCCCCTCCTCCATCCAAAGAATCGGAATGAAAATGCTACCGTGTTTCATTCATACCAATAGAGTAACCACCTCATATAGCCATAATCGGTGCCCATAGGGCACCACTAATATTTCTTTGAACAACAATGCATGCATCAGGGTAGTTGACATCGATCCCAAGCTCAAGCAATAGCCATGCAATATCCACCATATCATCAGCTACATGCTCAGCTTGGCCATCAGCATCACTCACCCTCATGGTAGTTTCTTCATCATCCTAATCTCGAGGACCTAAGGTCTCACCACCATAAAGTTTGGCTTTGCCTTTCACATACATCGTAAGATATTGAAAATCAGACCTCTCCAGAAGCCTAACACTTCCATATGATGAAGTGTACTATGGCACTAAATACTGACCAGTAATAACAAAAACAAGTCATTTGACCTATTTTACCACCATGCTACAAAGACTTTGCACTGCTCCATGACTAAACTTAATACCATGATTATCTGGTTGGTAATAGCTTTCAAAAGATTGCATGGACCCTCCTCTATATGAAACTTGATTTGAGCGACCATATCTTGGAGATAACTAGCTAGAGAATAAGACACCTCTGCCTGAGTTGAACTAGCTTGACCGTTGAAGACATCAACTCTCTCCTAGACTAGAGGAGGTAATCTGAATGGACCTACGTGAGAGTTTAGCTCCTCCATGTGGTACAATAGACTATTTGGAAATTCAACTACTAGAACGTCAATCTTCTTTTGTGGTGGCATGATAATAGCTATGCGACCATCCCACTGGGCATTATTGGGTTTGCACTCATCCTCCGCTTAGTCCTAAGGCTGGACTCAGCTGATAGGATAAATTGGTGTGCTCCTTTTCTTTTAAGCTGTTGGTTATCTAGAACAAAGTTACATTAATACCTTACATGATGATGAAATATGCATTATAATTGCTTTGTGAATAAAAACATACACATGTTTTCATTCTTTATTGATGTTAAGTGATAATAAAGCGATCTGGCTGTTGGTATAAGGTGCTTACATAAACATCAAAAGATTTGTTTCATATGTACGAATATACACATACATATACATATATAATAATTTAATTAATTAAACATATACTGTATTTATCGTATCATGATGATGTTACGGTTTAACCTGATGGTTGAGCTGAAGACCCATGGCTCAGTCATTTTTCCAGTTCAATGAATAGTCTGGGTTTTAAACATTGGTTTTGACTGAAAAAGATGCTGCGAGAAACTCTGAATTGCTTTCTCCATTTTTGCTCAACGACATTCTTGGAGCCCTTAAATAAGATCTAGATAATTCCAGTTCTAAATGGCTATGGCCGTTTTCCCTACTTTTTCTTGTAGAGTAAAAAGAAGCAGACTGATCCAAAGAGAGTTTCGGGAGTTCAATAGAGGATTTGGGAAACAAATCCCTGTATTGGAATCCCGTTGGTAGCTTTAAAGACCCCAAACCAATCTCTCACTGCCTATTCATCTACTGAATAGGTTTCTCATTCTCATTCCAAACAGCCCTATAAGCTAAGATATTTGCTTCCCTTCTAACACAGTTTTTTTCATTCTTTTGGTACAAGAACTTTGAAATTGATGTCAAGGTTATGCTGACACTAAGCAAACGTTGTTGGGTTTGACCAGAGAAAGTGAACCTGGTGTTTAGCATTGGCAATTTCAGCTTAATTAGAAAACATTGTGCTATAACAAAAATAATCATTTTTCACAACATTCAATATGCATGAACGCAAATGTGGTTTTGGTCCACCAACTTGATTGTCCATTTCATGAGTTCCTTGCATTCAAGACTAAACAAACAATGCATCAATTCAAAGTACCATGATCACATGATGTGCAGCAATGACCTTGAGATAAAGAGAGCAAAACTAATTGATGCAAAAATATTCATTATAACCTCATAATGTCAATATGGGACCAAGCACATACTCAGATATAATTTCCATTTTGAATCTTACTTGGAATATACCAATCTGCCAAAAATGACAGTGAATTTACAGATAGTGCTTCAATCTCAAATTTCACTCCCTTTTGCAGCATGATTTCCAACTCCAACCTGCAATGCCAGATTGGGCTAAATAAACACAGTTGACATGATCAAAGGTTAATCAAAAGGTAGCATTTCCACAAAATATGAAAATTAATAAAAAAATTAGTTGTCAGTCAAAATGGAGCCAGTTGCATGGGAACCAAGATCAAATCTGAAGCTATTGAAATTTTACATCATTGTGCAGAAAGGCTAGAGTGGGTTTTTCATGGGAGATGTGAAAAGCAAAACTTTATAGATGCAAGACTGGTGAGACTCGACCTCCATTTTAGGGCTTGCTTGCGCAAATAGCATCTTGATAGCATGGCTTCAACTTTCTTCTTATCTAAAATGCAACCGAAGATTCAGCATTTGGCTTTGTATGGAAGACAATAAAAAATTTAGAACAAGAACGTAAACAAAAACATATGATTCATCAATTTTAGTCACCTTCGGGTGTCAAATGGAGAAGACAGCGATCCGGAAGATTGTATTTCTCAAAGTCAGAAGGAAAAACTCCGAGCCAACGTAGCTCAGGAACATGCATCAACATTGCATCATATGCCATTTGCTTCGACAACAGATGAGATTTTTAAATTTGTAGCATTATAGAAGCAATTGAAATGAAATTAATCAATGGGAACTTGACGTATGCTTATTTTTTCATTTTGCAGAAAAAAGTCTGAAGTGGGACCAACATTGTACTACTGATTGATTAGTTAACTGAAACGGGAAAATTTTAGGTACTAGAATCAACATGAGAACACCAGAGCATACATTTGCCAACTAGAAACCAAATATTATAACATTAGATGTCAAGGAATCACAAACCATCAAAAGGAATAAATTCAGAAACTGAGAGGTAATTCAGTCATCAATAGAAACATGACCATGACAGTAGCAGTTAAGCATTTTTCCCACATAATAATTTAATAATTTAATAATATGAAATAAATAAATGCTTTAATATCCTGAAATGAACCAAGACAATGAACAAGATCTTACCATAGAACCAAATCTGTAAGTTGTCAGAATGTCAAAGCCATAAGGATCAGAATCTACAAGGCAATAGACAGGCAAATGCAGCTGCTCAACAATATGGTGCAAGAATCTGGTAGATAGCACATGGTGACCACGACAACAGCACCCGCAGCAGTCTGAAAATCATTAACTTTGCAACAAGGTAAAGGAGTAGGAAAGAGATCACCAGGTGATGCACATACCTTCTCGTAGGAACATCTGGATAGCCTCTTCCCTGCATAAAGTTAGCTACATGAACCATTGATATTAGCGAGAAATTAATACAGAAAGGTGACGAAGAATGCATGCTCACTGTAATGACAATGCAATGATTCCTTTCACAAAATTTATCATTTGCTAACCGCTGGAAAACTGCAACAAAGAATATTTATACAAAAACTAAATCAGGATGAGCAATCTGGCAGAGCAAGAGCCCATAGAATTCCTAAACAAGCTTTCACCTGTTTCCTTCTCTACTACAAGTACATATTTGGCAACACTTGCAATATCTACCAAAACAAATAAAAAACATTTTTTAGATTGTGAGCTCAACGTGCACTTGTTAAAAGACAAGCAGAAAAATCAAGATACTAAGTTTTTATGGAAACAAGTAAATTTGGTGGTCGTAAGATGATTGCTGAAACAAGCAGTAAATGGAAAATAAACTTATTTGTATAAGCAAAAAATTAAACTAGCATCTATCAAGGTCCCCCCATCCTCCTTCAAAAATAAACATGACATCCATTCTTCGGATTCTACTGAAATGTCTAAGCATCCATGGAAAGAAAGAAATGAATCATCTTATACATGAAAATCTACCCACAGCAACCAGTCCATAGGAATTGCCGATCGTAGCATTTATGATATTTCACCAACTTGTTTCATTACTCAGAAGCTCAAACCTGGAAAATCTCCTACTGTAACCTGCCAGGCAACATTCTTATAAGACCTTCCATCATCCATATGTTTTTTGTTGTCTTTGATATGCAACATTCAGGAATGGTCTACGTTTAAGAAAACATTACTGCTGCAATTGCTATTCTATTTTCCCCTAACACTTCATAGGCCAACACCCCCATAATATCACATGGACTCCATTGAACAGGTTTATAGGTATCACTTCACTTAAGGCTTAAACTGATCTGAACACCATTTTCCATGTGTGGAGACAACAGATTCTCAATAAAACTTCAGCAGCTTTATCTGTCCTACAAGTTTTCTGAAATATTCACTGCTCATCCTTGATCATTCTCAAAAAGTATATGGACTCAGAGAGCAAAAACATCTAATCCTAACAATTTTGTTCCCAACTAAACAGTACTTCTGATACTTCGAAAGCATTATATGTATCCTAGATGTTCCCTAAAAAGATTTACAGTTTCCCTTTCACACTGCTCTCTAACAGGCCCCGATAGTTATATATGTTCTCTTTTTCTCAATATCAGAGGGAGCAGGGTCCATATATGTGATCTTTACACCAGCAATATACGTAAGTAGTTCTTTCATCCTCTCATTTGATTTAGGAAAGAAGCTTAAATTATTATTCCTTTCAACAAACTAGAGCATTTTAAGCAACTGCATCGATAGGTATATTCTTTGAAGAAAAGACCACCATAAATCCTCATTCATTAGAAGACAACAAACCTTCCCCTTTCTCACTGAATGCAAGAGCCAAAAATATCATACTCTTGATTCTAAGGAAACAAACGTGAAAAATGATTGATCCTTAGGAATATTCTTAGAGGATAAGCAAAGAAGCCCTTCTAAGCCAAAGTTGTCCAGAAAATGGAGATGATCCTTGTCACTCTATGCAACTAGCACAATAGTTTGTCCAATGCAAGGCATGCAGATTTCAATCTACTTGTGCAACATATATCTTCAGTTATCCTGTGGAATTTAGAATCCTATTGTTATGCAAGATAGTACCCTGAAACTATCTAGCTTGTAAAATTTTTCATTGAAAAATATAGTTTTTCCAGTAACAAGAAGTCAATATATATATCCATTCTTGTGTCAAGCCAAAGCATGTCAAGACAATAGAATGCATCAGGACATTTGTATCCTGATAATTTCCATTGGTTGGTATAAAAGACCATTTCATATATCCCACTTATTAAATGCAAGAATCTCATTTTTAAGTTTTATGAATCCTGTGCATTAATTTAAAGTGAAACTATCTTCACAAAGTGAGTTCATGATCAGCTTAAACAATCTAAGAAACTTTTATACAATCTGAGATTCTGTGTTCTCTCATCTTTTAACAATTTGACAATTCTTATCAAGGATGTTCTTCATGTTTAACAGTCCAGAAATTAGATTATAAGAAAGTAAACTTTAGGGAAAGAAAAGACGTTCTTATAAAGAGAAGCTGTTAAGTTAACATCCACTAATCTCATGACAAGACCAGCTAACCTTTGATTTCTTCAGAACATACAGGAACAGGATAGGCCTGCAAATAAACCCACTTTTAATAAACCCAGTCAGAAGAGTGCAATTCGCAAATCTGAAATATAAATTGTAACCTTACAGTATCAAGGCTCCTCATGTAATAATTTTTCCTACCAGCTTGTACAAATCTTAGCCAACCCATCACCAACCTTGACCAACAAACATAATGTATAAGAGATATTATGCCTGGTAATATTTCTTTCAACTTGACATGGACAGTTCAAGATAAACTATGGCTAATATACTCTTTTAGACCATCACTAGAACACTTTAAGTAGCTAGACTGCAAGGTAATCATTTCATATTAACAAAGTGAAAAGAATAAACAATTGCCTGATGCATAAACAAGTTGGATAATGGGAAAACTGAGAGTTGGTTGTGTGTTTATATTGAAAATCCTTTACAATAAGGACAATGCAGGATTTCTTTTGGTTTAAGAAATAAGCATTTGCATGGATACACAGCCATAAATGAACCTTGAAATCACAATGTTGAAGTTTGAAAACACAATTCAGTTTATAGGGATCCAACCATCATCCAAGTATTCATTTTTCACTTAACAAAGTGCTATTGTGGTTTGGTACCCAAGGTACCTTACAATAAATATTTCAAGTTGTATTAATATATTCTTTAGAAAAGAAATAAGCAACTTTGTTCCATATGAAAGTTAAACCTTCAAATATTCAATTTTATAAAAAAAGTTCTAAACAAACAAATTAGGCTAACTTTCCATAAGAACAAATCATGGAGATTTATTTTACCAGGCTAGCCCATAAAAATGTAAAACGGTTTTATATTTCTGATTCTGGATATGGTTGTACACAATAAGCATTATGGAACTTGCAGTGATCTTTCAAGTTATCAAATAATACATCAGATGAAACAAAACCAAGACAAAGAACATGGGCAAGGATATCTTCTAATATTTCACAACTCCCAAGGCATCAGGATCTACCCTTTTCCCACAGGCACCTGCAAAAGCATGTAGCAAATATGGATTTCATTATGAACTATAAAACAAAACTTAGAATCAATTTATAGATGATGGATGTAAATATTAGTGCATTTCTGATGATTATCTTCAATCTTGCCATCAATCTATAAATCCAACTTCCAATATACATTTTGTTCATAAATCAAGGCACCACCTCATCATGGGCAGATGTGGGAGCAAGCCTCATTGTTGAATCATTTACCATGAAAATGTAAAAATTGAAAGAGCTTTTCAACCATTAATTTTGCTTAAAAGGAAGATCACAATAACAAATATGAGATCTATCTTGTACAATGATCTTATTTCCCCCTTTGGAGAAGCAATACATGATAGATTAAATAGCAATACATGACAAGCTTCTTTCGTAATGCTCCCATCTTCATTCTCTTTTTCCTACTTTTGCCTAGCTATATCTGTCCCACCCCCAAGGAGCATGCTATTTATGTACTTTGGTGAACCATTTTCATAATGACATGGTCATGGGTTTTCATCATTTTCATCAAAAGAAAATAAAGGGAAAAAAAGATGAATGAAGAATGTAGTAACTAGTAAGTTTACATCAAAGGAAAGAAGGTGAACCATATATGTGCATTGGGAAAGGGAGTGGATTCCCTTTGTTTTTTTTTTTTTTTTTTTGCAAAGATCCATGCCAAACTGCCAATATGAAATCAACATATGATGCTATACATAATTACGATAAACAGAAAGGTACATAGTTGTTTAACAGGATACAATAATGACATTAAACATCTCAGCATATTTAGTTACTTGGTTTTTTTAAGCTGATTTGCATCACACATATCAAGGGATTTCTACCCCCAAAAAAAAAGAAGAAATATCAATAGAGAGAAAAAACTCATGAACTAACACATTACAATACTTCTAAGCTGTATAATATTAAATATAACTTCATAGACACACACCACATTAAGATGATGGCGGCTGCATTTCAAAAGGATGCATATGTCATTGATTGCCCGATCAACAACTGCTTGCTCTGCAGTGCAATAGGTCATTTTGAGTATTGAAGTTGCAATCCATTCTTTTCTAGTTGAATATCCAAAGCAAATAGACTAACATTTTAGAGCCGAATTTCAACTGGAGAAATAGATCACAGCAGATCTTAGAGAATGTGAATTTATAATGGTTGTCTGCCTCAAATTCATGCTTCATCTTTATTTCTGAAGTAAGAAAATGACAACAAAATATAATGAACAAGCCAGTTCCAAAACCTCAACCTCAAGTTCGAAACCTCAGAGACTGAACAAATCTTTGGGAAGGAAACATGCCCTTCTCATCCTGGATGTAATATGAAATTGCCAGATTCATGGCTGAGACCTCTCATGAATGGGATAAATAACACTGAGGACATGGCTTGCAGCCTTAACACAAGAATGTGCTGCTTGCAATGCATACTGTAGACAAATTCTTTGGAGAAAAGGGTCTTTGATGCAGCATCAACCAGTTCTATTTAAATTTCATCTGAAAATAGATCCACAAAGGAAACTGATATTTCTGTATATCTTAGTTATCATTTTCCAGTAGGATTGGATTGGAGCCACCCTTTTTGATCTCTAAAAGAGGAGAAAAACCTAAAGCACTGAAGGGGTTTGTAGAATTAGAGGTACCCAATTGCAAGAGCTCTAAGCAATCAAAGCCCAGAACTAATAAAAACTCATACATGAGATCTGGCTTCACAGCGGCATCTAAGAAGGCTCTTTCTGGTAAGCTAGCCATCGGAAGAACATTCTCTTCCACCACTAAAAATTTCTTTCAACTCCATCACAGAAATCGAAATCCAGAATGACCTTGCCATGCAAAGTGCACGTGTGGAAGATGTTGTGGCATAACCAGTCTTCTTCACAATTGCCATGGTCATATTAAGGCTTCAGCATACCACCAATACTTCGCCTTGATCAGCATGCACTAGCTCTTCCTTGCCTGAGCCTTCCCTATCCCACTTGTCTAGCTGATCTTCTTTGACCTCCTCTGTACCTGATTCTTCCTCCAACAGCGAGATTAGCTTTCTACTGGGCAGTCGGCTGCAATATGCCTGAACTCTTGGCACTTGAAACACTTATGAGAGTTGGAGGTGGCAGTGCTGTAATGGCTAGGATTGCTGAGGATGCCTTTGTCCTTATTTTGAGGTGGTTGGGAGGTGTTGGCTTTGAAGCATGCTGAAATCTTTGGCACAGAACTTTCGCGACTGGACTCTTCATCTCTGTACCTTGGAAAGTATGAATTACGTATTCCTAGTTGCTGCTTTTCGACTTGTATTGCCAATCATTATGTCATTCAGCATCCAAAAGGGTTGAAGTTGCATAGCTTGCTCAATTTCGGTCTTCAATCCTTCAAGATATCGTACTTTAGTTGGCTCTTCAATCTCCTTAATGTCGCAAGTCATGAAGAGTTGCTCGAATTCCATTTTGTACTCTTTTATGGTTATGTCGCATTGCCGAAGATTATGAAGTTTATGGAATTTACTTTGACGATAATCTTTAGGAAGGAACTTACATTTGAGCTCATAATGCATCTTGCCCTATGTTCGGATTTTCCCACCAAATTGATGCATACTTCTTAAGCTTGATGTCAACTAGCTTCATGTGTCAATCATCGAGAACTTCATTAAGCTCAAAGACTCGTTCAATAATGTGGAGCCAATCAACGAACTCATCAACTTGCAAACATCCTTCAAAGTCAGGATGTCTATTTTGATACCGAAGTTACAATTGTTGCACTATGTCTTCATTCACATTAGTGCTAGGTATCTTCTTTCCTTAATAAAAATGCTTTTTTGTTAAATGGATTGAAATATTCCACTTCTTCTTTGAACACTTGCTTTCATCATCAAAATGCTCTCTATTGTAGTGATTGGAACCCTAACAATGTTGGCATTCACGTTGCTCTTGCCGTTGATGAAGCAATAATGTTCTTGTTGAAGTTATTCAAGCTGACAGCATAATTAATTTAATTCGATATCTCATAAATCTTACTCACATCAACACACTCTTTGATATTGTGGTGGCATGGAAGCATCTAGAAACCATGCTTTGATACCAACCAACCCCGGAGAGATATTGAACTTAGGCTGAAAACTCGAAGGAGGAAGATATGTTGATGTAACCGATTGTGCCAAGGTAGAAAACCCTATATGGCACGTATAACACAAAAACAGATGGACGGTAATTAGAAGAGTAGGAGCAGACCACTCTCTTCCAAATCTGAAAAACATCACCTTGGCCAGCCACTCCGACAATACAACTCACACCCTCGTACGAAACCTTAGGAATCCACCAAAAGGAAGGAGAGAGAACAAAGAGAAAGTAAGAGTAATTCATATAGGAAAACTAGCACTAATTGATAACTAGAGGATCTCAAGGATGATTAAAAGAGGAGCTGCAATAGGAAAACTCTTTTCAACCTTTTTATGTGGGCTTCAAATTATATTCAAACTCAAAGAATCCTAACTGCCGACTTTCCTAATAATGTCAAAATTTCTCAAAAAGAAAGCTCACAAAAATCAAAACATTATAGAATTAACTAACATCAAACTTTCCTAACTGAGATAGAAAAATAACTAATCATTAAAAATTAGTCGTGTTCTGAGACCCATGATCTATGCGATTGGGAATCTGACCCATGCAGCATCACATGCATCCTAGGCACTCCAGCATCAATAAGCGAGAAAAACTACAACTTAGTATGTTGCATTTTGCATAAAACTTCCCAAGAATAACACACAACATCCCTATCAATGACAATACTCTAAGGAAGACCATGCCCAACAAATTCCTTGAAGCACAGTAAGCTGCATATGATGCATCATCTGTATTCTTGAGATATGAAACCTGACACCTTTGAAAGCTAATACCCTATAACTATAATTTAATCATGACCCCTACCTATTCTAGGAAAACCTAAAACAAATCCATGTTGACGTCATTCCATGTGGTATGTGGTGCAATAGTGTGTGAAATCCCAAATTATGCTTGCTATTCTTTTCCAATTGACAAGTACAACACTATGAAACAATACATGCTAAATCCCCCTTAAGACTAGGACAATAAAACCTATCCTCAACCGCACAAGATGTGCACCATGCAACAAAGATTTGTAAATCTTCCCAAATCCTAACACATGTTGTACTCATTTTTAATACTTTCAAAGCCAACCACCTTGACATGTGCCCAATGCAAGATGGTTACCACTTTGCTAAGTGTGTCGACAATCAAATGTTTGAGAATGAATGTGTAATCCTGAATAAACTTGACTGACTTAACATGCCAAGGCCCTAATTTCTTTCCTGAATTCAAATTATGTAGGTCCTAATGGCGAACATAAAGGACAAACACCCTAGGCAAAAGGTACTAATGCCATTACCTCATAACCCAAACAATCACATAAAACTTGTCAAACCTTGTTTAATTTCTAACAATAGAACACATAACAAGCCACCTTAGACATTGTTTAATCTCTCACAAAAGAATGCACTAGGATACTTCTTGACTTAATACTCTATGTTGCCCAGAGATATAGCAACCCAAGAGGGAGGGTGAATTAGGTTCTTTTAAAAATTTCAGTCAAATTAAAACTTAAGCAAGTATGTGCATCAATTTAAGCAAGTTGAGTGTTTGGGACGTGTTAAATTCGAATAGCAGCAGAATTCAGATATATATGAAGCTAAGCAAGAATTAAACAAAGCTAAGCAAGAGTTAAACAAATACAACAAGCAATGCAATAGTTAAAACAATATTCAACAAGAATTAAAGGCATACAATGCAAGAGAGCAAAGGCACGTCACAAATATAATAAGATTTATAGTGGTTCGGTACAACCCCATACCTACGTCCACTCCCCAAGCTTTTCTTGGAAATTCTACTACAATTACTTGATTATAGCATATTTGTTTTCTCCGAGCTTATAAACAAACCCAATTGGTTTTCCAGGATCACCAACCAAAACCTTATACAATTGTTTTCTAGGATCATAATTAAACTCAATTGGTTTTACGGGCTCACCAACCAAAACCTACAACATCCAATTCCGGGCTTGGATGGGCCTTAATCTCAAGTTTCTTTCCCTCAAAGAAACTCATAAAGAAATCAAATACAACAATGAAAATTTTCAGCTCAAAATAAGAATAGAAAATTTAAACTCTTTGATGCATGAAGAAGAGGCTGAATGATTACTTTTGAAGCTTTGCTTTCCCTTCTTTGAAGCTTGAAAGGTTGTTAAAGATGATGAAGAAGATTACCCTTGAAAGTCCTTTGAAATCTATGCTTGATCCCTCTTTTTTTTCCTTTCTTTTGATATGCAATGAAGTTCTCATAAATATAAAAGATCTTCTTTTTAAAATCCCTTAATAATGCTTCCCAAATGTTTCTTTAGCCTTTAATAGTTTTAGAGTTGGCTAGAGAACAAATTTTGATTGTTGGAAGCCTTGGAGTAGCTGTTGGAGTGGAAAAATGCCCGTTGAAGAAGTGCAAAAAACTAGCCATTACTGTCATCCCGTGCCAGGGGTCAACTCCAATTTTTCAGGGGTTGACTCCAATTATCCATGAGTCAACTCGCAGGTTTCATGAGTCAACTCAGCTGCAAGGTTTGAAAAATAGCTCTATCTTCTCTGAGCATGTCGACTCATACTATTCATGAGTTGACTTGCCTGTCTGCCAGTTCATTCCAACATACCAGAATCAACTCTAATTCTCCTGGGGTCAACTCCTGAACATCCTGAACTTGAAATTCTTCATTTTTTAGACTGTTCTTGTCCAAAGGTTGGCCCCTATGCCTCTGGGGTCGACTTTTAAGTCTGAAACTTGAAAAATCTTCTTTAAATTCCTTGACTTGGTGTATTTTGAGGAGATCTTTTCAATGGATTATTTCTTCAATTTAAACACCTGAAAAGATCTACATTCATCCTTGAAATATATGATTAGTATCTTTTATACTCAATATTTTGGAATCATCAAAATCAATCATAGGATCAACACTCCACTTGTCCCTCCACATGAAGCACAACATGCCATCTCAAAGGCTTTAGAATAATCATAGCTAAAGTCCTAGAGCTTGCATCTTCCTCTCATTAATATCCTTAAATGCTTTAGTTACAGATTTAAACCATTTAAATTCTCCCACCTTCATGCAATTGGTGATGAGAGCCACAATGGTGCTGGATCCCCTCACAAACCTGCAATAAAAGGTAGCTAGACTGTAAAAACTGATAACCCATGTGGATTTTGAGGTTCAAGCAGCTTTAATAGCATGCACTTTTTCAAGGTTAGCTGCAACTCAATCAAAAGATACCATAAAACCAAGAAAAACTGACTAAGAGCGTATGGAAAACACTTCATCAAATTAATATAGAGCTTTTCCTCATGAAGAACTCCAAAAACCTGACAAATATGAAGGAAATGTTCCTCCTTAGCCTTGCTATAAATGAGGATGTCATCAAAATAGACTACCAGAAAAAGACCAACTAAATGACAGAGACCTATGTCATAACTCACATGAATATGCTTGGTGTATTGGTTAGCCCAAAGGATATGACCAATGATTGATACAACCCATCTCTAGTTTTGAGTGTAGTTTTCCATTATCTCCATGTTGTGAATGGAAGTGATGGTAACCATTCCAAAGATCTATCTTATGGAAAAAAACACAAATCTAGCTATCACATTTGACATATCATCTGATCAAGAAATGAGGAACCCATACTTGATCATGCTCTTCTTCATGGTTAGCTATTAATAGCAACATCCAGCTGCCATACTTCTTCAGTATAAGCAATGCAGAAATAGCACATGGGCTCAACTCTCTCTAAGAAAACCCTTCTCTAGAAGCTCATCAACTACGCATATTCCATTAGGTTAATCCGATGATCGCAAATTAGGTAAGGATGACCCTAGAGCCAAATATATGACATGTTGTAAATCCCTAACA
Source organism: Cocos nucifera (assembly GCA_006176705.1). Classification (NCBI taxonomy): domain Eukaryota; kingdom Viridiplantae; phylum Streptophyta; class Magnoliopsida; order Arecales; family Arecaceae; genus Cocos; species Cocos nucifera. Next base: position 1,934,335 of record QRFJ01000201.1, on the reverse strand, counting down.
GGTGGTAACTCATCAAGTAATTCATTGCTTGTGAGGTCATAAAAATCTGGAAGAACATGACTAGCCTCTGAAGGAACCTCAATATCATCTCTTAGTGGAGCCTGCTTTCACCTCCCTAGCCAGCAGGGCATACACAAATCCTTGCTCCCTTCTCTCATATTCAAAATTATTCAAAGCATACAAGGGTTTTGTGGCTTCTACCTGCAATTTATCCTTATTTTGATTCTTTTTCTCCCAATTGATGAGAAAAGATTAAACAAAACTTCTTTTCCATCAAATTTAAAATGCATATATATATTGGTGCTCCTATAATGAGGAATATTTAAGTCATATAGCCATGGCTTCTTAAGTAAAACATGTGCAACATCCACAGGAAGCACATTGCACCATACTTGTTCTTGGTATGTGACAAACAAAATAGAGACTATGTGATACTGGCTAACAAGCATAGTGGTTATATCCTCCCAAGCCAATTTATAGGAATGAAGGTGTGGTTCAGACTTTAACTCCATCCTCTCCAAAGCATTCTTGGAGGAAACATTCATGCAACTGCCTTCACCAATAACCGCGTTACATCACTTATCACCATATTTGATGTCTGGATGAAGAATTAAGGTGTATCTCCAATCATCCTCACTCTTGGGTGTGCCAAGTACACACCTTAAGACATTTACCCTAAGCTCATCATCCTCAAACTCCTGCAAATCCTCATCACTAGTAACCTAATCAAGAACATAAGCAATCTCCACTATCTCATCCTCAATATCCTTCTCAGTTGCTACAACATGTAAGTTCCCAGCATGGCATGAAATTCATATGCACAATGTCCTGATTTATGACGGTTATAACAATGGGCAGCATTGCTGACATATTTGGATGATTTAACAACAATAGCTTTCCCCTTAATATGTTAGGAGGAAAAACGCTCAACATTCCCAGGCTCAATTCAAAGATAGTTTAAACCATACAAAGCGAAAAGAAGAAAAATTGGATGACGCTCATGTTTTGCTAATGAACTTAAATGAGAATGTTTCGGCAAAATAGATTGTAAAAAGATCTTAAACTAGAGCAAAGTAAACAAAATATATCGAAATGAAATATATGTAGTGCATGCTATTTTGATAATTTTGTATGTGAATTTCAAGATCACTACCATCAACTGAGTGCAGTAGATTCATAAGTGTGGTTAGGACTTTTCTTTTATGAACTACCTAAGCCATGGTGTAATTTAGCAGAGGAGAATTACAAAGAATATCAGTCTATGGCAGGCCTAGTAGACACATTGAAAACAACAAATTAGGATTCTGGAATGATATCTAATCTCGTATTCTAAGTATTTTTTTACTTTTCCAATTTCTCTCATTTTTCATGTTCATATTTGTATAATAGCAAACAGTCAAAAGATTCACATCAGAAAAACTACACATGATATATCCAAGGTTCTAAAACAGGTTAGCATACTCTAAAATGGTAATCAAGATATCTTATTTTAACTTGCTTTTGAATTTTCTTAGTTTTTCTGTTTAATCTCTTATTTTTTTTCTGATTTATTCACTGAAAGTCCAAGTCTCAAATCAAAGCTGCTGAAAACTGTTGTTGTTGTTGTTTTTTTTTTTTTTTGTAACAATACCCAAGATTTGGACCCTTGGACCTCCTAAGGTACAAGCCCTTAGGGGAAGGTGCCAACTAACTTAGCTAACAGCTGTTTGGCAATGCTGTTGAAACCATTAAAAATTCAAATTTCCTTTTCCTAGCCAAACCTGAGAAAAAGTTTTCAATCCTTAGCTCAAAATTATATCATACAAGATGAACAGGTATTCTCTAGAAGTCTGTGACTGATTAAGGCCATCACTAGACTGTGTTTTCTTGTTATTTTTCATATACATTGAGTAGGAAGATAATTATGCTATAAAAAGAAGAGGCAAAAGGAAATCATGAAGAAAGTATATTTTGATCTAAGAATTCAGGAGCAATGAGAAAAAGAATAGTAAATATGCCCTTCAAGTCGTTGAAAAAAAGTGTAGAATCAAATGTAGGAGAGAAAGTTGCTGCATATTGTCATTCAATATTATGGTATAAAAACATTGCATGCAAAATATGATGTTGTCCATGTGAACCATCCCTCTCAGTTGCTTTCAAGACAAATGAATAATCTCTAGACACAATTTATTATCTTCTGAGATCAACAATAAATCATAGTAAGTCTCAAAAGGGAAACAAGATAATCAATTCGTAAAAGTTTATTATTGCTGGATATTAAATATACAGGTTGATTACCTAAGAAAACAGATGGGTGCATGTAGTAGATATCTCTCTTGGATGCATGTCTCTTTTCTTGCAATAGTTGCTGTATAATTTGTAATACTCTAAGCAATACATCTGATAAGGATGATAAGCATGCAGTAAGTATATCATGCTAAAAAATGGACTTGCTAAACCAGCTAATCCAGGAAAAGAATAAATAAAAGAAACAGAACAGGAAGTTAGAAATTTATAAAGTCGCTTTAAAGAGATGATCTAGATTCAACATACAAAAAATGTAAATAAAAAATGGTAAACCTACCTAGTCTGTAAGCATGGCTTTCCTTTTCAACTGAGATTATTTCCTTGCCAATGGGCAAGTCATAGCTGCAAATACTGCACCCAGACATAAAAAATTGTAAGAGAGGTCAACAAGGGGAGGGGATGACAGTTATAGGCATACATCTATGAAAGAGCATTACATGTACAGATAGTAGTAAATAATGCAAAACAGCAAAATCGGAAATGAAGATGGCCTTAATATATAATAGAAGAAATATGCATCTTGAATGCAAATTTTCTAGTGCGAAAACTTTAAATTTTATCTCCTTGCATTGCCCATTAGGGATTCCTGTAAAGTTAGAGAGTGTGATTGTATTACTTTTCTGAGCTTGGATTAAAGCATGTTGTGATATTGTGCTGCAACCTCAGCATGAACAATCTGCTTGTCTCTATCTTTGAAATTTAGCATGCTGAAGCACACATCTCATTTTATGACTAATTTGATTCAGCAGGAAAAAGGATAAGGAAATGGGAACATATAAATAAGCAAAATAAGGTGGCAATATGATTCCTTAATTAAAACAAAGCATGCTCCATATGTCATTATGGGGCAATTATTAATTCAATCCGAATCTTTGGACAACTAATTTTCCTATTTAACATCAACTAAGCTACCTTGAAGCCCAGCATTCAGTAGCATTATATTGGACAAGATGAAATGTATCATTTCAAAAAAAACACCTTAAAAGCATCGATGCATGTTGCCGCGAAACTAAGCTGAGTAAGTGCACCTTGCTCCCAAGTGCAGAATGGACCTGCAAAAGAAGTTCTCTCACCAGCATTTGTCCGATGGGGGACCCTCCGATGCTTAAGTCAGCCGGAGTCAAGGGAACAATGGAAAGAACCATGAGAGTGTGAGAGCTTCAAGAATCTAAAAAAAAGCTTACCCAAGTCCCTTGCTACCTCCCCTTTTATAAGGGTGAAGTGTGCTATTGCATTGTAACTTTTGTCTGTTCGAGTATCAGAATGTGGAAGTTATTGAGTCCATCATGTGCATTAGTAGAGCAGTTACTCTAGCTTACGATCTTTTAGTTATGGGCAATTAATGCTCTTGTCGTGCCTTGATAATCATCCTACTCCCTAACCTTTCACGTCATGGATTATCAGGCTTTCATAGATATTCGGCTTTCACGGATACTTGGACAACATCCGAATAAGATAGTCGGTGTATCTCGATAAAGTCGGTCTATGAGTAGTCGCTTCACTCGTCTAAATAAAACTTTGGATGTGGATGATTTTCGATCTTTGGCTAGGTAAAATAGTTGGGTTTATTCCAAGCATGCAATCTGAGTAATTATCATAATGCTTGCCCTCCATTCCCAGGTCTGAGTTGGTCAGAAGCAATTAGGGGGAGTACTTCAAAGTCGAGGGTTTCATGCTCGATTTTTGGTGCATTTTTTGGCATGTTGTTCTTTCCACCGTTTATATTTATTGTTGCCTCGAAAAGATGTGCACAGTCGTTCAATCGTTTTGTCAATGTAGCCATTTTATTGTTTCGTGAGTCATGCAGCAGTTATTATTGTAGACTGTACGAAGCGACATTCCATAATGATTTTGGAAGGTTATGGGATCCGAGGGATCATTTTCAAGCTGCTCACAAGTAGCCACGTGTTAACAAAACATTAGCCAAGAAACTTATTCTGCGGATTCATCCTATGTGGTTAGATCATGATGGTGGTGCATTGAATGGCCGTGGAATTCATCGATGAAGATCTTTGCCACATGTCAACATCTTTGAGAAAGACAAGAACTGAAGAACTAATCGTGGCCATTCAAGGTACTTATATAAGCGTTCCTTCCCATGAAGCTTTGTTTTCTTTTCGTCGCCATTGCTATTCTCCCTTCAGTTGTTGTCGTCCTCCTTGGTTACAGTCGAGAGGGGGATATTTTTTCTCCGTCACGTTCGTCTTCATTTCATGGTCGTTTTTCTTTCCTTTTTCTTTATTCTTCTTGATTTTGGTTGTGTAGGTTAGTTTGAAGTTTTTTCTTTCCTTCTTCTCTACTAAGCCTTTCTTCCTTGTTTCAAGCTTCTTTATTTTTTTTTCTTTTCTTTCTTGTTTCTGTGGCCTTCTAGCTAAGTAGAAATATCTTCTTCTAGGCGAGAGTCTGGGGGTGAGAACCTTGTGAGAGACCAAGGTTTTCAATAATGATCGCAAAATCGGTACCGGTTGCCATGCCGGCCAGTGGTACGGTTTGGTATGGTTCCATATCAATCCATGCCGGGCTAAACCGACAGGGCAGAGAAGGAGAGAGAGAGAAGAAAGAGAGAAAAAGAGAGAGAGGGGGGGGGAGAAGGAGAGGGAGAGGAAGAGAGGGCCTCCAGTGGCCGGGGATGTTCCGAGCTTGGTAATGGCGAAGGGAGGGAAGAAGAGAGGGGGAGACCGAGAGCTCTGACCGGTCTTCGTATGGCCGCCGCCGCCGCCGAAACATCTTCGACGGCCAGCGAGCAAGCACTGAGGGTGCCCGAGGTCGGAGGAGTGGAGGAGGGCACCGAAGCAGTGCATTTTTTTTAATAATTACTATTGAAGTCGACAATAATGTCAAAGTCGGCAACGCAATTGCCAACTTCGACCAATAAAATCCAAAAAAAAACACACAAACAAGGGGCGAACCCCTGTTCCGCGCGAGAGGAGGGTGGAGGCCCTCCTCTGCTCCTTCAACCTCGAGCGCCCTTGGCGCTCGCTAGCCGGTCGTCGGAGATGTCACGGCAGCGGCGTCTATCCAAAGACCTCCAACGGCCTTCAGAGACCAGTAAGAGCTCCCGATTTCCCCCTCTCTTCTTCCCTCCCTTTGCCATTACCAAGCTCGGCAAGAGCTCAGAACGGCCTCCGATGGCCGTCGAAGGCCCTCTCTTCCTCTCCCTCTCCTTCTCCCCCCTCTCCCTTTCTTTTTTTCTTCTTCCTTCCTCTAATACAACCGTCGTGCCGGTTTCTATGCCGGAACTGGACTGATTTCCCGCTGATACAGTCCGATATGGCCTGAACCATCTGGTTCAAGATGGTTCAAAAAATCATGGTTCTTAAGCTCCACTTTTGCAGGACAGGCCCAAGGAAGTTCCTCGAGCAAGACCTAAGGAGGTGACCTCTTTTCATCGCGCTCAATTAGATTCTGTAGGGTCAAATAATCTGCCACCCATTAAGAACTATTCGGGCCTGATGCATGAGAGGGCTAAATTGTCTGAGTCCGATATTCGATGCTTGAAGGGCCAATATCGAGTCTTGAGCCGGTATCAATTTTCAGCTCCAGGTCGAGATGGTAGAGTGACCCATCCACCGGATGGTTAGATCGCCATCTCAAAGAATTATTTCGGTCTGGACTCCACTTTCCTCTTCATCCTCCATCTGCAACATTTGGATCTTTATCGAATAGTGCCTGCCCAGTTAGCTCCCAACTCTATTCGAATTTTATGTTCCTTCATCATCCTTTGCAACTTTCTCCACATTAAGCCGAGAATCTCTTTTCTAAGCTTTGTTTTCTTTGAAGAAACATCCTCGAAAGGGAGGATGGTGGTTCTTTGGTCCCCGGTACCATCGTCAATTCATTACTGGGCTTCCATCCTCTATTCATGGATGGAAGAATAATTTTTTCTTTATTTCTACCAATCATCTTAGGGGTTCAATTGGATTTGGAGTGCTCCCAACCTCGCCCCGAATAAGAATGATGTAGCCCTTGAAAAAGATAAAGAGCAATATGAGATGCTACTCGATGCAGAGGTTCTGAAGCAACAAGAACTTCTGTCGGAGCAAAACTTGTACGATGCCAGGTTGAGCCTGGTAAACTTTTTAGGTAGGTCTTGTTATTTCTTTAAGTCCTGAGTTTCTCTGCTACATATATTTTTTGTTTCTTGCAACTAACTTTCTTTCTCGATTTTGCAGTGATGAAGATCTCCACTGAGTTGATCCGCCAAGCAATGCAGAAGAGGCTGGATTCCCGAGGGGAAACACCTTGAGAACCGATAAAGAAAAGTTAGGGAGAAGCTTCTTCAATAGAATCAAGGACGTATGCACCGCTGAGGTCAACACCACCGCTGACTTCAACTCTCCCAACTGTTCCACCGTCGGAGGGTCCCAACTCTATCCCAGTTGATGCTGACGATGACTTAGTGATCATCAGGACAATACCAAGTTGGGTGGTCCCTCCTGCATCAACCTCAGGTTCATCCCGAGTATTGTCGCCTCCTCCTCGTCAAATGTCGGGAACCAGTTGAGGGAAGGTGTCGCAAGGATCCATCCTAGTGATCGACCAGGCTTCTGCTGAGCCATCCCAGGAAGGCTTCATCACTCTTGAGATGCGTGTCTGAGAGAATGCCACAACACTCCAAGTTCTTCGACTTGCCCGAGAGCTAATGAAAATGGTGATGCTATCGGCCGACTGGCAGGCAAGGAAATCTCAGCCTCTTGAAGAAAAAATCAATGGTTGCTATGCGTCGCTTCTTTCGATAAGTCCGATCTTTTTTTTTTAACTTCATTACTTCATTGTTATTTCTGTTAGATATGTGTGCTCTAGAAGCCAGAATTGGCTAACACTTGTAATACACATCTAAAGGTAAAATTATAAGTTTGACTATAAATAATAAAATGGATTATTTTCTATCACAGTGTGTATTTGAAAGTGTCTGTGATACATTCCTTGAGTTAATGGTAATGATAGTTCATATTTTCAAGAGTTGAAAATTTAAGACATGAATTTTCATTATTAACTCATAAAATGCTTCCAACCATAGGATCATCACGAGGATGGTGATTGATCCGGAAGGTTGGTGTACGATCGCTTCTCTTTAGTAGATGAGTCTTGAGTCTACGGTGTGGAGACACCGGAGCGAGAGTACAGGTACTCGTTAGAGAACGAGGGCACTGAGCGTGACCACCTCGAGTAGTCATTAGGAAGTCTACCTTCTCGTCAATGACTGACTCGATGCTGCAGTAGTGTGTCTGGTTCTTTGACCTGAGGTGCATCGGCAGTTCACCTTGAGGGTGTTATAGTTTGACTACACCATTACTCGGTCTCCTAGCCATATGGAACCCTGAGGTGTATGTTGGCTATAGCATGTTCATTGTAGGAACTGGATTGCATCAAGATGGGAATCTATCTACCTCGGTGGTAGAGGAGCAGCCCTATGATGATCATGAGAATCAAGTCCAGAAGCCCATGGCCATGGCAGAGTGAAATAATAGAAAGAGTTTCTATTTAGATTTTCACATTGGACTCGAATCGAATGATTACATCATATGACAGAGACTAGGGTTTGACGAGTTCACCTTAACCCTAATCTGATCGGGGCTCAAGATAGAAGAACTTAATCACACAGGTAGCTGCACCAAGAGGTTCGCATTCAGCTCTGATGGGTTGCCACCATATACTGCTAGGTGTCACTGGTGGATTTTGGGAGCAATTAGAATGATTTAGATGATCGATCATTCTAGCTGTTCGAATCAGAAGAGTTCTGATCCATCGAAAGGAGTTTCGATGATGTCGATGATAGAGATCATGACATATCCCATTACCATACAGAACTGAACCTAACTGGGTCACACAAACAAGGGTTTGAATCTGGTGATCATCAATTGAACTGATCTAGTTCAATTGATCTGAATGAGATTCAATTAGGTTCAAGGAAAATCGTGCTAGCACTCGATTGAACCTAACGTTCTTCTTTTACTATCATAAATAAGTTGTCCTGACTGAGCCAAAGGAGTTTGTGCTCAATCAGAGGCCTTCATATGGTCTGACTGGAGGTTGTCCAAGTCAGAAAAGGTTGTCTTATTTGTAAGATTACATTTGGTCACCTGCCATTTTCCGTTCACTTTGGTCAAAAGTCTTACCTTTTGACTTTGGTCAAACGTTGACCATTGACACTTTGACTTTTGACCACATGTGTCATGCACCTATTGGAGAGCTGGTGGGGGCTTTGTCCCCCTGCCAGAAACCTGGCAAGGGAGGGGGCGCACGCCGGACCCTGGCGTGTGCCCTTCAGGAGGCGCCTAGGAGTCCTTGGGTTGGGACAAGGACTCCTCTCCCTTTTGGATTCCAATCTAGAGTTCTACCTAAGAAGTTTGACTGGTCTTAGGCACCCTCTAAGGAGGAATCCAGGGGACTCTATTCCCACCAATCAGATTTAGATCTGATTTCACAAAGGGTTGTGATTGGTTGGGAGGAAGAGGAGTTGGATCACAGCTTAGGTCTATAAATAAGACCCTGCAACCCTAAGATCAAAAAGCTTAGATTTCCCACGCCCAAGGCTCCCTCTTCCTCCTCCATGCCACCTTCAAATCCTCTTCTCTCCTCTCCACGTCCAAAAGAGTTTTGGACTTGGTTTGGTGCGATTCCAGATCAAAGAAAGGCGATCAAAAAGCAAGAAGGCTGCGCTGCTGCAAAAGGACGACTGCAGATCTTCAAAAGAGTTTTGAAGATCCTCCAGATCAGATCCAGATCTGATTTTTGGAGGTGTGATAGAGAAGAAGAGGATCTCCAGATCCAAGCCCGAGTGGATACCGGTAGAGGCCAGGCGCTTGCGTGGCTAGATCCAGAACCTTCCGCTGCAATCAGGATCATCAACAGGGTAATAGGATTACCCAAATCAAGGTAAATTAAATTTGATTTAATTTATCTTATTTTTATTTTATTTTATTAAAATAATAAGAATCAGATCTGAAAATATCAAGATCTGATTTGAGATCAAAAGAAAAAATTTTTGAAATATATCTCTTGATCTGATCAGATCTGAACGAACCTGGACCGGGAAAAATCAGGATTTTCCCTTCAACTGGTATCAGAGCCATGGTTCTAAAATTATTTAGATCTGATTTTAATTTTATTTTAATTAGAAAATAAAGTGATTTCAGATGTCACATGAGATGTGATCAGATCTGAAATCAAAAAAATTAAAATTAAATGATTTGGATCTAAGATTATGAAGATATGCATGACTAGTTCTAGAATAGAATAGTTCTATAGAATAGTTCTTGCATGTCTTTGATTTAATTTGATTAAATCATATTTTAGATCTTTTATTTACTATTTTTTGATATTATAAGTGTTATAATAACATCTAAAAAATAGCAAATAAAAATTATTTAATTTTAAATATCATATGAGATATGATTAGATGCATGTCTAGACTAGTTGTAGAATAGTTCTACATAATTGTCTAGATTAGAATTTATTTTGATTAGATCAATTTAAATCTAATTTTTTAGATTATTATGAGATAATTTAGATCTGAAAATATGCATGATTTGATACATGAGATGTATGCAAAAATATGCCATGATTAGATCTAATTTTGTATATGAGATATATGATATAGATCTAACTAGTTTTGTAGATTTACATGTTCCTGATTAAGGCGTTCCTCTTGGCCGTCCGGTCATAAGAACGAAGAAGGGTTTAAAGGCCCTCTCCTTCCCATTCGATGGGGTGTTCTTATGATGTGTAGGGGTGCTGCGTGTTCGTCCTTAATCAGAAACCCAAAACTTACTTTCTGCAAAACCCTAGATCCTGAAACCCTAGGATTTATTGTGCATATTTTGTTTATGAACCCAACTTAATTAAGAATTAAGTTTATGGAATATTAATTAGGTCTAAAATTGAGAATTTTCAGATCTAAGACATATTCATAATACTGGGTTCGGGCTTGGGTAGCTCAATTAGGTCTAAGCGGTTGATCAAACCGAATCAAGAGTTGGTTAGATGGGATCAACAATGCTTAAATTGACCAGCCTAATAGGATTAAGTCTGGGTCAAGATCGAGTCACGAGTCACGATCAAGCAAGACCTAATTAGGCTCAGAGGTTAGAGTCTGGATTGTAGGCTAACCCAATTGGTTCTGACTCAACAATTTGGTGTCTAAGGTAAGTTTGGCACATACGACCGACTGGTTTTTAATTGGAAGCTACTCGACCTGAATGCATTCTTGTACGAGTTAATGGCATATTCCTTCCACCGGATCTCACTTACCTGGCCATATCTGTTGACACAGTTCTGATCTGAGGTGGTCAATAATCCGAGCTAACCCATGCCACTAGGTTAGTCATAATTGTTATGACTAATGCCAAGTCTAGTTTAATGAGACCTGAATCAATTCTCCCTAAGAAAAGATTAAGTCTGAGGTCTTCCACCATTGTAGATGTGCGGGCCCTTCCCGGGGTTGATTGTTCTCGGCTGGATACAGTGGCTCAGTTGCACCGGGAAGATGCAACCATGTCTATTAGGCATTGGATGCTATGGGCTGGAGGATGAGTTGGGCTCAATATTTCCGGATACGGTGAGAGACCCAATTAGGAACCCAGTCTATGCAAATGGTGGGTCTGACTTAACTAAGGAGTGGATCAATATTCCGGATACGGTGAGATTCATGAATTAGAGACCAAGTTTGGGTGCACCATGATTAGAGAATCATTGAACAAGAGTTGTTCACTCATTGGCTAACCCATCACCAATAACTGTTAGGTGAGGTGATGAGTCAGTTGGTGAGACCGCACCACCCACTAGAAATCATTAATCGTGGAGATTTTTCGCATCTCTACAGAGGGAGTGTAGGGATCCGAGAAAATAGTGGGAGCTAATTTGTTTAAAAATAAAATCCCTAAACAAATTGGTCAAGTCAAAATTACAGTATCTAACTAGAATCTTTGACTCTCTACAGGAAAAATGTCTGCGTCCAACCCACTGGCACGTATCCTGGACACACATAGACTGACTGGACCCAATTATAAAGATTGGCTCAGGAACTACAAAATTATTTTGGGTTCCGAGAAGTTAACCATGTTTTGGACCAGGACCCTCCCACCTTACCAGCCCGTCCATCCACTGAACAGAGAGCGTCTCTGGAAAAATGGATTGACGAAGATAATAAGGCCAGATACTACATGTTGGGCTCGATGTCTGATGAGCTCCAGCGCCAACATGAAGATATCGGGACTGCTCGCCAAATGTTGGCTCACCTGCAGGAGATGTTTGGTGAACAGAGTCGCGCAGCCAAATATCAAGTCACGAAATGACTTTTTAAGGCTAAGATGCGTGATGGGCAGTCAGTCCAAGATCACTGTCTGACAATGATCAAGGACATGGAAGAGCTTGAGAAGCTCGGTGTGAAGTTGGACTTGGATCTGCAGAACGATATTATTCTGCAATCCTTGACTGATGCATATGGGCAATTCATCATGAATTACCACATGCATAAACTTCAAAATTCCTTGGCCGAAGTTAATGAATATGCTGGTTACCGCTGAGCTTTCTATGAAAGGTTCTAAAGGCTCAGTTCTTGCTATGGAACGGACTTCTTCCAAAAGAAAGTCTTATGGAAAGAAAAAGAAGTCTGTGAAAAAAGCAAGAAGGTGGAAAGAAAGAAGAAGGCAGAAGCCGAAGAAGAAGGCCGATGCAAAGGAAAGTGTTTCCATTGCAACAGCGACGGCCATTGGAAGCGGAACTGCCCTACTTACCTGGCCACCCTGAAGAACAAGAAGGAAGGTCCTTCTGGAGGTATGCTCGTTATTGAGTCTAACCTTACGGTTTCTTCTGCATCCAGTTGGGTGCTTGACTCTGGTTCTAGTGCTCATCTGTGCACTTCTATGCAGGGTCTTGAGGATAGCAGGAGGCTGAGGGATGGAGACATGATCCTACGCGTCGGTAATGGAGCAAGAGTTGCTGCAGTAGCCGTGGGAACATACCCTCTTCGATTACCATCTGGTTTAGACTTAGTTTTTGAAAAGACTGTTATTATGTGCCTGCAGCTAGCAGGAATTTGATTTCTGTTTCATGCTTAGCACAAGAAGGTTATGTGATTACCTTCTTTAAGGACCATTGTAACATTCTTTATGAAAGAAATAAAATTGCAAATGGTTTCCTTATTAATGGTCTTTATCAGTTACATATTGATGTACCTATTTTTAACTATCGAGCAAAACGTGAATGCCAAACCAAACGACCTAGGGATAGTCCAAACGACAGATATCTATGGCACCTGAGATTAGGTCATATAGCAGAAGATAGGATTCAACAAATTGGAGAAAAATGGGCTATTGAGTCCATTGACTTTCCGAGTCATATCCAACTTGTGAATCTTGTCTTCAAGGCAAAATGACTAAACTCCCTTTTGTTGGACATGGGGAGAGGGCCACAGATCTCCTTGCCCTAGTACATACTGATGTGTGCGGCCCATTTGATGTGCCGGCTAGAGGCAATTTTGTCTACTTCATTACCTTTACCGATGATCTGTCTAGGTATGGGTATGTGTATCTTATGAGACACAAGTCTGAAGCTTTTGAAAAGTTCAAAGAATTCAGACATGAAGTAGAAAAACAAACTGGAAAAACCCATTAAGGTTCTTCGATCAGATCGAGGAGGTGAATACCTTAGCCGGGAATTCCTAGACTATCTTAAGGAAAATGGCATAGTCTCTCAATGGACTCCACCAGGAACACCTCAACTCAACGGGGTTTCAGAATGGAGAAATCGGACTCTATTGGATATGGTTCGATCCATGATGAGCTTCACAGACCTCCCTGATTTCCTTTGGGGACATTCATTATTAACTTCAATCTATTTACTGAATAGGGTTCCCTCTAAAACCGTTCCTACCACACCGTATGAGATATGGCACGGTAAGAAACCAAGTCTGAGTCATCTCAGAATTTGGGGTTGTCCGGCTCATGTCAAAAGACAACAAGCGGACAAGTTAGAGTTTAGGTCCTTTAGAGCTCGATTTCATAGGATATCCTAAAGAGTCATTAGGATACTATTTCTACATTCCAGAAGACCACAATGTGATTGTGAGTCGACATGCCATCTTTCTTGAAAAATAGTTTATTCAAGATAGCGGCATTGGAAAGCAGATTCAAGCTTGATGAGAAAGTCTCACAAGTACAACGAGCTAAGGACCAAGTGGAACCAAATCAGGTTGAGCCAATAAGAACACTACCTCCTCCACCTCGTAGATCGGAAAAGAGTTTTCCGTCCCCCTGAAAGATACTTAGGTATTATTTCAGAGGAAAGTAGAGGAAAATGTTCCTCATAGGTAATGGTGCTCATGGTGATGATCCCAAAACCTACAACGAGGCGATATCAGATATCGACTCCGAGAAATGGCTTAGAGGCAATGAAGTCAGAAATTGACTCGATGCACTCAAACCAAGTCTGGACCTTGGTAGATCCACCAGAAGGTATAGTACCTATTGGGTGTAAATGGATCTTCAAGAGAAAGATTGGTGCAGATGGGAATGTGGAGACATTCAAGGCTAGACTAGTGGCAAAAGGTTATAGTCAACGCGAAGGCATTGACTATCAGGATACCTTTTCCCAGTAGCTATGCTAAAATCCATCCGCACATTGCTTGCTGTTGCAGCCTATTTCGATTATGAAATATGGCAAATGGACGTGAAAACGGCATTCCTTAAATGGATATCTTGAGGAAGATATCTATATGGAACAGCCGCTAGGTTTCACATCCAGTGATACTGATCACAAGGTTTGCAAGCTGCAAAGGTCCATATATGGACTTAAGCAAGCATCTCGGAGCTGGAACACTCGTTTCAATGATGTGATCAAAAGTTTGGTTTCATCAAAAATGAAGAGGAACCATGTGTTTTCAAAAAGGTCAGTGGGAGCGCTGTTGTCTTCCTCGTATTGTACGTGGATGACATCCTCCTTATTGGGAATGATATTCCCATGTTGACATCAGTCAAGATGTGGTTGTCCAAGGAATTCTCCATGAAAGACCTAGGTGAAGCATCCTTTATTCTAGGAATTAAGGTCTATAGGGATAGACCGAATAGGATGCTAGGACTTTCACAGAAGATGTACATAGAGGAAGTACTAAAGAGGTTTAGTATGGAAAACTCTAAGAGGGGATTAATACCCTTCAGACATGGTATTCATCTTTCCAAGAAGATGTGCCCCAGCACACCTGAGGAAATAGAACGCATGAGCAAGATCCCTTATGCTTCTGCAATAGGGAGCCTCATGTATGCCATGCTATGTACACGACCTGATATAGCCCATGCTGTGAGTGTCACAAGCAGATATCAGTCAAATCCAGGTGAAGAACACTGGACTTCTGTGAAATGTATCCTTAAGTACTTGAGAAGAACTAAGGATATGATGTTGGTCTTTGGTAATGGAGAACTCCAAGTCCAGGGATACACAGACTCGGACTTTCATGTCCGATATAGATGATCGAAAGTCGACATCTGGAAGTCTGTTTGTGTGCAATGGTGGTGCTGTCAGCTGGAAGAGTTCCAAGCAAACTGTGATAGCAGATTCCACCATGGAAGCAGAATATATCGCTGCATCAGAGGCTGCAAAGGAAGCATTCTGGTACAAGAAGTTTGCTGCAGAAATTGGAGTAATGCCATCAGATGCCATTCCTCTTATACTGCGACAACAATGGCGCCATAGCCCTTGCTAAGGAGCCGAGGTCTCACCAGAAATCCAAGCACATTGAGCGGCGATATCACCTCATCCGCGATTACCTTCGAGAAAGGTTACGTTCGAGGTCAAGAGAGTCAACTCCGCAGATAATGTGGCAGACCCACTTACAAAGCCGTTGGGCCAGCAGAAGATCGAAGCCCACCTTGAGAAGATGGGACTTAGACTTGTAGCCAATTGGCTTTAGGACAAGTGGGAGATTGTTAGATATATGTGCCCTAGAAGCCAGAATTGGCTGACACTTGTAATACACTTCTAGGGGCAAAATTATAATTTTGACTATAAATAATAAAATGGGTTATTTTCTATCACATATGTGTATTTAGTGTCTGTGATACATCCTTTGAGTTAATGGTAATGATAATTCATATTTTCAAGAGTTGAAAATTTAAGACATGAATAATCATTATTAACTCATAAAATGCTCCCGACCATAGGATCATCACGAGGATGGTGATTGATCCGGAAGGTTGGTGTACAATCGCTTCTCTTTAGTAGATGAGTCTTGAGTCTACGGTGTGGAGACACCGGAGCGAGAGTACAGGTACTCGTTAGAGAACGAGGGCACTGAGCGTGACCACCTCGAGTAGTCATTAGGGAAGTCTACCTTCTCGTCAATGACTGACTCGATGCTGCAGTAGTGTGTCTGGTTCTTTGACCTGAGATGCATCGGCAGTTCACCTTGAGGGTGTTATAGTTTGACTACACCATTACTCGGTCTCCTAGCCATATGGAACCCTGAGGTGTATGTTGGCTATAGCATGTTCATTGTAGGAACTGGATTGCATCAAGATGGGATCTATCTACCTCGGTGGTAGAGGAGCAGCCCTATGATGATCATGAGAATCAAGTCCAGAAGCCCATGGCCATGGCAGAGTGAAATAATAGAAAGAGTTTCTATTTAGATTTTCACATTGGACTCGAATCGAATGATTACATCATATGACAGAGACTAGGGTTTGACGAGTTCACCTTAACCCTAATCTGATCGGGGCTCAAGATAGAAGAACTTAATCACACAGGTAGCTGCACCAAGAGGTTCGCATTCAGCTCTGATGGGTTGCCACCATATACTGCTAGGTGTCACTGGTGGATTTTGGGAGCAATTAGAATGATTTAGATGATCGATCATTCTAGCTGTTCGAATCAGAAGAGTTCTGATCCATCGAAAGGAGTTTCGATGATGTCGATGATAGAGATCATGACATATCCCATTACCATACAGAACTGAACCTAACTGGGTCACACAAACAA
Organism: Cocos nucifera; assembly: GCA_006176705.1. Classification (NCBI taxonomy): domain Eukaryota; kingdom Viridiplantae; phylum Streptophyta; class Magnoliopsida; order Arecales; family Arecaceae; genus Cocos; species Cocos nucifera. The sequence continues at coordinate 1,918,075 of QRFJ01000201.1, read as the reverse complement.
GGGTTTGAATCTGGTGATCATCAATTGAACTGATCTAGTTCAATTGATCTGAATGAGATTCAATTAGGTTCAAGGAAATCGTGCTAGCACTCGATTGAACCTAACGTTCTTCTTTTACTATCATAAATAAGTTGTCCTGACTGAGCCAAAGGAGTTTGTGCTCAATCAGAGGCCTTCATATGGTCTGACTGGAGGTTGTCCAAGTCAGAAAAGGTTGTCTTATTTTTTAAGATATTTGAGACAACACCTGCCATTTTTGGTCACCTGCCATTTCTTGTCTTTGACTTTGGTCAAAGTTGACCTGGGACACTTGACATTGACCACATGTCATGCACCTATTGGAGAGCTGGTGGGGGCTTGTCCCCTGCCAGAACCTGGCAAGGGAGGGGGCGCACGCCAAGGGTGTGCCCAAGAGGAGGCGCCTAGGAGTCCTGTTGGACAAGGACTCCAGGTTCTTCCTTCTTTGGATTCCAATCAGAGTTCTTCTTTAAGAACCAGTCTTGGCGCCACTAAGGAGGTCTTAGGGACCCTCTAAGGAGGAATCCAGGGGATCTCTATTCCCACCAATCAGATTTAGATCTGATTTCACAAAGGGTTGTGATTGGTTGAGAGGAAGAGGAGTTGGATGGCACAAGCTTAGGTCTATAAATAAGACCCTGCGCAACCCTAATCAAAAAGCTTGAGCCCTTTGCCCACGCCCAAGGCTCCCTCTCCCTCCTCCATGCCACCTTCAGTCCTCTCTCTCCTCTCCACGTCCAAAAGGTTTTGGGCTTGGTTTGGTGCGATTCCAGAGATCAAGAAAAAGGCGATCAAAAAGCAAGAAGGCTGCGCTGCTGCAAGAGGACGACTGCAGATCTTCAAAAGAGTTTTGAAGATCCTCCAGATCAGATCCAGATCTGATTTTTGGAGGATAGATTGAAGAAGAGAAGATCTCCAGATCCAACCCGAGTGGATACCGGTAGAGGCCAGGCGCTTGCGTGGCTAGATCCAGAACCTTCCGCTGCAAAAATCAGGATCATCTACAGGGTAATAGGATTACCCAAATCAAGGTAAATTAAATTTGATTTAATTTATTTTATTTTTATTTTATTTTATCAGATAGATAAAATCAAATCTGAAAAATCTCAGATCTGATTTGGATCTAAGAAAAAATTTTTGAAATATCCCTCTTGATCAAATCAGATCTGAACGAAACTAATCCGAAAAATAGGATTTTCCCTTCAACTATTTCGTCACCAACTTTCAGACTCAGAAAATTCTCCCTTTCACGATGCCACTATCCTCGATGAGGGACTAACCGGTTTCGTCCAACTTAGTCATTCTCTGGAGGACAAAGTTCAAGCCGCCGAAGCCCACGTAGAGGTGGCCGAGGAGCTGGTTCGCACTGCCAAAGAGCGTAAGAGGAAGTACCAGGGGTAGCTTGCTCGATTGAATGCCAAACAAGCTCTTTCTCAAGAAAAGATCGCCTCACTTGAGGCTTCACTAAAGAAGAGGGAGGAAGAGGTCGGCAAATGCAAGGAAGCAATTGCCGACCTCGAGAAGGAAGTAGATTTGGCTGAAGTTGCCCTCGCCAAGGCTAGAGAAAAGAGGAGTGACGCTGAAAGGGTTGCTCGAGAAGCTGAAGAGAAAGCTTCCGCTGCTGAAGTTCAGGCCCAGGAGTCAACATCCCAGGCACTGGCCGAGTACAAAGCTTCCCAGGAGTTTGAGGATGAAATCATGGAGGGATCGACCGTTGCCTACAAAGTTTGCTTTGAGAACTGCAAGGCCACCATCATCCATCTTCACCCCGAACTAGATTTGAATGGGATACAATCTAAAGGAGTCGAGGAAGACGAAGTTGCTCTCGAAGCTGTTAAGGATGACGAAGTTGCTCCCATTTCGATGACAGTTTGTCTTATTCAGTTGGTTTAGATACTTTGACTCTTCTGAGAATGAGATCCCCTAATCGGAAAGTTTTAAGTTTTATCCGAAAGTTGTAACATCGGACGACCCACTGTTGGTACGAAGCTATTCTTAATTGAGCTTGGCTTCATTTTTCTTCGATTAAATCTAAGTCAACACGTCATCGATCCGAATTACTCAATTCTTCATAATACTCTACCCTTATCGATGGTAATCCAATTTTTAGTGGGATTACAACCTCCATTCCAAATGCTAAGCTGAATAAAGTTTCATCAATTGGGATTCGAGTTGTTCAATAGGACCAAAGAATGCTATATAATTCGTCAGCCCACTATCCTTTGGCTTAGCTTAGCCTTGTCCTTAGGCCTTATAGTATAGTTCTGTTGGTTACTTCGGCTTCTCTGTTTGATTGCGGATGTCCTACTAAAGTAAACTTGTGTATAATATGAAGGTTCTCACATAATTCTTCAAACTTTGTATTGTCAAATTGTCGGCCATTATCCGTGATGATTCCTCGGGATAGACCAAAGCAATAAATAACTGATTTCCAAAAGAAATCTATAGTTTTCTTTTCAATAATTTGCACTAGAGATTCCGCTTCCACCCGCTTAGTAAAATAGTCGATGGCAACGATGATAAATCTTCGTTGTCCCCTTACAGGAGAAAACAGGTCAAGTATGTTGACTCCCCACTAAGCGAAGGGCCATGGTGCCAAAATTGAAGTTAAGTGACTTGCCGATCGTCTCTGTATATTAACGAATCTCTGACATTGGTCACATTTGTTTACTAATTCAGCCACTTCTTGCATGGTCGGCCAATAATACCCTTGCCAAAGTATTTTATAAGCTAACGACTTGCCCCCCAATTGATTGCTGCATATTCCTTCATGGACTTTTTGGAAAACATAGTCGGCTTTAGTATGCCAAAGGCATTTAAGCAATGGTAGGGAAAAAGACCTCCGATAGAGTTGCCCTTCTATGAGTACATACTGAGATGCTAATCATTTTATTTGTCGAGCCTCCATTGGATATGTCAGTAGGGTTCTATCGATCAAATATCCAACAAACAGATTGATCCAATTCAATTCATGACCGATTTGGACTTGATGGACTTCGTCAAGAGTGTCAATACTCAGAGCATCAAGATTCTCGATGAAAATTTTGCCCAACTCATTACATCCAGAAGTTGCAAGTTAGGACAAAGCATCTACTTGAACATTTTCCGACTGTGGAATGTGGAAGACTTCGACATAATCAAAATTAGATTTTAAAGCTTGGAGCTTCTAGAAATACCTTGCAAGAGTCGGGTCTCGGGCTTCGTATTCTCCTTGGGCTTGTCCAAGCACCAGTTGTGAGTCGGTAAAGATTTTCAACCTTTTTACCCCGAGTTCTTTGGCTATTTGTAAGTTAGTATCAATGCTTCATATTCTACTCGATTGTTGAAGCCTTGAAAGCAAAGCAAAGAGCATACTCAGTGACGACTCCTTCAAAGTTAGTCAAAATAAGCCCCACTCCACAGCCTTGCAAATTGGATGCTCCATCCACATGTAGAATCTATGCTGGTTCAGGAACTGATTTCTCAAGTTTCTTTGGAGCCGACTTGTTTTTCGAGATTGTACATTCGACAACAAAGTCTGCTAAAACCTAAGCTTTTATTGAAGTCTGGAGAAGATAAGAAATATCAAACTCACTAAATTCTACCACCCATTTTGTCATCCTCCCTGACATATCCAGTCGTTGGAATAAAGTTTTTAGAGGTAGATCAATTAGAACTACAACAGAATGAGCTTGAAAATATCGACGAAGTTGTCGTACTATAATGATTAATGTATAGACTACCTTCTCTATTCTAGAATACCTTGTCTCTGCAGCATGTAAAACTCTACCAGTGTAGTAGATAGGCTTTTATATTCCATCTTCTTCTCGGACCAGAACTGAGCTTAAAGCTTCCAAGGAGGTAGCTAAATAGATGAGTAAATTCTCGCCTGTATTTGGCTTTGATAAGAAAGGAAGTGAGCTCAAATAAGTCTTTAGTTCTTCAAAAGATTTTTGACATTCGTCTGACCAAGTAAAGTCCTTCATGTGCCTTAAAGTCTTAAAGAATGGGAGACATCTTTCTATCGACTTAGATTTAAATTGGCTAAGAGTTGCAATGCGTCCGGCCTGCTTCGGAATATCTTGTTTCGAAGTCAGAGATTTCATGTCGAAAATCGCTTTTATTTTTTTGGGATTAGCCTCTATCCCTTGCCTTGTCACCATGAAACCAAGAAATTTTCTGAGGTTATCCCGAATGCACACTGAGTCGGATTTAACTTCATCTGGTGTCTTCTCAGTACATCGAAAGCTTCTTCCAAGTCATAGATTTGTCAAGAAGCCTCATCGTTTTTCACAAGCATGTCGTCAACCTAAACCTCCATATTTCAACCGATTTGATCTTTAAAGACCTTATTGACCAGTTATTGATAAGTTGCTCCAATATTTTTGAGACCGAAAGGCATGATTTTATAGCAATATAAGCCTCTTTTGGTGATGAATGCCATTTTCTCCTCATCTTCAAGAATCATACGAATTTAAGTGTAGCCGGAGAAAGCATCTATAAAACTCAAAAGTTGATGGCCTGAAGTTGAGTCGACTAACTGATCGATTCTTAGCAGTGGAAAACTGTCCTTTGGACAAGCTTTATTGAGGTCAATGTAGTCAATACATATTCTCCACTTGCCGTCAACCTTTTTAACCATCACCATATTTGCTAACCACTTAGGGTAACGTGTCTTCCGAATAAAATCAATGGCCAACAACTTGTCGACTACTTCGTCAATTGCCTTCTATCTTTCAAGAGCAAAATTCTGTTTCTTTTGATGTACTGGCCTACATTTTGGATCAACATTTAATCTATGAACGATTATGTAAGGAGGTATACCCAGTATGTCCGATACCGACTAAGCAAAGATATCTGCATTCTTCCCCGAAGCCGTTCATCCAGTGACATTCTGATTTGCACAATTTTAGTCAGATCATCTTCCCAGAGTGGAACCAAGATAAGTTGTTCAGCTAGCTCTCCCCAACCTTCTTCCTCTAGTTGATCTAGCCCGTCAATTAGTAGGGTTTCTATAGGCTTCTTGCCTTTAATTATTGTCATGTAACATTGTCAGGCCAGTTGCTGATCTCCTCATATTTTACCAACTCCATTTTTTGTCGAAAAACAGACAAGAAGATGATAAGTTAACACAATAGCCTGAAGAGCATTTAAGCCTAGTCATCCTAGAATCATATTGTAGGCTGATGGTACTCGAACTACAAAGAAGTTAAGAAGTACGGTAGCTTATTAAGGTTGTTGTCCTACAGTGACAATGAAGACTATTTCTCCTACCTTCATCAAATCGCTCGAAAATCCGACTAACGGAGTGTTGATTTGTTTCAGTCGATCGATAATTAATTGCATTCGGGAGAAAACATCATAAAATAACACATCTGCAAAACTCCATTATCAACTAAAACTCTTTTTACATCATAGTTCGCTATTATCATAAAAATGACAACAGCATCGTCATGAGGAGTTTGAACTCCTTGGAGATCTTCAGAAAATGTAATGAGGTTATCTCTCCACTAACACTTCAAGAAGCTCTCCGAACATTCCACCCCTCCAGACAGCATCCCTCCGGAAAGCATATTGACCACCCCCATCATAGGTTGATTGTTGATTTCTTCCTCAGGTTATGGCCGAGGCTGTTGGTCAGCAGATACTTGGGCTGGACAATCATGCAAGTATTTCTTGAGATAGTGTCGATGGATTAGGGCTTCTATCTCATCCTTCAATTGGATGCAGTGTTCTATGTCGTGCCTATAGTCTCGATGAAAACAACAATACTTTTTTTATTGCAAGATGTCAGTGGTGCCCTCATTGGTGGTCTTTGAACGTAATTCTCCCCTTCGATTTCCATGAGAATCTGCACATGGAAAGTAGAGAGGTATAAGAATCATACCTATAGCCGAGGGTCTTTGGCCTTAGACTTTGTCATCGGGGTGGAGCTCACTTATCAATTCGGGTCCTACTGGATCCTTCTGAAGCTCCAGTATTTTTTGGCTTCTTTTCTCCTTCGGCTTGACAACAAGCGATGGCACCTTCCTTGGCGCATATGTACTTATGCATGCGCTCAAGGAGTTTAGAGTAAGATCTGGAGAACTTCTTGTCCAGAGAATAAGTAAATATGGACATCTGAAGTCCCCGCTTCATGGTCGACACGGCTGTAGATTCATTGATGTTGTGAATTTCTAATATGTCAGTATTAAAGTGCACCACATAGTCCCTCAAAGATTCCTCTACTTGTTGGTAAATGGAGAAGAGGCTGTCGGAAGTCCATGGCATCTTTCTGCTAATGCTGAAGTGTGCCACAAACAATTATTCCAACTACTCAAAAGAATGAATACTTCCCAACTGGAGTCCAGAATATCAAACCCGAGCAGTCTTTCGGAGAGTTGCTGGGAAGGCCAAACAAAGAAGGGCATCTTAAGCCTCCTGAATTAGCATAAGAGCTTTATAGCTCTCCAAATAGTCAAGTGGATCAGTATAGCCATTATAAGGCTCTAGCTGTGGCATCTTGAAACGAGTCAGGATCGGCTTGTCCAAGATTCTTTGAGAGAAAGGAGGATGGGTATTAAACTCGAGGCTACTGGATGAACCTTGGTTGTCCTCTTGTAGCTAAGTGAGTCGTCCATTGATTTCTCATAGCTTTCGATCGTAGTCGTCCAGTTGTCATTGAGGCTCATCATGATGCCAGAAATACCTTGGAGTAGAGTCTTTTCTTGATGAGCTTGAAGGGGAACGAGGCCTCTTCTCCTTTTTTGAAGTTCGTCGAGGAGAGGAGACCACCGTTCTTTAGGATCGGCATGATAGGGGTGCCGAGTAGGTTGACGTTTAGCATGATGTGAGTGCTGAGTAGGTTGTGGATCGGCACGGTGTGAGTGCCGAGCAGGTCGATACTGTGGTGAAGAGAATTGATGAGAGGCATGGCGGCTGTGTGCCTGGATGGCACAGTCTGCAGTGCAGGCTCCTCCACCGATGGTTGTTGTTGCTGCTGTTCCGCAATCCACTGTAGACTGTGAATAGCCTCTATTAGGATTCTAACTTGCTGCACTAAGGTGTCAAATCATTGTTAGTCCGCCATAATCACTGGACACAAAGTAGTAGGCTCTATGTGTTGGATAGGAAACTCTTCACAATGGGAAGAGCATCTGGCGGAGCTTGTTGATGCATTCTGAGCTCTCATTTTGGCCATGGTTCTTCCTTTGTTGAAGGATTTACGTCACTAGAAATGCTTGATGCCGCCTACCTGGCGCACCAAACAATTGCCGCGAAACTCTGGCAAGATGCTTGGTATTATGCTAAGTAAGTGCACCTTACTCTCAAGTGCATGATAGACCTACAAAAGAAGTCCTCTTGCCAAAATTTGTCCGACAGGAGACCCTCCAACACTTAAGTCAGCTGGAGTCAAGAGAACAGTGGGAAGAACCACGAGAGCGTGAGAGCTTCAAGAATCTAAAAGAAAGCTTACCCAGGTCCCCTTGCTACCTCCCCTTTTATAAGGGTGAAGTGTGCCATTGCATTGTAACTTCCATCTGTTCGAGTATCAGAGCATGAAAGTTATTGAGTCCATCTTGGGCATTAGTGGAGCAGGCCTACGATCTTTTAGTTATGGGCAATTAATGCCCTTATCATGCCCTGATAACCATTCTGATCCCTAACCTTCTAAGTCATGAGTTACCAGGCTTTCGTAGATATTTGGCTTTTACAGATACTTGGACAACATCCGAATAAGATAGTCGGTGTATCTCGATGAAGTCGGTCTACGAGTAGTCGCTTCACTCGTCCGAATAAAACTATGGATGTGGATGATTCTCGATCTTTGGCCAAATAAAATAGTCTGGATTATTTCGAGCATAAAATCCCAAGTAATTACCATAACAATGCGGAAGACCTAAAACTCAAAGATGTTTCCATTATGCATGCCTGTAACTCATAATTTCAGCAAAGACTAAATAATAAAGCAATGATATGACCCTAAGCTCCAAAAACTATGGACTTGTATGAAGAACACTGATTTGTGATATAGCACCATGCTCCTGGAAATTCTTCAGTAGCATGGTCTCAATTTTCTTTCTTAAGAAAAATAGTTCTCAATTTACTTGAAGACAATTACCGCAATCTCAAAACTTTGTATCAGACAAAAAATAACACATGAACATTGCTATAACTTCATCAATATTCAATTACCATCACAAGATGAGCTTAGGTTATTCAACTGTTCATACTTCAAAAGATTCAACCAAATGCCACCTGATAACTCTAGGTTAACCCTAATCCACACGCGCACAGATCAACAAGCTGATCCATATATAATCAGTAGAAAGCATAGAGCGATCCCCTTATAATCAGATTTCAAAACAGAAGCTCCGATTTGCAAAAAACAACTGAGGTTTTCTTTTTCTTTTCTTTTTTTAAGAAAAGTTGGGACGAATTCAAAGAATGGCATTCCAAATAGAGGGAAAAATCAGCCGGCAAACAGGGAAGACAGTCGGACCAGTTCCCGGAGGGATCGGAGCAGTAGATCCGGAAGCGATCGAGGGCAACCAAAGGAGCGCGATTGCTGGAGATATCTTGAATGAGTGATAGGACGAAACCTGCAAGAAATCGCGGAGGCATCAGGAAACGATCAACACGAGAAGCAGCAGCTGGATGTGCTTGCTATCGACCTTTGATTCGCCGGAGGACATCGGAAGGGTTAGAACTTGATGCTCTTCCTGCCATTTTTCTTCGCTTTCGCTGGACAAAACAGAGCTCAAAAGGGGTTTCCGCGGCGAGGCTCGCCCAGGGGTGTTTCGCATGATGAACGCCGTTGCATTTGAATTATGCTATCTAGGCCGTCGTGCTAAGTTATGATGTACAATAATCGTGCACGTGCGGCGCACTTGGCTCTGGCTTTTATGGAAGCTAGTTTTGAGCGTTTTGAACGATCTCGTTATTTTCTATAATAAATTATTTATTAAATTAATAAATTAATAAAAATATTATTAAATTTTAATTTAATTTTGATGAACATATTTTAATTATAAGAGTATATATATTATCTATATTTCTGATATCCATAACAAAAAGTTTTAAAAATAATTAATACATATAAATAGACTTCTATTTCATCCTTAAATAACATAGTATCACATAAATAGACTTCAATTTTATCCTTAAATAGTATAATATTTTTATTTAATATTTTAAAAATTAAGGATTATTAGGTAGAATATATGGCATATTTTAAATTTATATTAATCCACATGGCATTTGGGGATGAAAATGTATTGCTTATATGAATAGCTTAATATATATATATATATATATTAAATTTTTATAAAAAAATATTTTATGCATCGTAGGTGGTGCAGTCTGTGCACACCACCTGCGATGATTGGTATATATGGGGCTAGAAAAAATAAAAAAATTTTAGGTGCCGCATTCTGGCCCAGCACGTGAGCCAATCACCATGGATGGTGCGTGCGGAGCTACACTGCTCGCAATGCACAAAAAAAATTTCTTTTTCTTTTATAAGTAGCAATTTTTTTCCTTGGATTAAAAAAATTAAGAAGATAAAAATGATAAAAAATATTTAAAATTGAATAGAATAAGTTTAGACGTCTAAAATTTAGTGATTTATCTATTTTATCATTTTAAAGATAAGTTTTGGCTTGGCCAGCCATATCAAGCTGGCCACAAAAATCTTTCGGTTTACATACAATGCAATAAGCTCAACCCTGGAGGAGAGATGGCAATTGGGTCTAATCAAGTCAAATATAGATTAAATTAAAAAATTATCAATTTAAATATAATTTATTTATTAAATAGATTAAAAATTTTAATTTAATCCTGAACTATTTACTAAACAAGTAATCTAACTCAACCTGCATAACTTATTTAGCAAACATGTCAAATTAGGTTAAATAGCTTAAACAAAATATAAACAAGTTAAGTTCATTCTAAATGGATTAAACATATCTTAAATGAGTTAAACATGTCATCAATTATTAAATCAATCGAACAGATTAAATGGATCAAAAGTAAATTTGAATCCAATTCATTTAATAAACGGATCTATACAAGCTGCATCATTATGCATGGGCAATGAGCCGGGCTGCCCATTACACGGCCCAACTCGACACGAATCGAGCCATGCTAAGTATGGCCCAATTGCTATAGTAATAAGTCATGCCAGTCATGGCCCATTAAAAGAGATCGGATTGGGCTGAGGGTTTGCGGCCCATAGCCCAAGCTTGGCATAGTCCATATGGACTTGGGTTGGCACACCACAACACGGCATGTGGGCCAGGCATGGCACAGTCCAAGCCGGGTCCAGGCACGGCAAGGCTCGCATGCTGGCCCAGCCCTTTTCTTTTTTGAATTTAAAAAATATGATTTTCTTTATAAATCAAAAAAGGGTTAAGGAGCAAAATTAAATATAGATGTTGGATTTTTTCTTATAAAAATAAAAAATCTCCTTATAATGGTAGGGGGTTTGGCGTGGATCCTTACTGGTTTATTAATAACAATCAAAATCGTACAAGGAAGGAAGGGGGGCTAGGCCTGATCTTTAGAATATAATGAGGAAAAGAAAAAAAATAAAGATTACTCACATCAATAATTAAAAGATAAAAATTAAAAAGTTATAAATATAAGAAATTAATAATTAAAAATCTTACTGATCGCCATACGTCGATAGTATTTGTATCGTCATCGTCATCGGATATTGTATCATGTCCATCTTTATCTTAAAGTTTTGCCTCAATAGCTAACCAATCTTTGAAGCAGAGCAGCATCATAATTATTTCGTTGGTCATCCTACTCTTCTTTTCATCTATAACATATCAACCTGTACTAAAAGCAGATTTTGATGCTATTATAGATATCGACATAGCTAATATATCACATACAATGGCGGACATTATAGGATATTGATTTCTAATACTTTTCTATCAGGTCAATACATCAAAACTCTCTATTTGATTTTCATCATATGTAGATTGAAGATCATTTCATAAAAAAAATTCAAGCTCACTACTTAAAGATAAAGATATAGATAAACTTGAAGAAACATGTGTATGTCTCCTATATGCAATGAATAAAAAAATAGATGATGATCGAAAAATACTAGAACAAAAGGCGGAGGTTTGTGAACGAAAAGCACTAAATCCATGAATCTTTTCATCATATCAAGCATAAATATCATAAAGAAATTGGTTTACCTCAGCTTTAGTGGGTTTGGGATCTTAGTTCATATTTTCATAATATATATTAAGAAAAATTAGTACATAACTTAATTTAACACGTAGATCAAATATAGCAGCTAAATTATGCATAGGATATATCCTATCCTAATACTCATTCTATTTAGATTTAATTTCATAAGTAATAGGCACTAAAATATCATCATATCTATATTATATAATTTTTTTGTTAATAAGATATGCTTGTTGTAAAAAAGAACAAGAGGTTGGATAATAAATATTAGAAAGAATTTCAATGGCATTATAAAAACTAACCAAAAATTTTTCTAAAATTTTATTTTTGTTCCATCATTTTTAGTTAATATAAAACCTAATCCATGATTATTAATATATATACTTAATAAATTTTTATATGGATATGCATCATGTATCATGGTATATATTAAGTTCCAACAAATAACTACATTAAATTTAAAGTTTTTAAAGTATTTACCATGATCTATATATGTTTGCTTAAATTCTTAAAGTATTGCTCTTGAAATATAAATAAAAAAGCTATATTTCTAATTTTTACAACAACATCCTGAACCATATGTTGGGAATGTGTCCCAAAGCCAATCGTCAGTATGTTGATGGTTGGACCATATATTTATAATTATATATGAATTATAAATTAATAAAAATTATTTTAGTATTTTTCGTCATAAATTTTATTATCTTCTAATGAACTCCTATATTATGATGAAGTCCTTAGAACTATCTAGATTCAACAAAGAAGGATTTATCGTTTAGTCTTTAAATAGTTCACGATCAAATAATACGTTGTTACTTAGGACGACAACGTTTATCAAGTATAGATCATTGTATGCCATATAGATTGATTGTCCTCATAACCAAGGAGTGTTGAGATACTGATATGGCATGCAAGTAAGATGTATGGGTACATATGCATTGAATATGACCAACTCCCAAGTTTTTCTCTGATCAAGATTAGCTCCGATAGAATATGGATATAAATATTTCTCTGATCTGAGATTACTATGGTGACTTTCAAGCAACTCATTATATTTTGGTACTGGACTATCTGAATTTCTAATTTAGTGATGAAAGATTTTTGGGCATAGTCAAATACTTGTGGAGTCGGTGCGTGTATCAAGATGGGATTGACCACTCCTGATTTCAGGAGCTGTGTTCAATTATATTTTAATTTAGCAAAATCTTGGTCAGGATAGTCTTAAAGAAGAGTCACGGGACTAATTGCTTTGAAATACGATATGGATGTATTTTCTAAGATTGACAGTCTAACCGTGAGTCATCTATTACATAAAGATCATAGGGATGAATTATACGGTAACCATATTTACGTAGATTCTAAATATTACGATTGTAATTATTCGACCTATCTGGATATCGGATACTATTGCTGGATGGTCACTTTGATTAGTATAAAAATTGGTTTCTATGCTACCGACTTAAGTTCGAACCTACGGAGTCATACACACTAGAGATTTCTATCTGATCTGATGGTTGGTGAAGAGTTCCATTTGACTAGAACTTTGTGATCAAGAGTTCCACTAGACCGAAACTCTTCGATCGGGAGTCCTACTAGGTTAGGACATTGAGTCTCAATATCTGGAAGTCTATGGTCAAAAGTTTCACTAGACTGAAACTCTTCGATCAAGAGTCCCACAACTCTGAAACTCTGAGTCCTACATATCTGAGACTTTATGATTGAGAGTTGGGACTCCACAATCATGAGTTCCACTTATTTTGGACTCCGGGATCAAAAGTCCCATTGGTTTGGGACTCTTTGATCAAGAGTTTCATTTTGATGGGACTCTATTGTCCGAACATCCACTGGATTTGGACTCTAATTTTATGAGAGATATTATTAGTGATTTGATCACTAATTAACTTAATTTGATTGAGTAATTATTTTTGGTCCAAGTCCAATTGAATTGGTTTTAGTTGGGTCTGACCCGATTAGGTCGTTGGTTGACCTAATCGCCGAGGAGGTTTGAATCCTAATTTGATCAAAGATTGGGCTTGATCAATTCTTAATTTTATTAAGATTTAATTGAGTCTAATTAAGCCTAAATTTGTTGGGTTTAAATTAGTCTAATTGGGCCTAACCTATTTTGAATTGGTTGGTTCAATTGGTTGAAGTTTGAATTTCAAAGACTAGTTTGACTAGTCTTCTTTCCCTACGCCATTTAACCAACGCCTACTTAAAAATTTAATCTAAATCTCTTATGACTTATTTTTCATGTATAAAAGAGCTTTTGACCAAGTCTCCCATGTTCCAAATGGATAAGGTTTGGTTGTTATTTATTTTGATTTGAATAAGATTCAAATTTGGATAAAAAACAACCTCTACCTTACCCATGCATCATCCTTCTCTTGTGCGACACTTTTACTACATGAGAAAAGGTTTCTCGTGATTCCATTCCATGCAAAAGAGGTTGTTGCCCATCCTTTCTTATGTCCCTAAGTTGATGGGATTAGATGGTTTGAAGGTTGAATTCAAAATGAGTTTGAATTTGGCCTAACAACCAACCCGATCTTTCTCTCCACGCGGTATCTACTCTCTTTGGTGCAAAATAAATAGGATGAATTTTTGGGACATGATAAAAAATAGATCTAAGATTGAGAGAGGACTTCCATGAGCCTCTTGGTGCATGAGAAAAAGTTTTAAAAAAATCCCATGAGGTGAAAAACTAGAGAAAGGCTAGCGCAAGGTTTCAAGGTGCATTTGATCTAGGATTCGGGAATCCATTTCATGAGCTACGAGTATCGAAAGCCCACGAAACTTTGTGAAGAACCTCCTCTACCTCTCTACTACATCTACCAGTGATCCAGAGCATCCGTGAAGCCAGTAGATAAGGATCAAAGGCATTCGATCAAAATAGCTCCTGAAAGACTCCTATGTCAAGCTAGCACTCACATGGGAGCCGATCAGAACTAGGAGCCTCGTGTGGACGATCCATGGAGGCCAGACACTTGTGTAGCTATATCATGACTAGTGAAACTCCTTGATGATGATCAGATCGCAGCGATAAACTATCCGTGAAAAGGTATTATATTCTGAATACGTAAATGTAGTAAATAGTTCACTACATAGTTTTATTTTCAGATCTATTGATATATGCATGCATATTATGTTTAGATCATAATATGTAGGGTTAAATAATCTGATATGATCAGTAAATAATTAATTAAATTAATTATTTTCTACTACTTCTTTGCTATTTTTAAAAATTTTTGAAAATAGCTTAGCAAATCCTGCACTGTTTCCTTCACCATATCCATACCAGATTGAACAAAGAGATTTAAAACATAACATGCACATCTAATGTGCAATAAATTTTTATTTAGAATGAAATATAATGAGTCCTTCAATAATCTAATAGCAGAATTATTCTTAGATACATTATCAAAAGTAATAGACATAATTTTATCATTAATACCATATGAACATGCAGTTTGGTAAATAGCATTAAAAATTTATTGCTTAGAATGTGAAAAATTAAAAACATGAAAAGCAAGAATATATTTATTTAATAGCTAATCATTATCAATATAATGAGAAATAATAGGAATAAACTAATAACCATCAGCAAATGTTGTTCAAATATCAGAAGTTAATGATACTTTTGAATTTAGGACAGAGATAGTTTTAATTAAATTTTATTTCAATACTAAAAAAATTAGTTATAGCTACTCTTTTAAATATACATTTACTAAGTCTTTTGTAAGCAAGTTGTAGGGCTAATTAAATATACTTTTCAAAATTAAAAGGCTCACATAAGCTAAAAGATAATTCATCCTTAACAATCTATTTTACCAATGCTTTTCTTTAATTTTCATGATTATATACAAAATTACCTACAAGATTATCTCTTTATATACTAAGGATGCTTTGAAGACGAGCACTCATAATATGGCTCTCTTGATATCTCCTCAAATGTCAGTTTTTTTACTACTAGCATAACTATATAATTTGGTATATTTTTTATATTTTGCTTTTAAAACTATATCTACCTATTAGATGTATATCCTAGAAGCCAATATGGCAGACATATTGTATTATTCTAGAATACAAATTTATACTTGAAATATTGATTTGATCAATAAAAAGGTAGCTTCTTTATTTTCATTCAAGTGTGATGTGTCCTTGAATCATCCAAGGAATAAATGCTTATGATACATATTCTCAAAGAGTTGAGAATTAGAGGCATGTATAATTAATTTCTAAATTACTTCTACTCATAAGATCATCATAAGGATGGTGATCGATCCGATAGGTTGATGCATGAATCACTTTCTTTAGGATAAATGAGTCTCTGGTCTACAATGTAGAGACATTGAGTAGCAAGTATGGATAGTCGTTAGAGAATAATTAGTACCGAGTATGACCACACGAGAGATCATATGAATTTTATTTAATCATCAGTGATTATCTCAATGTCGTAGTTGTGTGAATGGTTTTTTAACTTATGGTGCCATAACTACTCACAATGAGGCTGCTAGAGTTTGACTATATAAAAATATTGACTCTAGCCATATAAGTCTTTATAGTGGATATTGGTGATAGTTGATCCACTATAAAAGTAGGATGCACATTTAGATTGAATCTATCGATCTTGATAGAAAGAAGAAGTCTTATGGAATTTAAGAGGTTAAGTCCTTAAGTCTGTGGCCACAGCATGTAATGTGATTGATGAAAAAGAGTTTTCATAATATTCACTATTGAACTTAAGCTAATTGAATCTATCATATGATTAATGTTGAGGTTTGATGATTTATCTATAACCTGCCATCTAGCCGAGACTCATAATAGAGGGACTGAATTACATGAAAACTATACATAGAGATTTTTTATTCATTTCTGTTGAATTACTACTACATACTGCTAGATGTCACTGGTGGATTGTGAGAGCTCACTAGGATCATTCTGGATCGATGATCCTTATTAAGTTAGAGTAAAATTATTCTAATCCATTAAAAAAAATTTTAATGATACCATGATAAAGATCATGGTATATCTCACTACCAGATAGAATTGAATCTATAGGATTACACAAACATAGGAACTAATTTGGACCGACCAATTAGACTTGTGAAGTCCTAATTGGATTAGGATTTAGAAAAATTCTATTGGATTTAAGAAAGCCTTGCTAGCACATGGTTAAATCCAATTCCTCTTTGGACTTGGATTTCTTATTTGATAAGGATTAGACTAGTTAGTTACATGCATTAGACCGAATCCAAATTGGATTTGAAATTGGATTCATGGGGCTCAATTGTTGGGCACCAACATAGTTTGGATCAAGCATTGGGTGCACCACTTGATGTGATCAAGTTAGGCACACCACCTTTAGATGGCCTAAATTTGATCTGGGGGTGTGCCACTTGATATGATCAAGTGTGGGTATGCCACCTTATGTGGATGATTCAAGAGGGTCCATGCCTCCCTCTATTTGAATTGGGCATGGACAATGGAGAGGAGGAGAGCACGCATGCCCTCTCTCCTTGTTGCATGAGGATTCCAAGAGGGTGCCAAATTCCAAGAGGGCGCCAACATGAGGATTCCAAGAGGGTGCCAAATTCCAAGAGGGCGCCAAAGGTTGGCGCCCCCTCTCCCTTCTTTCCTTCGTGTGGTGTGGATAAGCTAGGGTTTGAAAGGATGAGTCATAACAAGATTAGGACTAACCTTTAGATTAAAATTAGAGTTTGGTTTGGACTCCAATTAAACCCCTACAAAACTGGACCCTCTCTTGGCCTTTGATCATGACTTCAAGCAATCAAGAGAAGGCCTCTACCCTATCTCCATGCCTCCCTCTCTTCCTTCTCTCTCTCTCATGCCCAAGGGTTTGGCATTAATTATCCACATGCCCAAAGGATTGGGCATTTCATCTTCTCCACACTAGAGCTTTGGTTGTTGATTGTTCTACATCAAGGAAGATCCAAGGAAGAGAAGAAAAGAAAGATCAAAGGCTGATCTAAAGATCCAAAGGCTGATCAAAGATTGATCAATTGCATGTAAAGAAGAAAAGAAAAGCGATCTAGATTGTTCCTGAGTGGATACTCGTAGAGATCGGATGCTTGTGCAGCTACGATAGAACCTAATTTTCTTCTAGATCCAAATCTTAAAAAGAAAAAAAAGCAAATCAAGTATGTGATTTGATCACATATTTTATTTTTAAATTAAAATCAGATTTTATATTGTTTTCTACATATAAATTAGATCCTTTAGGTGCTTTGTTTTGATCTATGTATGTTCTAGATTAAAAGTTATTTAATCTATTCTTTCATTGTAATTCTTTTTAAAAGAGTTTTGAAATCTACATGCACGAACACCTAAAAAACATAATAATGGTATCAGAGCCACAAGTTCATATGTATGAAAATAACATGCATGATTTGAAAAGGGTTTTCAAAATATGATTTTAATTCATACATAAGATGTATGGCTATTTAATTTAGATATGAAAATTTTCAAATCTGATTTTGATTCATGTATGAGATATATGATTGCATGCCAAGATCTAAATTTATTTAAGATCTGATTTTAATAATTCATATATGAGATATATGAAAGCATATTTAGATTTGAATTTATTTTCTTAGATCTAATTTTGAATCGTATATAAAAAAATACATGGAAGCATGCTTAGATCTGAATTTAGATTTAAGATCTAATTTTGATTCATATATGAGATATATGATGGTATGCCAAGATCTAAATTTATTTTGTAGATCTGAATTTTGTTCATATATAAGATATATGATTATATGCATAGATCTGAAAAATAGTTTTTAGATCAGAAACTTACTTTTCATGCAAAGAATTTAGATCTAAAACTTAGATATAAGATCTAAAATTGGTGTTTGTACATGAGGGATTGATTATGGGTAGATCAAAATTAGGTTATGTAATTGGATTACATCTAGAATATTTGATTTGATCATAATGGGTTCAGATCAATTTAGCAATTGATCAAACCAAGTCAAGTGTTGATTTGGGCTAGGTCAATAGATCTTAAGATCATACAATTTTTGTTGATCGAGTCGATTAACACCCATATGTAAATCAATTAACCTAAGGACCTAGTTTAGCTCTGTAGCTCGAGCATGATTCGCCTAAGTAAACCAATTTGAAATTGATTGACCAATTAGTATATAAGGCAAGTAATTGAAAGGTGGTTACTTAATTATGATCCTTGATCAGGCAAAGGGGAGTCTCCCACCGATCTCACTTACTTAACGAATTTGGAAGATTGAGTTTTGAATATGGTTGCTTAGCGGTTTGGTTTAGCCCATGCCAATTAAATCAGTTATTCAATGATTGATTAGATGAGATCTAAAACCAATCTTTTCAATAAATATTAAGTCTAAAGCCTTTCACCATTGTAAAAGTGCAGGTGTGGTACTGGTGTTAATTGCTCTTGGCTAGTCATGGTAGCTCAGTTGCACCAAGAACACACAACTACTCTATTAGTAAAGAGTTGCTCTAAGGTAAAAATGGGGTTAGGCCTAATAACTGTCAGGTGAGGGACCTAATGTCAGCTTTGTACCTGTAAATGATGGATCAAGCTTAACTAAAGAGTATAGTCAATAACTGTTAGGTGAGCCTACATAACTTAGAGATGAAGTTGTTGCAACATGCTTAAAGAAGCATCTGAATAGAGAGTTATCTACGCATCGGTGTACATATTTCCAATAACTATCGGATGTAGTGCATGGTATCAATGGAACCGTAGCACCCACTAAAAATCTAATTGTCATGTTAGGATTTTCGTTTCTCCATCCGCGGAGTGTGGAGATCTAATAAAACAGTGGAAGCCTATTTATTTCTTAAAGTCCTTAAAATCCCAACCATATGTATGGAATAAGAATTACTTATCTCCATTCCCATACCTGAGTCCAACTCTCCTCAATCAAATATATCCTTAGTTTCTCTAACAAACGACTCAAAGAGCCTCTTTTAAGAATGAGCTCTTAAGGTGCAACTGGATAAGTTGTGTGCTTGCATGGTACCATTACCTCCTAAAAGCTCTATATTTGGTGTAAAATCGTATGCTACTTAGCTAATTATTTTTTATAGAAATTTGCCTATGTGAATTTTAATAGGAGTTATATAAATGATGGTGGTTGGCGCAATTTGTTGTAATATAGATGACCACCAGCTATGCTGCTTATTTATTTATATTTTGTTATTATTAAAAAGTGGAAAGACTATACCCATCTGGTATAAATACATCTAGAAAAGTCAAAAAAATAGAATATCTCGCAAAGGTCCTAATTTTGAGCATTTCTATTTGATCTAATCTTGGGCATTTTAGAAAGGCATCAATTTGTTAATGTGATGCACATAATTTGTTTATGATATTATCTCTCATCTCCTTTCCTTCTAGACTTTTTCTATGCCCTGGGGAAACTCTACTAGCTTAGGGCCTCTTTGGATATCCTACAAGATAAGATAGAAAATCTATAGGAATCGGGCTTGTTGGCCCATCTATTTTGCATTTTCTAAGAGCATGGGTATAAAAAGAAAAAAAAAAGATCTGTAGAAATCATTTTTTCTTCTCACTGGATTTGGGCTGAGTATTGTTTGATGATATAGGGTCACGTTAAATAGATGGCCCAATCTATAAATCTTATAGGACTTGTAGCCTATTTCTATAGGAACATTCAAACACCTTTAGCAGGCCTAAAGAGGATTGAGATGATCTACTGCCAACCCAGATCCGATCCAAAATAGATCCAGATTCCATCTGCACCAAAGTTATGTAGACTACGCTTGTATAGAAAAAAAATGATATATTTCAAAACGGATTGAATATGTATCACTAATACCCCAATTTGAACCAAAGTTATTTGATTCTAGTAATAAATTTTATATGCTTAATGTTGGATTTGTTTAGTTGATTACAACTCATATCAAGTTATTCATTAAATCTTGCATGGGATGTATTGTTGGTAACTTTTTGATACTTAGTTATCAGTTTCTTAAATCAATGGTTAGTCTAAGGCCCGGTTCGTTAACCATTTATCGCTCTGGAGTGTAGGATGTGGCCCAGCCCGGTTTATTGGCCAGTCAGCCTAGCAGTGGTCTGGCCTCTTTCGCCCAACCTGGTGCAAAGAATTAGGCCTCTTGGATGTTGTGAGGATGCCAGTGGATCTTTAGTCTTCGGCTCGCACTTAGAGTTTCGAACTACGGTCGAGCCCCTTTTATACCCCTATTGTAGTCAAACTCCTTTTTGTTTTTTTTTCTTTTTCTCTTGCCAACCATCCATGTCATCGATCATTCGCCGTTGCCCTCCTTCTGTGGCTGCCATCCTTAGCACATTCGCCAGGAACTAGACCTCTAGCTGATGCCCATTGCAGCCACGACTGGCCTTCCTCTATAGCATCAAAAAGATCTCTTTTGTTTCTTAAGAATATCGATCCTTGTAAGACCTACGACTACCTCTCCTTGAGCCCTATGATCAAAGTTGAGGCCTCGCTTGTCTGTGAGCAAACCGTGGCTTAGAACTGACTCCAAGCCCCATTGGTCCTCCATTTTGAGTTATCCCCTATTATCTTCCATTTCATTCATTCTCCCTCTTCTCTCTCAAGATGCTTCAGCAAATCAGTGGAGGATCCTAAATTTCATCTATGCAATCCAACGGTTGATATCGCAAAGCAAGATCAATCATTCTTTTGTGCAAAAGATACAACTCGAACCCTATTAAGAACCACTTTCCTACCACTTTGGTGTTGATAGGATTCTTGCTTCATGATCCATTGATTAATTGGTTGCATCACTCAAATGTTCCCTACTTGGCTAGTTGGACATCGTCACTTAGCTAGCAATACCTTTTCCTCTCTTTTAAAAGCTTTTACTACTAATCATAAATTCTATAATTCTCCTAATTATTTATTCAGATTCTTTAAGGATGCGATCAACAAGACAAGAAGATGTTGAGCAACAAATTTTATGCTCTAGTTCCCCAATTAAGGTAAAATTCTATTTATTTATTTATTTATTTAGTCTCCAATGAAATAGAATAAGAAAGTTAGTTTAGAGTAATTTAGATATTAGAGCTTTGAAACTATGAAATCAGCAATAATTTATTTATTTCTTACATTGATGATTGATTAAAGATGAGTTGGAGTTATATTGAATAATTAGACATGCTTGGTATATACTGATAAACACTGTACTTGAGTTTATCATTGATAGAGATAAGTAACTTTTATGGTTCTTACTAGTTTAAACTACCAATCATTTTCAATGCTTAAAACTTTATAAAAATTAGGATTAATTATTATAAAAATCTTGAACTTTTTAGGAGTTTTCATATTTATCCTAAACTTCGATTCGTTGTAATCTAGTCATGAAACTTTCAATATGTTTCAATTTCTTCCCTAGCTATTACTTCCATCTAATTACCATGACAGAAATGATGTGGTAGATGATATGGTGTGTAATGATAGATGATGTGGTAAATACTGCTAATATGGAATCTCTTAGCTAATGTAGACTAAGCTACTTCCTATCTTTTTAATACATCCTCCAACTAAGATTTCACCCTTTTATTTTTTTTGCCCTTCTTGGGTTTCTGGTTCCTATTTCCCTTTTCTCATCCGATGATTGGAAAGTGGCGACTAAAGCATTATTTCAAAGCTCGTTCGAAAGTGATGGTTTGTAAGAATGTTGAAAGGTTAATGCATGAGTCTCCAAATTATAGCATGGATTCAACAGGACGCAATGATGGTATAAGATAGTACAAGTGTGGCCTCTTACCTAAACTGTAGACTTCATGGAGTGATGAAATCCTAGAACAAAAAAAAGATTCAGAGGTTGTCGAAACTATCAGGTAACTTTGATCGACCTTGTAGCTATAATATCACTTGTTTGTTTATGATCTTTATATATAATTGTTGTTATTGTAGAATGAGTCATATTGCAACTACTTCACATGGATTGCTTTGGAAATAAAAGGTCGAGCCAAAATAGCTCTTCTTGAAAAAAGAGATAAAGCAATGGATTTGAAAGCTGAGGTAGGAAGATTGTTTCGAATCAGTGAAATATATAGAGAAGAAAGTTCAGGTTTGAAAGAACATATATCAAAGCTGAAAGGAGAGGCAATCAGCTTGTTAGAAGAGGCAGATGTATTAAAAATGAAGATTTTTGACATAAAATGGAAGTAATAAAGGTGAAGGCTGAATGTGCTGGATTTAGGAGGAAGGTTGCAAAGTGTGCCGCAAGAGAGAAGTTTTATTTGATTGCAATGATGGTTTCATAGGCTATGCTAGTAGTTGTTTTTTTTTTTTTTTGACTGAAGAACAAATACAATTTTAAAAGTCATGTATGTAATGAATGCTTTGTAATTAGCTTTGTAATCAATGATATCATCTTTCTAATCAACTTTGAAATCTACTATATACTTTATGTAATAATTATGTGTGATTAGTATTTAGATGTTGAATCTAAGGTTGTTATTGGTAATTGGTGCCAAAAGATAGTTCATGCAATTGACAGTTTTATCAATAGTTTTTGGTATACTTGTTAGAAGTATCTTTAATCATGGAACATTATTAGCAAATAGTATCATAGATTTTAAAAAGAAAATAACTAAGAAATTTATTTAAAGTTGAAACTGAGCTATGAAACATGGTTGAAGAGAGTTTTATAACTATGAAATCGAGCTCTAAAAATTTGTTGATACTTTAGTCTAGAGTATAAGTTTAGCTAAAACCTTGAAAAATCTCTAATGTTGGGTTGAAGTTGAAGAGCTCTGAAACCTTGAAGGGAATTTCAATATTGAGCAAAACTTGTATGTGAAACCCAACTCTAAAACATGGGTTGAAATAAGGTTTGAAGCTGAGCCTTGAAACATGGATGAGGAACATGTTGCATCAATTTATGGAAAACTAACATGCAATGAAACTGAACTCAATTTCATAGCTTTGAAACATTGAAATTGAGTTCAATTTCAGAGCACCGAAACATTGAAACTAAGCACAAGTTTAGCTGAAACTTTGAAGAAGCTCAAATGTTGTGCTAAACTTGAAGAGCTCTAAAACCTTGAAGGGAGTTTCAATGTTGGGCAAAACTTGTATATAAAATCCAACTCTGAAATACGGGCTAAAAGAATGTTTGAAGCTGAGCCTTGGAATATAGATGACAAGGAAACTGATATGCAATGAAACTTAGCTCAATCTATAGATCTGAAGCCTTGAAATTGAGTTTAATTTTAGAGCACTAAAACATTTAAACCGAGCACAAGTTCAGCTTCGATCGAGAGCACAAGTTTAGCTAAAACTTTAATAGCTTTGAAATATTGAAACTGAGCTAGATTTCACAGCTCTAAAACCTAATAAATTAGCTCAGTTTCATAGCTCTATTTGATAACTTCAAAAAGTTTCAGCTGAAATTTTGAACCAAAGCACAAATTCAGTTGGAACATTGAAATATTAGTACTAATTCAGCTTAAAACATTAAACTAGGGTACAAATTTAGATAACAAATATTCTTCATAATATTGAACTAGGGCACAAATGTTGAACTAATAAGGTACAATTAACATTCTTTATAACACATTCTTATGACACAAATAAGCTATGAATTTGAGACATTGGTACCAATCAGCTAAAACATTCAACCAGGGCATAAATTGTAATCACAAACATTCTTTATAACATTGAACCAGACCACAAGCATTGAACCAATAAGGTACAACCAATGTTCTTTATAATACATTCTTATAATATAAATAAGCTAAGACTTTAAGACATTATTTCGTTAAGGTGTAACCAATTGTATATCACATTATAAAATAAACATCTCAGAAGATATTGATCCACAAACAAAACAAGGTTACATCACATAGGACATTGATCCATAAACACAATTTAAGGATCGATATTAATCTATAGACAATACATCATAACTTAACAACCATAGACTATATACTGTCCACTGACGTTGAAAGCTATCAATGTCACAAAATTTGCTCCCCGCCCATCCCCCGCCCTCCCCCCCCCACCCCAAGACCATTTGAAATCTATAACCACCTAAGGTTGGTCCCCCCAATACTGCTTTCTTCTATACTTGGCTGAGAGAAAGTAGGCTGACTAGATCCTATAATAATGTTTCTCCTGGTATCTAATTGTGCTCTTACTGATCTTCTTAAAACATGGCTTCCCGCTAATATGCCTAACCCTACATGAGCCTTGCAAAAATATGCAAACAAGTTAATATATTTGAGCTATATTTAGAACAAAGCTAAACTCAGCCTACCTTATAAAATCTTTTTCCAGTACTAGGATATACATAGAGCCATAACCCTCCGGTAATCTTTCCTACATTGGCTATTTACTAGTTTTTGTGGAGCCTTGTAAGTGGGACTGCTATTGCTCATTTCTTATAGTCCTTCTCTTTAAAGGTAGCTTTGCTCGATTTGTTATGGTACTTGTAACCTAGCATTAAAGGAAGAAAAGTTGTTATTAATTACTAATTGATAAGAAGAGAACTGGAACTTAACATTAAGTTAAATAATGAATTAGAATATTGGTTGGTTAGAGCAGAACAACATGAATTTTTTGTAATCCACCCCTTGGTCTCTTTGCTGTTACATGATGAGTTGGAACACTTGATGATGCTTCACTTCTTTTGGGACATCCTTGCTTGTTATGACCTCTCTCAAAATATATTTGATAAGTCATATGTCTTCCTACTCTTGAAAGCTTATGAGGGTTGTTGGACTCCTTATATGGGTCCTTTCTTCTATTTTTTTGGGCCTACCTAGCATTATTCTCGTGGATATATGGAGGTAGGATTACCTCTATACCAATCCTAGGCCAAAGTTTCTCTTCATTCATAGTTATAGAACAAACTCATAGCACATTCTATAAGAATCTTTGGTATACCACTCTGCAACATAATCTTCAATATCATCATTTTAATACTATATTATAGAAATGGCATAAATGCATGGTATACCTATCAAATCTATGCATTGCAAGCACAACTTTGATCCAATAAACTAACTTCGTAAGATTGTCCCTTATATGTCACCTCATACTTTAATCTCTATTATAGATGGCCTCACACCACCTACTTTCAATTTTGTTTCTCTCTATCTTTCCTTAAAATCAAGAGACTATTCTTTTGTGCCACTTGTCAATATCCACCTTTTTTTTTTGCCACCCTTATTATTATTGCCCTCCTTATAACTTCAAGCATATCAGTAACTGCCTTCTTCCTTGCCTTAATTATGTATGAGTTGAATGTCTTTGTTATATTATTGTCAACCATATCATACTGTAGAAAGGAACTAAAAAAGGCTTTCACAAATTTTTTTGGATTACTCTCTGTGAAGTCTCTCCATGCCTCCTTGGATAGCCCTTTCATCTCATCCAACATATTAAGAAAATCTTCTTCTATGGTGAACTTTGATATCCTAAAAATGGTTAATTTCAGAACCTTACCCTTATGCTTTTTTCTTTAATTTCTATAAACATGCCTTGCATAATATTTATGCTCAACACATGATAGAAAATCAACAACTGCTTGAACCAAACCCTACTTAGAAGCATGTAATAAAAGTCAAAGATTGAAATAAGAAAAGATGAAGTTTGAAAAGAATGTGAACTTTTATCTTTTGTTAGTCACTGATAAGTGTCCAACCTAATCCATCTCCAACTTGTAAATCCTTGGCTAAAACATTAATGAACAAATACCAAGAATCTCTACATTCTATCTCAACCTAGAGCCCATACAATTGGAAACATTTGATTGTTGGCATCTCTTCTAATAGCAACTAATAATTCATCTTTACAAAACTATTTTAGGAAACATCCATCAACCCTAATAATAGGCCTGCAAGCTGCCAAGAACCCCTTCTAAATGCTTTAATTCCTATGTACAACCTCTAGAAGTAAACTCCATTTTCGATCCTATTAACCTTCAAAATGACTATGGTCCCCTTGTTGCTTCTTTAGGCTCCTCATAATAATCATATAATTAACCTTGCATAGTGCTTATGATAGGACCTTCTGATCTTCTCCCATACCATTTGTCATGCCCTCTAGCATTTGATGACAATCACATCAACTTCATATTTTATCTTAATATCATAATTCATATCCTTTGGCTTATATACAGGACATAATCTTAGCTTTTCTAAAAATTTCATCGCAGTCCATTATGTAGTTATTTGTCTGTTTTTATGGATCCTTACACATCTATGCTCTCCTACATAAGTTTTAATTTAAATTTTTTCTATAGTATTTTCAAAAGAACACCATACTATAAAAGGACAGTCACTAAAAGTGCATTTAATCTTAGCTCTTTTGACATCATTCTTACTAAACTTTAGATCATATTTTTGAGCAACATTATAGTTGACCATAACATCTTTGAACTCTTCAATTGTACTGAATGTCATTCCTTTACAAAATTTCACATCTCGCATGCCAGTTTTTGGTTTGAAATATGCCCATTTCTTCTTTCTCGCAATCTCACTAGTCTCATTCTTAGAGCATGACATAGGAGTCTCAAACTTTGAAGAATCAAGGTACTCATTATAGTATCCAGTATCTTCTTCTACTTCATCTATACTAGCACTCTAATTTCTTGGTCTTATACTAATATTTATAAGTGGTGGCTGCTCTCTTTGAAACTCATGAACTATATCATTTATCTTAGTTTTTGCTTCTTTAGCTACTCTCCTTGTATCTCTTAGCTCTTTATCATTAGTTAGTAGCTCAACATTTGTGTAAAAACTACCTTCACTATTTATTTGTTTACTATCATCATCTGGGCTATAGTCAATATCCAAAAAAGCTTCACCCCTTCGATGCTTGGATGTCTTGTCTATGTTCTTCTTCCTTTTTCTTTGAGCCCTAGTCATAATTCTCTCTACTACTATATTTTTTCTTTTGCTTTGAGCCCTAAAGCTAGGTCTCTCAACTACCTGCTTCTTTTCTTTGTTTTGAGACCTAGTCTTAAGTCTCCTAGCTACTTTTGTCATTTACTCTGAACCTCTTTTCAGTCTTTTACTCTTCTATGCTTCTTTATCCTTCCTCTTTGAGTACTTCACTAATTGGTACATTGGCTTCAGTAACTATAGCAATGGCTACTTGATTGATTGGAACATTAGCTGCTTTAATACTGAATATTAATGCTTCATCAACATGGATACCTTCATCAACTAACTCTTTATGTTTTACATAAATATTTAGATACTCCATTATATCCAATGCCAGTTCTATCATCTTTTTAAGTTGACTATCTTCAAATAATATCCTTATTCCATTAGTATCATTTGGAATAGACATCCTACAGAATAATCTTAGAACTTTATCCATGCACAGTTCCTCTGCAATATCAATTAATTGCTTATAAAACATATTTTCTATATCCCAGATGTTATAAAATGCCACATTCCCTCCAAAATAGTTAATGTATCCACCCTTGTTCATAAATTTCCCACCATGATGCACAACTATAGTGAGACTATCCATTCTACATGACATAAGAGGCAATAATAATCTTAAAGTATGCAACAAATTAGGTTATGATCAAATAAAAAGAATGATTTAACTTCACTTGTATAGTTAGGTCTAGAAAAGGGGAAAAAAATAGTGTCTTCAAGGTCCCATAAAATGACAATAGAGACTTTGGACCACTTAAAAGCTGAAAACCTACTTGACAATATAGTCTTGGGACCACTTTCTCAAGTTGGATGAGCGATGCTATTTGATTAAACTAATAGTTCATGGGGGGGGAAAAGAAAACTTAAGAGATATGTGGGAGATGCAAGCCAATTATTTTACTTTAGTGGCCAAAATGGAGAAGCGATCAAACCAATCAGTGCCGCTCATCGAAATGTGTATGAAGCACAAAGGCTCGTTGATCTCTAATTGTCAGATGGGAAGGAGCCAAATTATCCAAAAAAAAATTGTAAACCCTAGCTAGAGAAATGTTGTAAAGGAAAAGAAGTTACTTGCCATGTCACGAGTAGTCTTTACTACATCATCTCCCGTTATACACTATATGATAGCACATGACAATATCCGACCATTTCCGTCATAGTAGTTAGATGGAAGTAACAGTCGAGGGAGAAATTGAAATATTTTGAAAGTTCTAGGACTTGATTGCAACAAGTTGAATTTCAGGATAAATATGAAAGCCCTTAAAAAGCTCAGAATTTTTATTTTGACACGGATGATTTGATATTTTTCTTAAAATTAAGGATCAAATATATGATATCATGAAAATTATAGTTTATCATAAATAGAATAATTCCATTAATATTTTAATGTTAATGATTTGTAGATGAACTATAAACTTTATAATGCCATTTAGTAATTTTCAACCTATTATTTATGTTTTAAGAAAAATATATTTCTTTTAAGACTCTTAGGAGAGTCAGTTATATATGCTTTCTAGAAGTAGGGTAGATTAATACTTGGAGCTAGTTTCATATGGCAAGTGGGTATAATAGTTGGCATATGATAGTATAGTAGTTGGCATATTATCATACTTAGTTGATTATAGCCATGTCACTAGTATAATAGTGATATTTGTGAGCAATATTTTGAATTATGACAAAGCTAAATTATAAATGATTTATGAATTTATTTATGTTATACACTTAGAACCATATTTGTTAAATTTGCATGATTTATGCATATATGAAAGTATGATTAGCTTTATGACCTCCCTTATTATATATTATGAAATATATTATTTTCAGTGGAAGTCGTTGATTATGTAGAACTTATGCTTGATCTCCAATTCAACTCAACCTACTTGTGATGCAAAAATTATGGAATACAAAATTTTATCCAGCTTCAAAATATGCTACCTTAATCCATGAAGCCAATCCTTGTTGATGGATATAGAAATCTGTTTACAGCTATCTTCCAGCTTCACATTTACTTGATGCTGTGCCAATGCCTCATGTGCAACCCCTGCTGCCTCTGTACCACACTCTCAACAACCTATTCATAGTGTCCTCCCCAAGTCATGGACCATCCATGAAGTGGATGAGAGGTTTAATATATTATATACTAGCCCTGCAATATTAAAATATACTATTTTCATGATTGAGATTGAATTAATGATTTCTCCTCAGAGAGAGAGAGAGAGAGAGAGAGAGAGAGAGAGAGAGAGAGAGAGAGATTCAATTAGTAATCATGATTTCTATTTTTGATGTGCAGTTTTTACTTGGTCAGCTTCAATCTATTTCCTGCTTCATCTTTTCTTTGTTTCGGAGGTTCGGCAGTATAACGGCAGAAAAACATAATAATCTTTATACTGGATTTGGCTTTTCGAGATCTATACAGATAAAGCTGAAGTCCCTCAAAGCCTTCGCTGTAACACACTGGAATAAGTCAAACACCGAAGGAGCTTCAAAAGAAGAAAGGTTGCAATTGGAAACCCGTGCAGAGTTGGGACTGAGGCAGAGGAAATTCTTAGTTGAGATAAACTGCTTGCGTTTGATGAAGGAGATGAGGAGACAATTATAGATAATCTATTTGACAGAAGTGAAATGGGTAGTGACAACACATCTCCTGTTCATAATGAAATCTGCACCATTAATGCAGAGCCTAGCAACAACAAGTTCGGATGGCAGTCCACAAGAAGGCGCAATAGACTTGATTGGAGGGCCTATCTATGATGACGATTTATCCAATGAAGATGAAAAGGTACTGTTTTTTCACAATTAGAATTTTTTTTTTCCTTTCTATATATTTGTTAATGAGCATGATTGCTATGTTTCTTTTATAGTGTAGTGGACTACATGTGGGAGAAAGAGGCGTAATGTAATAGTTAAAAAAAGGAATGAAGAAATAAGGTGCTATTCCACCAATATGGCGATGTGATTTTAAATGGATATTTAAAGCTTTTCGCCGGAGGGTTGGTATAGGTTATGACCATAATGTATTGAAAGTACTCAGTGGTGGATCTTGATGACATGACTTACCAGTTTGCTCTTGAAATTTTTTTGAGCTACCTGAATTTCCTTACCGTGCTCATCGCAAATCACTAATAGAAATCATTTTCTCAGATAGCACTGGGACACATTACAGATGGTATAAAGTAGAAGGCTTTGATGATGAAAATACTAGAAGAAAAGCAGTACTTAAAAGAAGTATAAGAAAAAGAAATGATTATCCAATTAAGCCACTTGTGCTTGGGGTCTTCGTTGCTGTCAGTGGATCTTGTAAGCATCTCTTATCAGCTTTATCTCTTCATAAAAAATGGCATCACCTGCTTAGCTTCTGAAATTGTTCATTTCAATCTTCGTTGCACTCGTTGGTACTTTTTAAGCATCGTACTCTTTGGTAGTTCGATCATTATGAAAGAGACTTGTTTGTATTTAAAGATATTGTTGCATTCTGAAACATTTTAAAAACGTTTAATTATGCTTTTCTTTTTTTTGGGTGAGCATTAGTGGATGCATTAGCTGATGTTTGGATATTTTATTATGTTTTGCAAAGGATGACATTAATCCCGAAGCATCAGATCACCTAATGATAAATAACTACCACTGTCCTGTGAATGGTTGAGAAGAATTGACTGGTGATGTGAGAAAGCAGTGAGACTGATTATGCATCAGAATATCGTACTATAAATTACCTTGGCATTTTAGTTATCATCTAGATTTATATAGATGGTCTTGGGATACTTTTGCTTGAACTAATTGACTAGTAGAGGCCTCATGCATCAAACTTATACGAATGATTTACTCAGAGATATTTTAGCTAACAAATCTCACAGCTTCACTCCCGGAAAAAAGGAATTGAGTGGTGGTCCCACCTGCCAGGGGACTACTCAATTGAGATGATCAAATATGAATAACAGGATAAAAAGAGGATCACCTCACAAAAAAAAAAAAAAGAGAGAGAGAAGAAAAGGAGCAAAAAAAAAGAATGATGAAGAGAGACCAAGGCAACAGCCCATTCAGCAAACCGTATCGAGAATACTGTGGTCGAACTTAAGCATGATACATCTTCCTTTCCTTCCAAATAATCTGACAGACTACCATTACGTATTGATCCCAAGCATTCAGCCATTATGAGGGTATCATTCATCACCGAAGGGAAAAAATAAACAAACAAAAAATAAAAACAAGAAGAAAAAAAAAAAAATCTTATACGAATGCTCAGACACCTATTCTTGGATGGCATGATGAGGCATTAAAATGGGCGCTACATGTTGATAACTAGTAAGGCTCTGAAAGAGGTAAAGATAATGAATATCCAAGTAAACTCTGTTTTTACCAGAGTTTTCTTATCCTCACCTGTTGGAATCTTATAAGCTTCTTTTTACCTGAATTTTCTTTAAATCTGAAATTGCAAATCCAGTTAGCTTCTTAAAAGTTTGTTGTCAATCTTCATCTGCCGTTATTTATAGTTAGGTCATTTTGCACACCTTTACTTCTGCTTGAGGAAAACAACTTGTGAATGAAAGACACCTTAACGAAACAAAAATTTACACTCTGAGCATATTTTAAACACTTTGTTTTGCTTCTGTTCTTTTCAATCAGCATTGGTGTATGCACTAGGATTGTTCAGACTCCGCTTTAGAAGCTTTGAAAAGATAGCACGCTAGGATGTCAGATCTCCAAATGCTGTTTTATTGTTAAAGTTCGGGCATGCTTGAGAAATGCAACCTGGTTGAAAACAGGGAGAGATAATAATATTTAATATTGATTCCATGTTTTCTAGTAAGCCTTGATCTTTTGCTGTTTAGAGAAGCATGGCGGGTATTTGAGTAACTCTGATGACTAAGCTGCTCATTTAGGAAGTGATTTTGAGCATCTAATCCCAATGCTCTATACTCCCATCCTTGTATTGCATTACTAGACATTGAAACGTCCCTTTTCACATTATGAGTATTGTTTTCCAGCTAAGCGAAAGCTAAAAGAACTCAAGTGACGAATGGACATGGCAAGATTTAAAAGAAACAACAAATTAACCTTGCTCAAAAGATTACTTTTTTTATTTGGCTTTTTGAATATACCATGCCTGTGGATTGTCCATAAGAAATTTTGATGTCTTCACTGAAGTTCTGTTCTTTTTGCACCAGATCTCATCTGGAAGATTTTTACCTCACCAAGTGGAAGCATGATGGAGCTATTGGTTATAAAATTCCAAATTATATGACTTTTTCATAACCTCTTGTGTGTCAACGCAGCTAATTTACATACCATTAGCCCTGCTATTGCCCGTAGCAGGATCTTACTGAATTTTATTGTTAAGCCATTGTAAATAGATTGTCAGCGACTGAGCAAAATAGTAACCCGTAGCTTTTTGATATGAATTATATTAGGGATCAAGGTGTTGTTATCTAATGCATCTAAAAATTTAAAATTTGCTTCATTGATCATTTGTTACTTTAGCTTTCATTCCCAGGACAGAGTGCTTTTCGAAGGCATAGTGTTTCTTTTGAGTTTGTGAATTACCTCTTATCTTTTGGAGTAAAGAAAGTGGAGTAGTTACTCATTTCGCAATACTGGATGAAATTATAGTTTATGAATTGCTTTCACCATCGCCTCTTATCCATCTTTTAGCTTTGAAGGAAGAGGAAAGCAATTGATGTATTGCAACTTATTCTCTACGATCAGCCATCTCATGTCTAGACCCGAAAGGCCATCTGACAGATGACAGTAACAATGTTCATGTATACCATCATGCTACAGCCTATGATCCATTGAAGGCTGTGCAATCTCTTCTAATCTCACCTTCATTGCCCGTCTTCACACCGACCCTCCCGAGCCGGACCATCGCCGATGCGAAGGCCTTGAAGAAGTTTTCCTGGTTGGCTGCAAAGTTGGACACAACAGGCCGGGACAGCGGGTTGGTGAACAGCACCTCGTCGGAGGTGAAGAGCCCTCTACCATTCACCAAATTTTTGAAATAAACGTTGTCAAAGGTGTTCGGCGTGAACGGATCCATGCCGACGACGATGTTAGGGTCGACGTTCTGCGGGCATGCATGCATCAGTTGCTGGGCATACTTGGGATCCAGTGACGGGTCCACAGGAGAGGAGCGAGAGAAGGAGTAGAGGCGGTTGGCAAAGCGGCTGCAGTGGGAGAAGCCAAGAGTGTGGGCGCCGGAGAGTGCAATCATGTCGATCAGGGTGAGGTTGTTCTTTCCAAAGATCGAGGCAAGGAGTTTGAGGTTGAAGTCAGGGCCTGGGAGCTTCCCTGGGACACGACCAGCCTGCGAGATGAGCCCGTCACGCCGGCCGAGCTCCACCGTGAAGCTCGGTCCTCCCGACTAGCCACAATTCATAATTTCCAGCACAAGATGGCACGAAGGATTCATTAGAATTCGACATTGTAATGCAATCTGATGTTTTGGTTTCGGTCGGAATGGGTCGGTTACTTACAAGAACCACGACATCTCTCGCAGCAATTGCCAAGACATCAGCGCAGGAGACCACGCCGGGGCATTGTGCTTCCACGGCCTCCCTGGCTTTCATGATGGTGTCGAATCCATCACCGGCGAGGGAGAGATTGTCAGGTGCATCTTTCTCGGCGTCGTGCCTGGGAGAGGCGATCATGATCGATGCATCGCAACCCTGCAGATCTCAAGCTTTTACTTATCACAATTGAACAAACTAATCTCCTGGACAAAGATTGAGCAGAAAGTTTCCCTCAGATGAAGGCTGCCTATTATCTTGATTCAGAAATTTTTAAAATTTGAAACCTGGCTTATAACTTCTAAGTAGGTCAAAAAGTGAAGGCTATTTTGGTCGCTGTATATTAATAACGGTCCCCAGTTTAAAACGTCAATTGGCAGCTGCCCATTGTTTTTTTCTCCTTCAAAACCAAGCCAGGCAAACTTCTAGGCCCTCCTACCTTCTATAACAAAAAGAACACAAACCGAGCATCTCAGTCTCAAGACTAGATGGCATTCTCTACTCAAACCATGTCTTTTAGTATCCTCTTTGCAGGTGTTGCGTGCTATCATCAGCTAATAGACGTGACATGAAAGTGAACTTCCTGCTTCAACCAATGCAAGCCAGTGAAGCTGAATGAGAATGCTTAATAATTTTACCTCAATGAAGCAATCGTGGAGGAAAAGCCTCAAGGTTGCGGCCACCGTGACGGATGTCTGGCTTAGCTTCTTCTGGATTGCCTGCCTCACCATCGACTCCACGTTCGGGCATGAAGACTGATAGAAGTTCGGTGATAACCGTGCTTCTCCACTTCCTGTAGCCATCAGCAGCACCATTCCCACGAACAAATATCTCCACCACTCCATCTCTTATGGCTTCTAATGTTGAATTCTCTTTGGTCTCTCCTTAACACTGATGTGTCATACATAAAGAGGAAGAAGACCAGAACGGCATGCCTAATGACAGGGAGGGAAGAGTGCAATAGTAATGGATTTTATAGGAGAAATAATATAGTAGGAATGAAAGGGTAGAGAATTTGTGTAATTGATCTATGGCTTCCTATTCTTGTAAGCAGAACTGACCACGTTTTGGGCTTTGTTTATTTAATGCCGGTTCGATAAAATCCAGCCACATCAGACCATTAGTTAATATGCTTGGTCTATTATTTTATACTTGCTAAGAGTTAAGTCCACAAGTCCAAAATGATTGCTTCTTTTAGTTTGCAAACTGAGTTGTGTTTTCTTGAAAATTACTCAATTTAATTGATTGGATCGAGAAAGTTTGCATGTTGATGGAAGGGACGAGTGTCTTTTTATGTTTGTTATGGTCAAGATAGATTTGTTAGGCTACTTACACAAGACCGTCCAACTGATACAAGGACAAGGTTGTTACATTGATTTCACTACATCACTCTAGTTTAGGACAGGTTATGAGCTAGCCTGGTTGTTTTAGTCCATTTGCCACCCAACTTCACATGTTGCTTGCATGCGGTCTGGAATCTGACATATTGCCAGGCTTATAAATGGAGACAATTTCTAACATGCCAAGATCGAGAGTATAATAAAATTGCGCAGAGTTTCATCTCCGCTGCGTATGTCGGAGTTCTATGGTATCGAACAGCTGCAATCTTGCAATTAATTGAGGTAGGTCTTTAGATAGTTTATAATCCTACCCGATCTTCATCTGAATTTTATAAGAGGATTGGTTTGGGATTTGAGATGTTCAAGTGGCCACATATGTTTCAACAAATTTGTGCAAGCACACCGATACATTTTGTGAAATTGAAACGGAAGTTGTCAAAGCCTATTTTACGTCATGTACTTCAGAAAAATCTCATCACATATATGATCCTATGAAGGACACCAGAATTTTTGGTTGATCATCTTGTCCTGATTTGGTGATAGGGCGAGACCAATTATGTCTGAATTTCTTGACAGTTCTGATGTTGATTATAGGCTTCGGCACGAATACTTCGGCTGTAGACCAATCTCCAAAAGCTCCTTTGGAAGAAGTCCTCATAGATCATCTGACTTAAATGTGATCCTTATGAATTACAATTCTTTGTATCTGTATCCTTAAGGACCTTTTGACGTTTGCCAATGTAGTCAGACAAATAGTAGTTTGAATTACTTTCTCTTTTTTTCTTATTTTTATGAGCAATTGAATTAATTGCTGTGTTCTAATGTTGGATATATCCTGCTCATGAGATAGATATGGTGATTGCTTGAATTACAACAAGATCATTACGTTCATAATTGAATTATATATATGATCCTTTCTTGTAATCAAATTTAACCTTGTAGTTAAAGTGCTAAGCTATTTGTCCACTTCCAGGACACCACTCAAGAAACACTAGGAACATATGGGGTTCATGCAATAGAGATGATGGTGTTCCATAAACCATCATTTGCTTTCTTCCCTCTTCATGGGGTTCATGCAATAGAGATGGTGGTGTTCCATAGACCAAAAACACTTGCTTTATTCCCTCTCCATTTGGATTTCTCCAATTCTTCAACAAAGTGTTGCTTCCCGGTTGCATGAATCTAAAGAAATAAATACCAGCTACCTCGCACGTCACTCTAATACCCAAGTTGTATTGGCAAGGAATTTAGCTGAGTTTAGAAAGTGTTGATACTAGGTTAATTAGACCATTTGAGGTTCTCAAATTGATGAATAATGAAGCTATATTCACATATTCATATATGTGGAATGGAGCTTGCATGCTAAATTTGTTAGTAAAATCATGAAGGCCAAGAAGAGGACAGTCGATAAAATGAGAATAAGAGACTGATGAGATTGGATTCCATCAGCAAAAAAGGAGCTGTCTCACATAATTAGAGAGACTCTATAATGTTCGATTATATAGCTCGATTGATTTGATTAGGATTAGTAGTAACCATCAAACATAGCTAGCTAACTATGGTGCATGGAACCACGTAAGTTGAAGGAACAAAACAACTAGAACATAAAGAATATGTTGTCCTACCAAGCGAGAAACCAAAACTAGACTCAAAGGTTGTGTTGTAAGCATGGGCCACTCTGAGTGCCTTCTATGAGGAATATGATAAGAGACTCCATGGGGAAATTAGCAAGAGATAAGAAGGACTTGAGTTGTCCAAGAAACGAAGGAGATGAAACTTAACAAGTAAAATATCCTGCTTGGTTTTATTAAAGTTGCTACACTTCTCCAAATTCATGTCGACATTATAAATCACTATTCCACTGGCTCAAGTGATCAAATACTAAAATTTTGCTCCTCCAATCATTAAGACTCATATAGGATGCAAGAAGAAATTCCTGCATCCAAGATGTATAAGATAGTCGAGGGTCCTACATCAAGCCCATTATAAAGTTCTTAATATCATAATCTTATGACACTTTTGCAGTGTTTGATAGGCAGTCCAACCACAGAATGAATGGAATAAATGTTTTATTCTGTCGTGCAGATCCTTTGCTGTGCACCGCATGGTGCATAGCATACATCGTCTATCGTATGATGGGCAGCATAGCACGCACCATCCATCGTATGATGGGTAGTTGCACGTAGATGCACGCCGTGCAATGCATGTTGTGTGCGGTCATCCTTCATTTTATTTCTTCTATTCGCATTAAACAAATCAAAATGCATCACAAAGTATTTAAAAGGGGAACAAAAGGAAAAAAACACTACAAATTCCAACAAAAACAAGGGTCACAAAACATCACTATAGGGGGTCAAAGGTTATCCTAGGTAGGTTGAGGGCTAATATACAAAAAGTTGGTCAAACCATTCTGTTGCTGCTGAAATCCATCTCGAGGTTGGAAGGCGAGCGGCTGAATATGTAGGGGGTGCCGGAGTGACCTGCAAAATAAGTTCTGAGCTGAAGGTTTTTGCTTCGGCGAGGACCCTCCGACGCTTAAGTTAGGAATCAGAGAATAGAAAGCAACTAATGATTCTCTGAGATAGAATTACTTACCCGGATCCTCAGGGCTTTAGGTATTTGTAGAGAAAAACATCATGCGAATGTACAATCTCGAAGATTTTAGGCCATTAATCATGCTATTGCAGTATTATAGCCCTCTTTTGCTCCCTTGAAATAAGGAGATTGTTACTGGAAAGATTTGAATATCTTTTTTGCCTTCATATACTGGGTGAGTGGTGTCATCTAATGATACATGAGGGTCCCATTTATTAATTGCATAGACTGTCAATCAAGAGCTGAGAGTATGGGAGGGGGTTTAGCCTTCATATGCTTCTCACGTGGGGGTATTTATTATTTTTGATCTTTATTGCATAATGTGGGTGGTTGCAATATAGTTTGGAATATCTCATCTTAAGATGAATATAGCTCATATAGCTCGGAATACTTTATCTCAATGTTTCGGATATAAATCCGAGGCATCAAAAATACCCTTGTAACACTACCCCTCTATCTTGAGTCTAAGAATCAAGTGAAAGGAGTATTGCTCATATGATGCCTCAGGCCTAAGGACGTCAGGCTATTGAGGCTTAGGCCGATCATAGACCATTTTGAACCAAGATAGATCGAAAGTCATTGAATTAAAGCCAATCGAAAGCCGTTGAATTAAAGCTGATCGAAGGCTATTGAATTAGGCTGATTATAGTTCGTTTTGAACCAAGGTTGATTGAAGATTGTTGAATTAAAGCCGATTGAAGGCTATTGAGGCTTAGGCCGATCATAGGCCATTCTGAACTAAAGCTGATTGAAGGTCGTTGAATTAAAGCTAATCAAAGATTATTGAGGCTTAGGCCGTTCATAGATTGTTTTGAGCCAAGGTCGATCAAAGGTCATTGAATTAAAGCCGATTGAAGGCTATTGAGGCTTAGACCGATCATAGGCTATTTTAAATCAAGACCGATCGAAGGCTATTGAATTAAAGTCGATTGAAAGCTATTGAGACTTAGGCCGATCATAGGTAGCTTTGAATCAAGACCAATCAAAGGCCGTTGAATTAAAGTTGATTGAAGGCTATTGAGGCTTAGGCTGATCATAGGCCATTTTGAAGCAAGGCCGATCGAAGGTCGTTGAATTAAAGTTGATCAAAGGCTATTGAGGCCGATCAAAGGCTCTTGAGGCTTAAGCCGATCATAGGTCATTCTGAATCAAGATCGATTGTAAGCTGTTAAATTAAAGCCGATCATAGGCTGATCCTAGGCTATTCTGAACCAAAGCCAATTGAAGGTCATTAAATTAAAGTTGATCGAAGACTTCTTCTAGGCCGATCAAAAGTTATGAAGCTTAAACCAATTATGGGCCGTTGAGGCTTAGGCCAATCATAGATCATTCTAAACCAAGATCGAGCGAAGGCCGTTAAATTAAAGCCAATCTTAGGCCGATCCTAGGCTATTTTAAACTAAGACCGATTGAAGGTCGTTAAATTAAAGCCGATCAAAGGCTATTGAGATTTAGGCTGATCATAGGCCATTTTGAACCAAAGCTGATCGAAGATTGTTAAATTAAAGCCGATCGAAGGCTTCTTCTAGGTCGATCAGAGGCTCTTGAGGCTTAGGTCGATTATAGGCCGCTAAGACTTAGATCGATCAAAGGCCATTTTGGCTTAAGTCGATCAAAGGCTCTAATGGCTTAGATCAATCGAAGGTGCTGGCTTTGATTTTTTTTGCTCAAGTTTCTATTGATCTTGACCTTTTAGTGATGTGACTCTTTGAGGCTAGTGTCTGGAGGTTGTCTCTCTGATGACATAAGCCTCACCTTGGTCCTCACCTCATCTTTATGGCCTTAGTTTGATATCCATTTTAGCTTAAGTACCTAAAGATCTATTATTCTACAAAAAGAATGATATAGAATAATAGATGGGGCCTGAAAACTTTTTATCATGAGAGTTGTAAGCTCTGTTTGAGGGCTTTTGGGTTCTGCTTGACTCCTCTATTATTTATCTCAATTTGGGTTTATTTTTTACTTCGAATTAACGTGATTTCATCTCGAATTGATCTTGATTTTATCTTGGATTGGCCTTGAACTTAATCTTGGGTTGGCCTTGATTTCACCTCGAATTAGCCTTGAACTTGATCTCGGATTGGTCTTGAGCATGACCTTGGATTTGTCTTCAACTTGATCTCAGATTTCTATTAATTTTTGCCTTTTGAGCTTGGATTTCTGCTCACTTTAGCCTTTTAAGCTCGAATTTTTGATAATTTTGGCTTTCTGAGCTCAGATTTCTACTTATTTTAGCCTTTTGAGCTTAGATTTTTATTGACTTTGGCCTTCTGAGCTCGGATTTTTATTGATTTTGGCATTCTAAGCTTGAATTTCTACTTACTTTAGCCTTTTGAGCTCGAATTTCTGCTGACTTTAATCTTTTGAGCTTCGATTTTTGCTGATATTAGTCTTCTAAGCTTGGATTTCTGCTCATTTTGATCGTCTGAGCTTGGATTTCCACTTACTTTGGCTTTCTAAGCTTAGATTTCTACTGACTTTGTCCTTCTAAGCTTGGATTTCTGTTCACTTTGGCCTTTAAGTTGAACTTGGATTTCTACTAATTTTGATCTTTTGAGCTCGAATTTTTACTTATTTTAGTCTTTTGAGATTGGATTTCTACTCACTTTGGCTTTCTAAGCTTGGATTTCTATTGATTTTGGCTTTCTAAGCTTGAATTTCTACTTATTTTAGCTTTTTGAACTCGGATTTCTGCTGATTTTGGTCTTCTGAGCTTCAATTTCTACTTATTTTGGCCTTTTAAGCTTAGATTTTTGCTCAGTAAAGATAATGGCATACTCAAGCTCATCCTCGAGCCTTGGCCTTTTTGCCTTGGGAATCTCCACTGACCCAAACAATCCTCCAATTATCATGTGGATTTTTCTTCTTAGGGGTCAATCTTCTGCCACCATTTATTCTCCCACTTCTTTTGGGTTCTTAGGATAGCTTTGGCGGGTCTGATGCCTTCCTAAACTTTGGGGTTATAGCTACCGCTATAGTGGCTCAGGCGCCACTAGTGGTGTTGAGATTGTCGGTGGAGGTGCGAATGCCATCGGTGGTGTCAGATTCGCCAGTGGAGGCACCGATGAGGCTTGGATTGCCTGAACGACTGTTGTGAGATGACTACTTATTGCTAAAGCAATAAATAAAGATTAAGCTTGATTTTAATTTTTAAAATGGTCATGAGTTAGATGTCAATTTTTTTGAAGATTGAAGGCTAAGTTACGTTCAATTTTAATTAAAAATAAAATTTTAATTTAATTTTAATATAAAAATATAAATAAGTAGATTAAAGAGAGCAAATTAAGAGTTTAACAAATTAAAAAAAAATAAAAAAAAATAAATACTTAATTACTTAAGATTTTTTAGAATTAATAAGAATTATTTTAAAATTTTGAATCCATCTTCTGCATGATTGTGGTAATTTTTTTTAATATAAAATTTTATTATTTTTAAGAATTTAGTTATGATTATAATTTATTTTCTTAGAGTATGAATTGTATCTCTTGATAATGATTCATTTCTATGAAATCATAAACTATTCAATACTTTAATTCTTAAAAATTAATAACATAATTTTTAATAATTATTTTTTAAAATAAATTATTAAATTAAGTATGAATTATATCTATCGATCACAACTCATCCTAATGAATATAATTTATTTAGATCTTTAATTAATTAATAAATATATCAAATAATCAGGATCTCATGCATAAAAAAATAAATTTTATTAAAAACTAAGCAAAAAAATATGTTTGCATAAAAAATAATTATAAAAAAAAAATTACAATCCATATCAGAAGATTTCATCTACTCTTTCAAAATCTAACTTCTTAGCCATGCATGGTTGACGATCTGCTCACTCTCGGCATCTTCAAAACTCCTTTGATTGAAGGTTAGAAGAAGAAAGAAGGAAGAAAAGAGGAGAAGAGAGAAAAAGAGAGAAAAGAAGCTCTTTTTCTCTATTTTTGGTGTAGAAAACTTGGTCTTAGGCTATAGGAGTAAGGATGTTTAAATAGAGGAGGAAATAGGATCTTCAGAGCTATTTTTGTTGTCAAAAACTGAGTCTGGATCGATTTCTAACACCTTAAAAAGTTCTGGCCATTGA
Organism: Cocos nucifera; assembly: GCA_006176705.1. Classification (NCBI taxonomy): domain Eukaryota; kingdom Viridiplantae; phylum Streptophyta; class Magnoliopsida; order Arecales; family Arecaceae; genus Cocos; species Cocos nucifera. Next base: position 1,876,447 of record QRFJ01000201.1, on the reverse strand, counting down.
TCTATGATCAAACGATCCAAAACTAACTCAAAAACCATCAAGATTAGCTGCTAAACCCTTGATTAACCCTTTGGATTTGATTTTGGTTGTTGGATCTTTGCCTGGATGAATTTCCACCGTTGGATCATGCTCAGATGAAGCCTGGGTCCTAATCAAATTGGGAATGAGTCTTAGCCATTGAATGCTGACCGAGAGCAATGAGGACCATTGGATCATGCAAAACTATTGCCATAGACTACTATAGACCGACCGTGTCGAACACCGCAGCCAATCAAAAGTCGACATGCCAGATAAAATGATCGATATGCCCCTATATGTCATGATAAAAATGCTATAGACCTCTTAGCAGTCTAGGTCCTTCACATGGCATGCATCGATTGGTCATGCTTGCTGAGTTGGGCAGTTTGTGCCTATTCCATGGACTGACCGGTCGGTCCATTGTGCATCGATCTTTTTTTTCTTTTATTTTAAACTTTTGGGCTTCATAACTTTTTCATTTTAGCATCGATTTGAGTGAAATTTATTGCATTAGAATCCATAAATCGAGCTCTTCATCTTAGTAGACTTTTTTCGATAAAATACTAATAAATTTTTTTTTTAAATAAATATTAATTAATATTTAATTTAATACTATTATTTAATAATTTATGATAATTATCACATCCTTCAACTTAAGTTTTACTCATCTTCGAGTAAAAAAGAGAAAAATTAGAGATATGCATCAACTCGATAAGACGTGAAAGTTTCTTTAGGTTATCTTAAAGTTGATATCTAGTCAGAGATTTAAGAAATACATCATTGGATTATTAATTCCATCCCAAATAATGATTAAGTGAAGAACATAAAATTTTAGAGCTTTTTTTTGACCAATTCTCCATCTTTATTCTTTAAATCCTCTATCTTTAGTATGAATTTTTTTTTTTATACAACTAGTGTAATGTTTTAACCTTTTAAGCTTTCTATCTGATCTTTTTAACGAGCTTTGGACTAATGACTCCTAAACCAGTTAGCTTTAGGGCACTAGGTGTAGAAACCCCTTGGGCTTACTGATTCGAGTCAAATAGACTATAGGTTAAAACTAACTATATAACAAGCTTATTCGCATTACCCATTTTTTGATATGAATAATATTGCTTACTTAGGCAACGGGACCTGGTTATTCGGTAGAAGATCAATGTTTAGAACTTGCTCTTTATTTTTTTTTCTTTTTTTAATAATAATTTTTTCACTCATACCCATGTAAAGTAGATTCTTTATCGAATATAGGCTGGAAGAAGATTTTAGAATCATTCAAAAATTTATCTATTCTAGACTTGATCTTTTATTAGATTTTTTTAATAATTTGGTCCTTAGTATTTCAAAAATTATCTAGATCATTAATCAACCATCGATTAAAATACCTAAAAAATTTTAAATCGGCATGAAATTAGGTACATAAAACTAATTATTATTATATTTGAGGACTGAATTTTTTTTTATCCTTTCCCCCAACTTAATTTTCATTATACTTAATAGAGAAAAGAAATAGAGTGTGATAAATGATAAAAATAATATAAAAAATTTTTTACCTGATTTAATATATTTTTGGCTCGGTCTGGGGTTTATTTATTTTTCATCCAGCATGGGTTTGTAGTTCTTCCTTCAACTTATTATTGAAAGAAAGGTAAACTAAAAATAAAAAGAAAATATTAAATGCAAAAACCTAGGTTGCCTTCTAGTAAGTGCTAAGTTTAACGTCTTCAACCAGACTTGTCCAAAAATTAATCTGAGTAGATCGGTTCATAGAGAACCATAGCTTCTTCATTAGATTCAGTGGATAGTTCCAAGAATGATTTCTGTCGTTGTTCATTAACTTTAAAAGTAATATCATTACTTGAGTTTTCAATCTCTATAGTCCCGTGTGAGAAGACTTCTTTAACTATATATGGTCCAGTCCATCAAGATCTTAATTTACGCAGAAATAGGTATAGCTTAGAATTGTATAGAAGAACTTTTTATCCAGGTGTGAAAGATTTTCTATTAATTACTTGATCGTGAAAAGTTTTAGTATTTTTTTTATAAATTTTGGCATTTTCATAGGCTTCATTCCTTATTTTCTTAAGTTCATTAATTTATAATTTTCTCAGATCACCGACTGCATCCAAATTTATGTTCAGTTGTTTAATGGCCCACATTATCCTATGTTCCAATTCTACCGGCAAGTGACATGATTTACCAAATACAAGTCTATATGGAGACATTCCTAAGTTGGTCTTGAAAGCTGTGCGATATGCCTAGAGTGCATCTATTAGTTTTAAAGATCAATCTTTCTTATTGGAACTTACTGTCTTCTCTAAGATCAACTTGATTTGGCGATTAGAAGCTTCAACTTGCTCGTTTATGGATGATAGGATGTGGCCAGTTTATGGATAATGTTATACTTCTTTATTAGTGATGCAAAGGATTGATTGCATAAGTGTGTTCCGTGATCCCTGATAATAGCTCTAGGAGTACCAAATCGGGATAGGATATTTTCTTTAAGAAATTTGATAACAATCATACTATCATTGGTCTTGCATGGTACTGCCTTTACCCACTTGGATACATAATCAATAGCTACGAAGATGTATTCAGTTTCAAAAGATTTAAGAAATGATCCCATGAAGTCTATTCCCCATACATAAAAAATTTCTATAATTAAAATTGGGTTCATAGGCATCATATCTTTCTTTATGATCCAACCTATTTGTTAACACCTAATACAACTTTTACAGTATTCATGAGCATCTTTAAATAGGTTGGACCAATAGAATCCACATTGGAGTACTTTAGCTATTGCCTTTTTAGCACTGAAATAACCACCATAAGCTTGGTCACGGTAAAAGGATAAAATTCTCCTAACTTCTTCATCTGGGATGCATCTTCTTATGATTTGGTCAGGACATTATTTAAATAAATATGGATCATCCTAAATAAAATATTTTACTTAAGAGAAAAATTTGTTCCTATTCTGCGTGGTCCAGTGCATAGGAATTTGGCCAGTGGCTAAGAAATTTACTATGTTAACATACCATGGTTCTGATGTTACTAACAATAATTGTTTATCAGGGAAGGACTCATTAATAGATATTTCCTCAGTTGGTGTGATTGCTAAATGAGATAAATGATCTGCCACTATATTTTTTATACCTTTCTTATCCCTAATCTCTAGGTCAAATTCTTACCAAAGTAGGATCTATCTAATTAGACGTGCCTTAGCATCTTTCTTTAAGAGAAGGTGCCTAATAGCTGAGTTATCAGTATAGATAATTACACGAGAATCCACTAAGTAGGACCTAAATTTTTCTAAAGCAAATACCATAGCTAAATTTTTTTTTCAGTGGTTGAGTAATTAAGCTATACTTTATTTAAAGTCCTACTAGCATAATAGATCACTTGAGATAGCTTATCTATCTTTTGACTTAAGACAGCTTCTATGGTATGATCAGATGCATCGCACATGAGTTCAAAAGACTGAGTCCAAATAGGTGGATGAATAATTGGGACCAAAATTAATTTTTTCTTTAAACTTTCAAAGAACTTGAGATATTCAGGTGTGAAGTCAAATTTGACATCTTTGAGTAATAGGTTAGTTAATGGTCAAGCCACTTTGCTGAAATTTTTTATAAATTACCTATAGAAACTAGTATATCCAAGAAAATAGCGAATTTCTTTTACTGATCTAGATGGTGGAAGGTTTTTAATTAAATCTACTTTGGCTTTATCTACTTCTATACCTCATTTTGAAATTCATGATCAAGGACTATGCCTTCCTTAACCATAAATTGGTATTTTTTTTTAATTTAACACTAGATGCTTCTCCTAACATCTTTCTAAAACTAATTCGAGATGATGTAGACATTCATAGAAGGTAGATCTAAAAATCAAAAAATCATCCATAAAAATTTTAAGAAATCTTTCTACCATATCTGAGAAAATGCTAGTCATGCATCTTTGAAAAGTAGCTGATGCATTACATAATCCAAAGGGCATGCATCTGTAGGCAAAGGTTCCATAAGGATAGGTAAAAGTAGTCTTTTCTTGATCCTCAGGGGCTATAAGAATCTAGTTATATCCCAAATATCCATCCAGAAAGTAATAAAAGTTATGCCCTGCTAGTCGTTCTAACATTTGGTCTATGAAGGGTAGTGAAAAATGGTTCTTTCGGATGGCTATATTTAATTTTCTATAGCCGATGCAAAACCTCCATCCAGTTTGAACTCTTATTGGGATCAATTCATTGTTATAATTTTGGATTATCATTTTGGATTACAGTAACTCCTGACTTCTTGGGTACTACTTGTACTAGGCTTACCCATGAACTATCTAAGATTGGATATATTATTCCATTATTAAGAAGTTTAATTATTTCTTTTTTTACAACCTCTTTCATAGCTGGGTTTAGTATCCTTTGGGGATCTCTTTTTGGCTTAGCATCCTCTAATAGATGAATTTTATGTTGAACAATTGAGGGACTAATCTTCTTTAAATCAGTCATGGTCCATCCTAATGCTTCTTTATTTTTCTTTAGGATAGTCAATAATTCTTCCTCTTGTATAGCATCTAGGTTTGCTGAAATAATTATTGACAAGGTTTCTGATGGACCGAGGTATGAATATTTCAGGTATTTAGGAAGCATTTTTAATTCCATCTTAGGTATTTCCTCCACTGATAGTCTAGACAATGGTTCAATTGGAGGCTCCCATCTAAGTTCTATATTGACTATGGCTAAATCATTAATCTCTTCAAATTCTTCATAGTTCTGATTCGCCTATAGTTCCATGTCAGATTTTTCATCACTTATGTCAATGGATTTATAAACATTATTCTGTATCAAGTTGAGGTCACTTACTTGATTTGTTTTAGATAGGTTAAAAATATTTAGATCTGTGGTCATATTACCAAAAGATAGTTTCATTAGATTGTTTTGACAGTTGATTTGGGTATTGGCTATGGCTAGAAATGGTCTACCTAGTATAACTAAAATATGGCCATTTGGATTTATTATAGGTTTAGTTTTTAAAATCACAAAGTCCACTAGGTAGATGAAATCACCAATCTTAATTAATACATTCTCTATTATTCTTCTTGGTACTTTCAAAGATCGATTTGCTAATTGTAAAGTCATTCCTGTAGGCTTTAATTCTTTTAATTCTAGCTTTTCATAAACTAAATAAAGTAGTATATTGACACTTGCCCCTAAGTCTAATAGAGTCTTGTTAATGAAGGTTTTTTCTATAATGTAAGAAATAGTGAAAGACTCTAGATCTTTATATTTCACTGGAACATGGTTTGATAGGTATGAACTCACACTAGCTGCTAGGTAGGCTCTCTTAGATACATTGCTAGTCTTTTTCCTAGTATACAAGTTCTTAAGAAATTTAGCATATGATGGAACTTATTGGATCATATCTAATAAAGGAATATTTATTTCTACTTTCTTAAAGACTTTCAGAATTTTATCTAGTTAGGCTAAGTTTTGGTTGGACTTTAATCTATTAGGAAAGGGTGCTACAATCTTAGATATTGGTCCAACTAATTCAGGTGCGGGCTCTACTGATGGATCAAGTTCTATTTCTTTAAGTTCTTTAGACTGGCCCTGTTCAGGTGTTGGTTCAGATGGTGGGTCTTCTATACCAACTTGGTTATCTACTTATTTTTTAGATCTTAGTGTATGGATAGCATTTATTTGATTAATCTGGGCTCCTTGCTGAGGTTTTTGATTGTTTTGGATTCTAGGGTTAGTCTCAGGTTGACTTGACAATTTACTCTTTTCTCTCTTACTAAGAGCTGTGGCTAACGACCTAACTATATTTTTAGCCAGATAATGCTTGGGGGTTTGAATTTATAGCTTGAGAATTTGAATTTACAAGTTGGTTAATAAGATCATTCTATGATTTTATCATGGCTTCTAAGTTTTTTCTAAAGAATTAAGCCTTTGATCAGTTGAATTATTCAATGGTTGATTGGATTGTTGATTAGAGTTTCTTGAATTAGTATTTTGTGACCAAGAAAAGCTTGGATGGTTTCTCCACCCTGGATTGTAAGTTGATGCATATGGATCATTGGTAGGTCTTTGATAGGCTGCATTCACTTGTGCATAGTCATTATCAGTCTGGTTCATCAAGAAAGGACATTCCTTTATGACATGGTTTGGTGGATTGTAGCCGTTGCACTTGAGTGTAGATACTTGGTTTATATTGTCTAGTCTGCAATTCGAAGGCCTCTAATTTTTGTTCTAAAGCAGCTATTTTGGCTTCTACAGCTAGGATTGTCGGAAATTGGTATATACCACCTCTTGCTAGCATAGGTTCCCTAGTTGCTTTCCATTGTAGATTTTTTTCGGTTAGGTCCTCTAAAAATTGCCAGGCCTCATTAACTAGCTTATACATGAATTGGTCCTGACAAATCGACTTTAGCATAGTTCTAGAATTTGATTCTAAACCTTCATAAAAAAATTGACACAACCTCTAAATTTCTATCCCATGGTATGGGCATTGACTCAAGAGATTTTTAAATCGGTCTAAACACTTTCAGAAAGACTCTCCTCCTAATTGGTAAAATTGATTAATTTTATTTCTTAACTTGGCTTTTTGGTGATGTAGAAAGAACTTCCTCAAGAATACTTTTACAAAGCCATCTCATGTTGTGATCGAGTGGTTGAGCAGACTATACAACCATTTTTTAGTATTTTTTTTGAGGGCAAAAGTTTAATAGTATCTTCAGAGAGTTGGTGTATCCTCATGGTATCACATACTTCCTCAAATTTTCTAATAAAAATATATGCATCTTCAACTCCAGTGAATTTAGAAAGCATATTAATGACTTGAGGTTTTAGCTTGAATGTGGTAGCAGTAGTCTGGGATAGTCGAATACAGGATGATTGGGCTAACCCCACTGGATAGCAAAGGTCCATTAGGGTTTGAGGTTCTTGATCTATCTCACTCATTATGGACTCAAAAATTTCTTGGATTAGGATAAGGTTTGGATCTATTCTTACTAATCGATCATATTCTCTTTTCTAAGCTGCTATTTTATAATTTAATTTATATGTATATATTTTTTATTTTTATTAATTTTTAGAGAGATGAGAGAAAAGAAAGAAGAGGGTTCTAAAGATGAGTTCTAAGAAGTCCTAAATCTAGAGATGAACGTGAGAAGAGTGCTTTAATTAGGTTTGAATTTGGTGTTAATTGCAATCAAGTTAAGCAAATATGGACTCTCTATCCTAGGGTTAACTTAGATCTAGATAGCTTCTAACCGTTCCAAGATCACCTTTTAGCACTCCAAGCTCAAAATTGTCTAACTGATTCGGCCAGGTAAATATAAGATGTGGGAGGTTTCCTGCTCGTTGCTTTTCTTAGATACCAACTGAGTTGGTCAGGTTAGACAACGGAACCAATTGAAAATCATAATCTTTGAACCACTTGTCTTAGACACCGAATAATTAACTAATTTGAATCCAGTCCAACTCTAGGATTTTCTTGTCCTAATGAGCTCGATATCCTTAAGGGCCAACGTCTATTTGATTTTAAGAATTAGGATTTGGATTAATGCAATATGAAGGATGGTGATTTGTGGGCTAAGAAAGGATGATCAAATTTCGATCCCACCTTATCTTATTTAATGGGTTATGCCTTTAAAGTATATTATGAATGTGCAATACAAATCAAACAAGATGTCCAAATATGCAAAAAAAAATAATTTTATTTAATATTTATGGTTACTTTAAATTAATTAAGTATTATGAGATGTCAGTGATTTTCTAAGGATTTATGATTTTATCTTTTTATAGATATTTTTTTTTAACTTTTGATTATATGATTTTGTAAAAGAAAATAAATTCAAATGATTAAGTCTTAAAAGTAATAAATTAATCCAAACTACAGAGAGAAGAAATCAATTATGAAAGACAATAATAACAAGGTAAAATTAAAGAGTAATTTATTTATTTATTTATTTATTTTAAATTAATTAAAGTAATCATGCTACAATCCCCAGCAATGGCGTCAAAAATTTGACTATTTATCGTTAAAGAAATAAATAAAGATTAAGTTTGATTTTAATTTTTAGAATAGTGGTGAGTCAGATGTCAATTTTTTTAGAAATTGAAGGTTAAGTTATATTCAATTTTAATTAAAAATAAAATTTTTTAATTTAATTTTAAAATAAAAAATTTAAATAAGTAGATTAAAGAGAGCAAATTGAGAGTTTAACAAATTAAAAGAAAAATAAAAAAATAAATACTTAATTACTTAGGATTTTTGAGAATTAATGAGAATTATTCTAGAATTTTGAATCCATCTTCTGCATAGTTATGGTAATTTTTTTTAATATAAAATTTTATTACTTTTAAGAATTTAGTTATGATTATAATTTATTTTTTTAGAGTATGAATTATATCTCTTGATAATGATCCATCTCTATGAAATCATAAACTATTTAATACTTTAATTCTTAAAAATTAATAACATGATTTTTAATGATTATTTTTTAAAATAAATTATTAAATTAAGTATGGACTGTATCTATCGATCATAACTCATTCTAATGAATATAATTTATTTAGATCTTTAATTAATTAATAAGCATATCAAATAATCATGATCTCATGCATAAAAAAATAAATTTTATTAAAAATTGAGGAAGAGAACATGTTTGCATAAAAAGTAATTACAAATGATAAAGAAAAAAATTACAAACCATATCAGAAGATTTCATCTACTCTCCCAGAATCTAGCTCCTTAGCTGCGCATGGTTGACGATCTGCTCGTTCTCGACATCTTCAGAACTCCTTTGATTGAAGGTTGGAAGAATAAAGAAGAAAGAAAAGAGGAGAAGAGAGCAAAGAAGCTCTTTTTTCTCTATTTTTGGTGTAGAAAACTTGGTCTCATACTATAGGAGTAAGGGTGTTTAAATAGAGGATGAAATAGGATCTTCAGAGCTATTTTCATTATCAAAAACCGAGTCTGGATCGATTTCTAACATCTTGAAAAGTTTTGGCCATTGATTTATGATCAAATGGCCCAAAACCAACTTAGAAACCATCAACATTAGCCGCTAAACCCCTGATTAATCCTCTGAATTTGATTCTAGCTGTCAGATCTCTGCCTAGATGAATTTCCACCATTAGATCATGCTCAGATGAAGCCTGGGTCCTAATCAAATTAGGAATGAGTTTTAGCTATTGGATGTTGATCAGGAGCAATTAGGACCATCAGATCATGCAAAACTATTGCCATAAACCACCATAGATTGGCCATATTGAAGAACACAGCCAATTAGAAGCTGGCACACTAGATAAAATAATCGAAATGCCCCTATATGCCATGATAAAAATGTTGTAAACCTCTTAGCAGTCTAGGTCCTCCATGTGGCGCACGTCGATTGGCCGCACCTGCTGAGCTGGGCTGTCTATGCCTGTTCCATGGACCGGTCGGTCAGTCCATGATAAGCATCGTAAATTCATCAATAAAAGTATTAATTTATTAATTAATTTATATTAATTTTTAAGAATTATCAATCAATTTATATATAATTTTTGAAAAACTCATATTTTTATTAATTAAAAAATTAATTAAAAAATAATAAAAAAATAATAAAAATTAAAAAATAAAATCTTATTATCAATAGAAAGAGCTCATTTTTTTGATCACAATGAAATAAATTTCAAGTAAAACGGAGCTAAAATGAAAAAGATATAAATTTTTAAAAATATAAAATAAATAAAAATTAAATAAAAAAGAAAATGGCTCAGCCGGCTCCGCAAGCTGAGCCACCAAGCCAAGCCAAGCCATCAAAGCCGACTCAGCCGTTGAAGCCATCAGCCGGTCCACGATCCAGGCGTGGACCGCCAGCTCAGCAAAATTCGGCGAATCAGAGCTTGCCACGTGGTGGACCTAGACCCCTAAAGGGTCTATAGAAATTTATCGTGGCTCACAAGGGTAATTTAGTCTTTTTCGCTCGGCAACAGAAGCGCTGATTGGCTACGGTGTGCAGTGCGGCCGGTCTACACGGTCCATGGGAACAGTGATTGCGCGATCGGACGAATGTGGTTGTTTGCGGTCAGGATCGGACGGCTGTGGTTGCTTTCCGAATTTTATTCAGCTACAGACATCACGCGGATCACCATCGGATGGCAGCGCTTGATCCAGGCGATGATCCGATGGTCCAGAAAGCTCCCGACGGTGATCAAACTCTCAGGCGCATGATTTGCGGCCAGATTTCCTCCATCAAGCACGATCCAACGGCTAGAATTTAATCCAACCCGATCTGAGCTGATCTACATCCGATTTTGATGATTTTTGGACCGTTGGATTTCTATTGAATGGCTGGATTTTATCAAATTTATCAGAGATATATCAAAGCTATTTTAATTTAAATTTTATTCAGATTTTGATGATTACAAAGGCCATTAGTCCCACATTGCCTAGAAGCAAACTTTCCAGCCCTCCTAGCTCTATAAAAAGGACCCCAGGCCTCCAAAAATCAATATCTCCGATCAAGGTGAAGCTTTGGTACAGGACGAAGCTAGGCTATGGGTTAAAAGCTGCTTCGAAGCAACGGGTGTCGAGAAGAAGAGCCGAGCTTCTACACCATCTTTCTGCCAATGCCGATCCAAGATCAGAGATCAGGCTATTTTATTTTATTTTATTTTCTTTTTAAATTTTATGTATTTAAATTTTAAAATTTTAATTAATAAAAATTTTATTTTTATATTTTAATTTCTTACTTTTTATTTTTATTGTAATTTAATTTCTACACTTTAATTATTACTTTTTATTTTATTGCAAGTAGATGCTAAGATCTAACTAATAGATCTTAGTACCAAGTTTAAATTTCTACACCTATTAATTTTTGCTTTTAATTTTCCGACTTTACTTTTGATTCTGAAAACTCAAATCCGTTTCTTCTTTTCTTTTCAAAAATCAAAGATTTCAAATCTAAAAATACTACCTTTCCTGTGGATTCGACCCGACTCACTGCTATCTATGCATTTTTAATTATTTTAAGAAGTCGGATTAAACTGATAAACACGGTGTCTTAACGACAACATCGCATTCCTATCATGTTTTTGGTGCCATTGCCAGGGAAGGCACGGACATTAAATTTTTGATCTCTTTGATTTTTCTATAAATAAATTATAAATAAAATTTCTACTTTCTTATAAATATTGCTTGCTAATTTTTTTTATTATTTTGTAGAAAAAGAGATTAAAGAACAAAAAAAATCAGGAGTTTTGCTTGGTGAGATCAATTCTAACCCTAGTACTCTTTCATTTTTATTTATTTATTTATTTATTTTATTTTTAAATTAATTTAAAAAAATATTCATTTAAACCTAATTAAAAGCCTCATGATAAGATTAGAAACCCTAACTGTTTAGAGTCTGCATCATATTAGTTTTATTTTTATTTTTATTTTTTTTGGTGATTGCTGGAAGCAAGGTAAGCCTTTCAGAATTCAATTAGTTGCATGCATCTAGTTTAAATTGCATAAAACCCTTTGATTGAATTTTTTTTTTTTCATCATATTCATATTTTTAAATCAAATATTAAGGGGCACAACCCAATTAAACAAGATAAGATGGGGAATTTGGATCAACCTTTCTTAGCCACAAACCAACCAACCAGCATCTACATTGACCTAAGCCTTTAATTTTAAAAATCAATTAGACATCAATCCTAGGAAGTCGAGCTCAATAGGACAAGGAATCAAAGAGTTGTAGCCAGGTTAGGAATAAGTTATTGACTGATGTCTAGGAAGTGGTTCAGAGAACGCTAGGCCCGAAGGAAGGTGGTTTTTATTGGTTCCGTTTCACTTACCCTGGCCAAGCATAATATGTGTCTATAGGCAAGCAACGGGGGGACTCCACCAATCCTTACACTTTACCCTGGCTAGTTGATTGGCTAATCCCTACATCTTGGAGGGCTTGAGGTGTCCTTGACAGTTAAGAGCTGTCTAGGATCTAGGACAACCTTTAGGTCAGGATTGATTGACCAACTCGATTGCTAACCAATATTAAATCTAATTAACCTTAATTCTTCTCTTTCTTCTTAGTTCTAGGACCTCCTTAGGGATCTCTCTTAGAACTTTTCTTTCTTTTTTTTCCCTTTCTCCTCTAAAAAAATAAAATAAAATAAAATAAAAAATAAATTTAACTAATAAAAAATATTAAAAAAATATTTAGACTTAATTTAATAAATAAAATAATTAACTCTTTAATATAATAAAATAATAAAAAAATATAAAAAAATTCTAAACTTTTTATTTGAACAATACGGTTAGGGTTGCATTAAATACATATAATGGTAGAAAATTATTTATCTGATCTAGTTGAACCCAACCTAATTTATTAATCAAATGGCTAATCTGAACCTAATAGTTCAAATTAAGGTAAAGTTGACCTTCTTGCTCAAAAAATAGAATCAACTCGTAATTCTAGTCAACAATCTCCTGCACAATTTACATCATCTTCTAATTATCAAGAAGACTTATTCAAGCTGTGCTAGCCCAACCCATCATGTGAGTGAATGTCCTATACTGCACAATTTTCATCTTTTAATCCCAAGAGCAAGTCCAAGCTACTAAAGGCTACTCCAAACCGTTAATAATTCATATAATTCAAATTATATGAATTTAATATAAATGATCATTAATCGGTTTGGAGTAGCCTTTAGAGCTTGGACTTGCTCTTGGATAAAAGATGAAAACTGTGCATCATAGACATTCCACTCACGATGATGGGTGCTCTTTCGCCCCCATGCTTGAATAAGTCTCCTGATAATTAGAAGGATGAATTGTGAATTGGCAGAAGATTGTTGACCTAGAATTACGAGTTGATCTATTTTTTAGCAAGAAGTGTCAACTTTACTAATTTTTGACTATTAGTTCAGATTAGCATTTGATTATTATGGTTGGGATTCAACTGATCAGATAAAGTAATTTTCTACCATATATGTGATTTAATGCAACCCTAACGTATTGTTCAAATAAAAATTTTAGAATTTTTTTATATTTTTTTTATTATTTTATTATATTAAAGGATAATTATTTTATTTATTAATTAAGTCTAAATATTTTTTAATATTTTTTTTAGTTAGTTTAATATTTAATTTTTATTTTATTATATTTTATTTTTTTAGAGTAAGTTAAAAAGGAAAAAAAAGAAAGAAAAGTTCTAAGAAGAGATCCTAAGGAGTCCTAGAACTAAGAAGAAAGAGAGAAGAATTAGTTTAATTAGATTTAATATGGTTAGCAATCAAGTTGGTCAATCAATCCTGACTAAAGTTTGTCCTAGATCTAGAGCAGCTCCTAACTGTCAAGGTCACCTTCAAGCCCTCCAAGTGTAGGATTAGCTCAATCAACTAGCCAGGTAAGTGTAAGGTTGTGGGAGTCCCCCGTTGCTTGCCTTAGACATCAATTGTGCTTGGCCAGGTAAGTCGAACGAAACCATTTAAAACCACCTTCCTTCGGGGCCTAGTCTCCCTGAACCACTTCTGAACATCAGTCAATATTAAACTTATCCTAACCTGGTACAACTCTTTGGATTCCTTGTCCTATTGAGCTCGACTTCCTAGTATTGATGTCTAATTGATTTTAAAATTAAAGGCTTAGGTCAATGTAGGATGCTGGTTGGTTGTTTGTGGGCTAAGAAAGGTTGATCAAATCCCCATCTTATCTTGTTTAATTGGGTTGTGCCCTTAATTTGATTTAATATGAATATGCATGAAAAAAAAATTCAATCAAAGGGTTTTATGCAATTTAAACTAGATGCATGCAACTAATTAAATTCTGAAAGGCTTACCTTGCTTCCAGCAATCACCAAAAAAAATAAAAATAAAAATAAAATTAATATGATGCATACTCTAAACAGTTAGGGTTTCTAATCTTATCATGAGGCTTTTAATTAGGTTTAAATGAATATTTTTTTAAATTAATTTAAAAATAAAATAAATAAATAAATAAATAAAAAGAAAAGAGTACTAGGATTAGAATTGATCTCACCAAGCAAAACTTTTGATTTTTTTTATTCTTTAATCTCTTTTTCTGCAAAATAATAAAAAAAATTAGCAAGCAATATTTATAAGAAAGTAGAAATTTTATTTATAATTTATTTACAGAAAAATCAAAGAGATAAAAAATTTAATGTCCGTGCCTTCCCCGCCAATGGTGCCAAAAAATATGATAGGAATGCGATATTGTCGTTAAGACACCATATTTATCAGTTTAATCCGACTTCTTAAAATAATTAAAAATGCATAGATAGCAGTGAGTTGGGTCGAATCCACGGGGAAGGTAGTATTTTTACATTTGAAATCTTTGATTTTTGAAAAGAAAAGAAGACATGAATTTGAGTTTTCAGAATCAAAAGTGAAGTCGGAAAATTAAAAGCAAAAATAATAGTGTGTAGAAATTAAACTTGTACAAAGATCTATTAGTTAGATCTTAGCATCTACTTGCAATAAAATAAAAAATAATAATTAAAGTATAGAAATTAAATTATAATAAAAATAAAAAGTAAGAAATTAAAATATAAAAATAAAATTTTTATTAATTAAAAATTTAAAATTTAAATACATAAAATTAAAAAAAAAAAAAATAAAATAAATAGCCTGATCTCTGATCTTGGATCGGTATTGGCAGAAAGATGGTGTAGAAGCTCGACTCTTCTTCTCGGCACCCATTGCTTCGAAGCAGCCTTTTAACCCATAGCTAGCTTCGTCCTGTACCAAAGGTTCACCTTGATCGGAGATATTGATTTTTGGAGGCCTGGGGTCCTTTTTATAGAGCTAAGAGGCTGAAAGTTTGCTTCTAGCAATGTGGGACTAATGGCCTTTGTAATCATCAAAATCTGAATAAAATTTGAATTAAAATAGCTATGATATATCTCTGATAAATCTGATAAAATTCAGCCATTCAATAGGAATCTAACAGTCCAAAAATCATCAAAATTGGATGTAAATCAGCTCAGATTGGGTCGGATTAAATTCTAGCCGTTGGATCACGCTTGATGGAGGAAATCTGGCCGCAAATCACGCGCCTGAGAGTTTGATCACCATCGGGAGCTTTCTGGACCATTGGATCGTCGCCTGGATCAAGCGCTACTGTCCGATGGTGATCCGCGTGATGTCTGTAGCTGAATAAAATTCGAAAAGCAACCACAGCCGTCCGATCCTGACCGCAAACAACCACATCCGTCGATCGCTGCAATCACTGTTCCCATGACGGGTAGACCGGCCGCACCGCACACCGCACCAATCAGCGCTTTTGTTGCCGAGTGAAAAGACTAAATTATCCTTGTGAGCCGATAAAATTTCTGTAGACCTTTAGGGTCTAGGTCACCACGTGATAAGCTCTGATTTGCCGGATTTGTTGAGCTGGCGGTCCACGCTGGATCGATGGACGCGACTGGATGGCTTCAACGACTGAGTCGGCTTTGATGGCTTGGCTTGCACTTGGTGGTCGGCTTACGGAGCGCTGAGCCATTTTTTTTTATTAATTTTTATTTATTTTATATTTTTAAAAATTCATATCTTTTTCATTTTAGCTCTGTTTTACTTGAAATTTATTTGGTTGTGATCAAAAATATGAGATCTTTATATTAATAATAAAATTTTATTTTTTAATTATTATTATTTTTTTATTATTTTTTAATTAATTTTTTAATTAATAAAAATATGAATTTTTCAAAAATTATATATAAATTGATTGATAATTCTTAAAAATTAATATAAATTAATTAATAAATTAATACTTTTATTGGTAAATTTACGATGCTTATCAGTCCACCATATACCAGTCTTTTTTTCTTTTATTTTAAACTTCTGGGCTTCATAACTTTTTTATTTTAGCTCTAATTTGAGTGAAATTTATTATCTTAGAACCCATAAAT
Source organism: Cocos nucifera (assembly GCA_006176705.1). Lineage (NCBI taxonomy): Eukaryota > Viridiplantae > Streptophyta > Magnoliopsida > Arecales > Arecaceae > Cocos > Cocos nucifera. The sequence goes on along the minus strand of QRFJ01000201.1, from coordinate 1,860,535 downwards.
TGAGCTCTTCACATTGTTGGATTTCTTTCCTACAAAACACTAATAAAAATATCAATTTTTTAAATAAATATTAATTAATATTTAATTTAATACTATTATTTAGTAATTTATGATAATTATTATGAGGTGCTGACCTATCGGAAGAGTAGGTTGAACTGTTCTGTAGCTACCATCATAGGTTGTATGGGTGCAGGAACTTTCACCATCACTGGTGATGCAGGATTAAAATTATTCACTTGATCCTGCACCAGTCGGGAGGCAGAGACGTTAGTACATTGGGATAAAGTTTTGCACAGGGCCATCTTATGAGAATTGGTGCTTGGTTGCTTCTTTGTGAATAAACTTAAGGTTGAAGCCCTTCCTCTATCTATTGCTGCTAAAATCTATCTCGAGGTTGGAAGGCTAACGGCTGAATTCGTAGCAGGTGCTAGAATGACCTGCAAAATAAAATTCAAGCTGAAGGTTTTTGTTTCGGTGAGGATCCTCCAATGCTTAAGTCAGGAATCAAAGAACATGAAGCAACCAATAATTCTCTGAGATAGGATTACTTATCTGGGTCCTTGAAACTTTAGGTATTTGTAGAGAAAAACATCATGGAAATATGCAATACCGAAGATTTTGGGCCATTAATCATACCGTTGTGGCATTATAGTCCTCTTTCACTCTCCTAAAATGAGGAGGCTGTTACTGAAAAGATTTGAATATCTTTTTTGCCTTCATAGGCTGGGTGAGTGGTGTCATCTCATGACATATGAGAGCCCCATCAATTAATTGCATGAGCTGTCAATCAAGAGTTGAGAGTATGGGAGGATTTTAGCCTTCATATGCTCTCCGCATAAGGGTATTTATTATTTTTAGCCTTTTTTTACATAGCATGGGTGATTGCAGTATAGGTTGGAATACCTTATCTCAGGATGAATATAGCTCATATAACTCAAAATACTTCATATCAACATTCCAGATATAAATCCAAGGCATCAAAAGTACCCCGGTAACACATTCTATAGTGTATTCTTGCTCATTGATGATTCTGAGATTGGGTGAAATATTTTTTTATCCTTAATAAAGGACCTCCTTTGATAGCTAGTCATACTCAGTCATTAATCTTTTACATCTTCCAAGCGATTAATCATACTCTCACTGCAACTACTTATGTTTAGCCTTGATATCCTTATAAGCAGCATGAGCTCTTTGATACAAATATTTACAATATTCTTTATCTTTGATATTAAAATCTTTAATTTCAAAATTAAATTTGTTCTTCAGCTTTTTGTCATAAATGTCAAAGCATCCTCTTCCGACTCACTTTGTTCCCTATTGGTACATCCTTAGATCCTAAGCACCTTATACAATTCTTCATAACTTAGTATGAAAGATGATTTTTTCCAGCATTACTTTTGATAAATTTTTTGCTAATTTTATGTCTGCAATTGTAGTGGTTACTGCCAAATCAATTATTTAATAGAAAAAGGATACTTAAAAGTCTAAATAATTTTTGAACTGAAAGAATTAGCATATAAGCATCTCAACAATGATCCTACATATACAGTAGATATAACTTAACAATGGATATAAGGTTTGAAAAAATTAAGTATAATGTATATGCATTAGGAAAAAAAATCTTAGATCATGACCACCTTGAAAATTATTTTTGAACATAATGCAATAAAAGATGTATAAACTATACAAAGAAACATTGATACAAATGTCACAATGATGGTTGGGACTTTTTTAATGTGATCAAGTGCCCATAATTTTTTTTATGCGGTTGGTGACACATAGATGGCCACTACTTCTTTGCAACCCACTTAAAATTAAAGAAGGGAAAAAAAGAAGAAGGAAGGTATCCAATACTAACCACTACTTAGGGATGAAAGTAGACTGAATATTGTTCGTCCGAATCGATTGTTTTTGAATCCATCCACATATGGATAGAAATTTGAGTATCCAACTAATATCTATTTTTGTATCCAAATCCATCCAAGAAAAATAGATACAGATATGGATAGACAACCATTCGATCCATATCCAAATATCTGATTTTACTTATAAATGTATTTATATTTATATAGTATTTATAAATTTTTTTAAAAATATATAACTATATTAATATACTATTAACTTGATTTACAATCCACTTAGTAATTTCTTTGATTTTGTAGTTATAAAGTTTGGTTATTTAACTTATATCCATATTTTCAATATCTGATTTATATTTGTATCCATTTAACAAAAATATGGATATGAATTTTTATATCAAAATAATATCCATATCCATATCTATATTCTTCAAACAAAACAAATATATATGGATATCTTATTCATATTCAATCTAATTTTAATCCTACTGCGACATGTCCCACTTATGGGTGGAGCAATGATCCTACCCCCTCAAAACATAAATGCCCTGGAAGATTCAAGTGGGAACCTTATGTTATTTAACTCTCATCCCCAAACAAAATACTAGAGCTATCCAATGGAAACCCAAGGATGTCCAGCCCTCCTCTCCCTTCTTTTCTCTCTAGCGCATCGAATCACACACAATCTATCCTTTTCATGCATTATTTTGGATGGTAGCCCAAGGGCAAAATAGCTACCACTATCCATAGCTTGGTGGCCTCCAATTTTGGTGAGTTTGTTCCAACACCTTTTGCCATCTCCAATCACTTCCTTTTAGCCAAAATCCCATCTTTCTCCTCTTTTCCTCCCCCACCTCACCTTCCCATTTGGATCGAGGTTGTGGCCTCAAGAACTTCTCCCTTTGACTCGCATACTCCCTCTTATTTCTTCTCTCATCCCCCATCTTTTTCTTCTTTCCCTCTCTACCTTATCTTCCCTCTTTTATGAAGGTT